>CM050167.1:37605896-37883396 GCA_027410445.1 Discoglossus pictus
AGGGATAGAGAGAGGGGGATAGAGGGGGATAGGGAGAGGGAGAGAGGGATATAAATAGAGGGACAGAGAGAGAGGGGGAAAGAGAATGATATAAATGGAGGGATAGAGAGGGGGGTAGAGAGAGAGGGATATAAATAGAGAGAGGGAGTTAGAGAGAGAGGGATAGAGAGAGATAGAGAGGGATATAAATAGAGACAGGGAGGGTTAGAGAGACAGAGAGAGGGTTAGAGGGAGAGAGAGAGGGATAGAGAAAGATAGGAGAGAGGGATATAAATAGAGAGAGGGTTAGAGAGAGATGAACAGATTGCTTGCTGGAGAGGGAGGCATCTGCCTCAGAGAGATGCCTGGTAACTGTGGATGGACAGACAAGGCATCTTTGACGTCAGGCATAATGATTGTTTTTTCATCCGGGTTCCCTCTCCTGGGCTATTTGTGCACATAGAGGTTTGCTCTGGTGCTACTTTCTGAGGAGTTCTTTCTATATGACTCTACTTTTGCTTCTCACACCCTCCTCTCTGTCTTGGGGAGGGGAGGGGGGTCTGTGACATCCTGCAGAATGATTGGGGCTGATGAATATTTCATGGTTCCGGAATGGAGATTGCTTTGGTGAGTTTGGAGAACGGAGGAGCCACAGCTGTAGCTGTCAGTGGGGAGGATGGATGCTCTGCCATGGCAGCCAGCACAACAAGCAGGCGGGATCTACTCCAAATCCCCAGGGCACCATCTTGGCTGAACGATTACAACCAAGGGAGAGAAGAAGACGGAGGGGAAATCTGCCAGCAGCGACCACAACATCAGCAGCAATATCAGTCACCAGGGACCGGCCAAGGAGGAGGAGGAGGAGGTGGATGTGGAGGAGGAGGTGTGGGCGATCGCTTGCAAAGCAGCGACATGATCATGAGCCACCCTGGCAGTAACAACAAGGAGAGTGACATCGACACGGTGATTCGGTTGGATGAAGAAGAGCCTCATGCCCACCATCACCACCCGGAGGAGGAGGAGGACCACCACTTTGACCTGGGCATTATGGACCACGAGAGTAACCAAAGGGTCATCATCAACATTGCCGGCTTGAGGTTTGAGACGCAGCTGTCTACCCTCAACCAGTTTCCGGACACTTTGTTGGGGGATCCTGAGAAAAGGATGAGGTTCTTCGATCCTCTGAGGAACGAATACTTTTTTGATCGTAACAGACCCAGCTTCGATGGCATCCTTTACTTCTACCAATCTGGTGGCAAGATCCGGCGACCTGTTAACGTTTCCATCGATGTCTTTGCAGATGAAATCCGATTCTACGAGCTTGGGGAGGAGGCCATGGAGAGATTCAGGGAAGATGAGGGTTTCCTTAAGGAAGATGAGAAGCCCCTTCCCCGCAATGAATTCCAACGTCAGGTATGGCTGATCTTTGAATACCCAGAAAGCTCGAGCTCTGCCAGGGGTATTGCAATAGTCTCAGTGCTTGTAATCCTCATCTCCATCATTACCTTCTGCCTGGAGACCCTACCTGAGTTCAGGGATGAAAATGAGCTGCCCCCGTCGCTATCCAAGGTGCTGAATTACACCCAGCAGCCTCCTCCTCCAAGTGGCCTCACGGATCCATTCTTTATTATAGAGACCACTTGTGTCATCTGGTTCACTTTTGAGTTGCTGGTCAGATTCTTCGCCTGCCCAAGCAAGTCTCACTTCTCCAAGAACATCATGAACATCATTGATATTGTGGCCATCATCCCTTATTTCATCACATTGGGGACTGAGCTGGCTGAACAGCAAACTAACAATGGGCAACAGGCCATGTCGCTGGCAATCTTGAGGGTCATCCGCTTGGTTAGAGTCTTTAGGATATTCAAGTTGTCTAGGCATTCCAAAGGACTCCAGATATTGGGGCAGACATTGAAGGCCAGCATGAGGGAGCTGGGCTTGCTAATATTCTTTCTTTTCATTGGAGTTATTCTCTTCTCCAGTGCTGTTTACTTTGCTGAGGCTGATGACCCAGACTCCCATTTCTCTAGCATCCCTGATGCATTTTGGTGGGCTGTGGTCACCATGACTACAGTGGGCTATGGAGATATGAGGCCAGTGACTGTTGGGGGTAAAATCGTGGGGTCATTGTGTGCCATTGCTGGTGTGCTCACTATTGCTCTACCAGTACCTGTCATTGTCTCAAATTTCAACTATTTCTATCATCGTGAGACTGACCATGAAGAACAGGTTATCCTCAAGGAGGAACACAGCAGTGCTCAGGGCAGCTGTGCTGGAGAACTTAAGAGAAGCCCTAGCAAATCCTCCTTGAATAAGTCAGGCGTACACTTAGACAACCTGGAAGGGATCAACAATGGCACTGGCTCCTTAGAAAAAACTAACCTCAAAGCTAAGAGCAATGTGGATCTGAGAAAGTCCCTATATGCTCTCTGTTTGGATACCAACAGGGAAACAGATCTGTAGGATAAACAACAAACAAACAAAATAGTAAACAAACTGAACATGGGGTTCTATATAATACAATAGAGCATTTTGTCCTCTATAGGTAGCAACTGAACAGTATTTGCTGTTGAAACACATTTTGTTACTACTTTTACAGTATTTTGAGTCATGCATATATTTTATAACTGATAATTGTTACAGTCTTGAAGTGAAGTTTTTTTTCCATGGAATAAAGATCGTTTATTTTTTAAAGCTGGGCAGAAATGTAGCTAGTTGCAGGAAGGTGAACATTTATGATACACATTTGTCAATTGGAGTATCAGGTATATTTAGATTAAAATCCTTTGCACACCTGCAAGATTTAGTACAAAATATTTTCTAATGAATAATGCTGAATTATTTTTTTTACTGTTGGTTTAGTGTATATATATATATATATATATATATATATATATATATATATATATATTTTATATATATATATATATATATTTATTTATATATATATATATATATATATATATATACACAAAACAATTAAAATATGTACACATGCACACACATATATATTTGTATATACAAGCAGAGAAGAAAATCCTGTTAATTTATTTAAACACTAAAATGCCATGAACATATATAAAATACACTTATTGTGAACAAAGTTATGGTATATTTAGTATGTGCAGTGAATTTGGTGCTTTTGACTCTAGCAGGAAACTTTTTTTTTTCTGAGATAAATTGTATGGTTATATATGTGAGCCTTAATTTATTAATTGCTGTAGATATATTTCTTTACAAAAAAAAAACTTTATTAAAATTTAATGTTACATAACTTCAGTTTAGTACTCATTTGTTAGAATAATACACAAACAAATCAGATTTTCTGGTTAATAATCAGGTGTAGAATTGAAACAGATACAAATAGTGCTTTTTTTTTTAACATAAACTGTTTGAAACAGCTGCATGTAGGACACATTCCAAACTAATAGCAAAGAACCAAACTATTACAAAGAATACATGTAGCAATGGTACATCCAGGGCTCTTGCATATTTTAAAAATTAATGTTTAACATATTTCAGCTGAGCACCATGCATCAAAGCACTCTTCTGTTATATGTCTGTCATCTAAGGTATATGAAATAGAATTTTCCATTTACATCTTATCCAGTTCCCTTAAACTACTTTTATGGTCAATGTGCATAAGCTGGAAGAGACTCACAGAAGGCATCCTCTGCTTTCTGTTCCAACCCTTAGTGTATATACTGGAATTCAAGTCCCACTTCTGTGTGATGTGAAGAAATGTCTACAGATTGAAAGAGAAAAGACTAAGAGGGAATTAATGATCTACAGTTACAACAGTAGTCTGGCTTTATCCTCTAGTCCATCAAGAGCATTGTTTGCACATTCCTGATGTGTCCCTTAGGATCCTCTATACCTTCCCTAAAAAGCTGCAATCCAGGAAAAAAGACTGGAAAGGAGGACAAGTACTGTCTAAGGAGACCCTGAATTCCAGCACAAAAGGTTTGTCTTTAAAAATTGTAGTCATTTTAAGTAAATGTTTCATGGGAATTACATGCTGTGCAGTAGCATATATATCAAGACATTTGCATTCATGAAATACTCTGCATGTAGGCTGTGATCTATTGCATTGTGATGGCTATAGTGAATAATGACTTCTGTTTTAATCATATACCCATAGATTCACTGAGTTTTACTAGGGCTGCAACACATATAGCTGAAGGCTGCAATGTGTATTTTCTATGATTAATTTTGACAACACAGTCTCAGTGAAGTATCTTAGACCTTGACAAACCTAGTAAATCTACAACATGATATTATCTTTAAGAAGCAAAATAAGGAAGTGATAAAAATGAAATGTGTTAATTCAAATGTACCCATGAAGCTTTGCTGTTTAATAGATCAGGCCAGTATTATGAAGCTGACAAAACACTGGTCAGAATTTACTAAGCATCTCACATGGCCATAGAGAAGCTGTTGTGCATTTTTTGTGTATAATGAGATGTATCCCCCTCATAATAATTTTGGCTCTTACACCCATGCACATGGCTGACATGTATATCCCTGTATTTACTATGCATAATTTCCTATGAAAATGAGATCACAGCCCTTTTCACCTCATCTCAGCCACTTGAGATGCTTAGTAACCCCCCCATCATACAAGTGTATTAATAATTGTTGAGGATTTTTGTCTATTGGGATCCAATAAGTATGTTTTCTGGTCTATGTAGCATTACAGCTTCCAGTTAAGGTATTTAAAGCTGTGCTTGAAAAAAGATGAATTACTTTTTGAAAATGGCGATTGACCACTTTTTAAACTAATTTCTCAGGTACTGCAGGGTTTTAATGAAAATATATTTTTAATGTGAAGCTACAGTTTTAGGGATGATATGGGCAGAGCTCCCACCATTTTGACTTGGATTGTACCATGTTGTTAAAAGGCCTCCTTTACTAAAACAGGTATTTTTTAACATTGTTTAATATACTAGTAATTTAATACCAAATTCCTATGGCTATTGCATCAGTTCAGAAATGTATCACAAATTTCAGAAAGCTTTTAAATCCAATATAATTTGTACATGATCTGGTTATCTAATCAAATGTATTAGTACCTTCATTTTATGTATACATATATCTATATATTTATCTGTCTATATATATATATATATATATATATATATATATATATATATATGTATATATATATATATATATATATATATATATATTTATATATACACATATATTTATATATATATATATATATATATGTATATATATATATATATATATATATTTATAGTATATACACAAATGTAGTTGATATTTTAGTACATGCTGAGATTTTAGTACACATTGTTTTGTAAAATATCTATCATTTAGTTCTGTTTGTTATGTTTATATACAGTAAATGCTTTACAGTGTATTATATCATTTATAGATATATAAAAAATAAGTAATTCACAGAAAGGCCCTACAAAACCATTTTCTGTTTTTTCCAATATTAGTCTTCAGGAGTTGATCCAGGTCATATTTTCACAATATTCCTGTGTTAGAGCAGATAATAAATTAAAATGATTGAGCTATTGATTGATCCACCTATGTTAAAACAAGATATCCTCACAATCTGGATCAGCTTTAAAGGATTCATGTTGTACAAACCTGATTCAAATAACGGTAAAAAGCAGTTGTCCATGCAATTTTAAACAAGTTTGTGTCACTACCGAAAAAACAAAACAAAACCAATTGCCACACTAGTTACTATTAGTGTAACTTGAATGGACCAGTTAGTTACCTTAGTGTAGCTTAAGTGGACCAGTTAGTTATCTTAGTGTAACTTGAGTGGACCGGTTAGTTACCTTAGTGTAACTTGGGTGGACAGTTAGTTACCTTAGTGTAGCTTAAGTGGACCAGTTAGTTATCTTAGTGTAACTTGAGTGGACCGGCTAGTTACCTTAGTGTAACTTGAGTGGACCAGCTAGTTACCTTAGTGTAACTTGAGTGGACCAGTTAGTTACCTTGGTGTAACTTGAGTGGACTGGTTAGTTACCTTAGTGTAACTTGAGTGGACCGGTTAGTTATCTGAGTGTAACTTGAGAGGACCGGCTAGTTACCTTAGTGTAACTTGAGTGGACCAGTTAGTTACCTTGCCAATGTTCATGGGGACTCGCTTTGAGACCAGAACATTGTTAATAGGGTGACACTGTGTGTAGCACACCAAATAGTACATTTTAACTTCATATAGGTTGATCAATAATCTGTCTGTAACCATGGCTAATGGTATATTTAAGGGTTTATGCCGTCTTCAACTCTCTTTGCATCCGAGGATTGTCAAATAAGGTCTCAGGGACCAGCATTGGTCCCAGGAGCAGCTGGTGAGCAACATTGTTTTAGTCCATTTTCTCTTTTTTTTTCTTTCTCTCTCCCATGCTCTCTGTATTTGCTTCTTAATTGATGATAATACTTTAAGTTGAGAGTTTTCTCACCAGTGAGGTTGTAATGTTAGCTATGCTATTCTTTGTATATTATTCACTAAAGTATTCCAATAATGCAAGCATGGGTATTAACTCAATAAAGAAAAATCTCTCACCTTAGTGAATAAAGGTCATTGTTTTATTATACTCTCTTACTTTACATTGCTCCCTATTCTCTCTACTTTCCATTTTATTCCTGTCTTTCTCATTCATCATGCCTGTCACCTTCCTAATCTTCCCTTTAAATCTCTCCAAACCATGCTTTATTTCAAATGTATTCTCATTTTTTCTTATTGAGGCAATCTCTCTTGCCCATATTGTACTTTTCCTCTTTATGATCTCATCTTCCCCAATCAGTGTCCCTAATACTTATCTTTGATAACACATACACCATTGACATTATTCAGTTTGAGTACCGCTTGATTTTATCCATTTGAAATTCAAATTTCTTTTCTATTTTTTTATTAAATAATACAAAATTACCACAAAAAGACATTAAAAGCATTTTTTTCTTTGTAGCATCTGAAAAATGGGAATTTGGTAATGCCGAACAGTGTGTTTCTTTTTTGAAAATGAAGCTCCTGGAGCAGAATATACTAATTTAAATGTATAATCGACTTTGAGGGTTTGTCCCTGTATAGCTGTATGAGTGTCTGCCAATGAGATCTAGAGTTATGCATAGTCTCTGCTCACACAGAGGTATTTCCAGTGGAAATTCCTTTTAGTTTCTAATGAAATTAAACAAGTTTTACAAAATACCCTTTCATGAAAAAATACATTTTTACAATGTTTAAACCATGTTTGTTTAAGTGCATGATGGACAATATTGCATTCCATGTCCCTTTAGAGCACCAAAGTATTATATTTATAGTATGTTCTTTTGAATAATTGATGCTGTGCGAAAAAAAATGGGAAAACTAAAAAAATACAGAATTTCATTTGCTAGTGTTCCTAACATAGAGCCCTATGTAAAGCAAGTGCTCTAAGTTAGGGCACTGCCGTAAACCGGCTGTGGTAGCTTTTTTTCCCCCTTAACGTCTACATGTAAATGTAAATCTTTCACTCTCCCAGATTAGAGCACTCAATGCACAGCCATAAATCCTGCCTTAGACGCAAAGATTTCTGTGCAGGAAGCTGCCAAACCAAACTTTACGGATGAGACAGTGCCCTAGGAGCCAATAGGATATGTGAACATCATAAATATTATAATGAGTGTGAAGTGCAGTAACAACTGCCCTAACTGCAGCTCCAAGGAAACATTCGAGATATAAAGAAAGTAATTGTTTTTTAATTAGAAATATATTTTGATATTAAAAAATATGGCAATTGTATTTATAGCTTCAATCTGTAAAAATGTGTTTGTTTTGTGTTAAAATATGATATATTTATAGACAATGTATCAGAGCATTTGTTCCTAGGCGATACAGTTTTGTGACATGAATTAGAGTGCTGGGTTGTGTGTTACCCTGGATTTTAATGTGCCTTATTTCTGTTGTATGATACTGAAGAGTTCAGGACAAAAACTATTTTATTTTAAGTTTTAATCATTGGAATAGTATATATGATTTTCTTAAAGGAATGTTATGAATCAAAATTAAGTTTTATATTTATTGGTTTCCTTATCTATGCATGAATATAGGGACTATAGGTGTACTGTTTTCTATGTGCTTAATTAGAAGAGTTTAAGGCACTGAATCTATCCCTAATTTGTGGTAACGTGTTATCATAGGTAACTGTACCCCTGTGATATACTTACTCTGGATTTTGTATAAAAAAACTGGCTAATACTTAATACTAACATATCATATTTTTTAATTACACATATGTTGACATTGGATTGTTAAGTGTCAAATGTTAAAATGTAATAATTTTGTTGGGCTTTTTGTGCTGTCACTTTAAATGCTTCTGGGGATGAAGGTTTGAAAACTACTTGCAAATGGTCTTTTTTGTACCCATAAATCTTTCTTCTGCTTTTTGCAGTTATGGAAGTGCCCTTATTTGTGAGTGATCCGTAAAATCTTATTAGTATCGGGTTTGGATGTCAAAGTCTAACGGAGTAACTCATAATTTATTGTCAGTGCTAAAATCAATGGAGATTTTTGCCTTGCTTTTCGGCTTTGTCGTGAAGTTCACTTGTAGCAGTGACTCATAGCAGTTTTCTTGAAATGTTTTAGGGATGGGTAATTAACATAGCTATGTAGGATTTACTGTGCTGCTATGGCACTCATAATTAATTTTTCAGGGATTAGTATAGTGCTCATAATTACTCACCTGGAAGGGACCTTGGATGTAGGTAGATTCTCCATTTAGTTTGACTGAAAGACAGTCACTTAAGAATATGATTAAATGAATGTGCAAATCCCAGTAAAAGGATCATCCTTCTCAGACTTCAGCCTGATATAACTGTTGTAATACTGGTGTATAGTAAATACATGGATGCTTAGAACACTTCATCCATAATGTTTTTCCCAAACTACAGTGATTCCGTAATGTACAATGTAATTTCTAATGCCAAGATTTCTAGGTGTCCTGCAAATAAAAACTTCACCTTTTATTTTTCATTATTTGATTCTTGATTCTACAGACCAGACCACATTGCTTTGGATACATTTTAAAACATGTTTTTCTTAAATGAATGTCCATAAAACTCTGTGGACATTCCCTCTTGTAAACTTATTGTTTCATAAATTCAAAACAATGTGATTTAGGTGTATGCTAAATGCAAAAAAACTTTTTTTTAATACTATAAAATACATTTAACTGAAGACATATAAAGATCACACTTTGATCAAAATTTGGTTGATCAATACTACCTACAAAGTACATGGAAATGCAGCTTTGCAATAGTGTTATAACTTCCTACTATTTTTGGATTTCAGTCAAGAGGGAGTAAACTATTTCTAGGTAGAGACTTATAACTCTGATGGTACTGTGCCCTGACACACACTAATTAGAGTCTGGTAGCGATCTTAACATGCTACAAATAAAGGGCCCCATTAAATTTCATGCCGTAATTGCCTGTAACACAACATTTTGGCTGCGGGTTACATTTTTTCGGAACATTTAAAAACATGCAATTGTTTCTAACTCGCAACTACCCTCTCACACCCTCCACACGGAAACCATGCACTCGTAAGTAGGATTTCAGGGGGCGTGATCATATAATGTTTAAGCAAGCGCATAATGTACGTCTTAGACACAGCCAATAGTAAATTAGGCCATCATTATGACGTCAGTAAAACATTGAGGTTAACTTTAACCTGCAATCGTAGGCTAAGCATTAAAAAACACAAATAAGTAATGTTTGCAGATCAAGCAATCATTAAAGCATCTGTTTAAGTCCATGTGTGTGGCCTGATATGTATTAACCCCTTGATTCTCCGCCTTGAACGGTTGTGCAATTAATTCTATTGCCTTTCTATGCTTTCCCATTATTTTAAAGTTATTATTTTAAAGTACAGTAGAGTGTGTTTAATAGCTGCTGCAGTTGTCAGAACTAGCGTATAACCCCCTTGCAAGTCCTATCTAGTGCTTGTAATATTTTTTGATACATTTCCGAGTTGCGGGTCAGATTTGATTTGCAAGCTATTTACTTTTGTAATTGAATATCAATTTTGCATCCTTAGCACTGTTAACTTTTTCAGGTTTGAAAAACCAATAAAGGAGATAGGGCTGAGTTACGTCTTCGGCTAGCCCGGAGTGATTGTGAGCGCGTAACTCGCAATAAGGAATGCGGGTAGCTAAATGTAGCCAATTGAATATCCGTAATTGTTACGAGCTGCTGTACAAGTTCAAGTGATTGCGATTTGGCCGATTGAATGGGGGCCAAAGTTTGCAGATAGATGTAAAGATCATTGTTTACTATTACATGGCTTATTTCTCATATTTAAATGCTGATCATTTATAAACATAAAATGCAAATATGTAAGTTCCAGGTCTCATAAATTTAAATATCATTAAACCTCAGATTTGTGTTTTTTTTTTAAATCCATGTAAAATGTTGTCCTCATTTGAATGTCCCCATACATATTTGGCTGATGCAGAAATAACAAAAGCTGTACATTTTTCAGGAAAACAGATTTTCTGTCCGTTTAAGAAATGTCCTTATACAAATAGGCTCATTTATGGCTGCTAAAGTACTATATTTGATTCATTGTTGTTTACAGTTACAAAATGCTAGAAAAATTGTACATTTAAAGAAATGAAACAATTTTTTGTTACTGTTTCCCATTTGTCACATTCTTTCCATATACTAAAGTCAAAATGATCTCTTATAACCTTCAAAGCAAGGAATTGTTTGCCATGTTGGCTCTTTGCAGGTCAATGAGTTAGACTAGACTATTAAATGACAACTCATTGTATCTTATACAGTTTGAAAGATGATATGCTTTTCAGTGTAAGTTATATAAAATGAAACTAGATATGTCAAGAGCTTATCTTACTGTTCTGTTTGTTATTATTAATTAAGAGCTACACATAAGATCAGAAAGCATTTTCAGTAAATAGTTTAAAATGAATCCAGACCAGACCGTTCCTTGCTGGAATTAATTCATGATACATTTTTCTGAATTACTTACTACAGTCATATTTATACTGGATATACAAAAATGAGTCATCTTTTAATTAAATAGTTGCAACAATAAAAGCTCTGCAATAATTTGATAAACAAAAGGTTTCCTTCCTTAAGTGGATTACATATGGCAGAAGGAAAATAACATTTCCTCTTCTTGCATAAATCAAGTCCAGTTGAGTAATACAGAAAATATTATACATAATTGCTGCACAGAATTTTGGAATTTGCTCTAGATTTGGTTTTCACACTTTCCACAAAGCTCTGTTTTTTTTATTCAAAACGAATGGCAGACGGTTTTGCATAACTAAGCTCGGAAATGCTGTAAATACATTCCCAAATCACTGCCGTTGGCATAATGTGGAGGATGTGTTGTATGACAGAATGAATATCTGGATTGCTTTTACAGCATGTTTATTTTCGATCTCCTACAATAAGACAGCGTAGGAAAACACTGAAAGATTGCAATTATGCAACAAAGGTGAAATGTAATGTTTGATAGGAATCTCACATGTAAACAGAGGTCTTTTCCATATGTAGGATATTTCATAAGGCCCAGAACATGTTCCCTTTGCAAGGAACCAATTTCATTTAACCTACCTGAAAAAAATAGCCTTCTACGTTTCTTTTAATAAATATATATCATCCATATATAGGGATTGCTTTCCTGCAGACCATTTAGTCAGTAATGTGTATCATCACCGTGTTGGGAGCTTGTACAAAGCAAATGGATATCCTAGTTAAAGGTGCACAGTTGGACAGCACTTCTTTGTCAGATAAATTACACATACAGTAGACTGTTGTTGTTGATGAGTCATTCCTATCTAAGACTTGTTTTTTGTTTTATATGTGTTTTAATCGTCATTTTTTTATTGATTAGAGAAATAAAGGTTATATTTAAATTTTTGGTTCCTATCTATGCCAATGGTTGTAATATTTGGACTATAGGTGTTCTCTTTTCCATAAAGTTGCATAGATTCACTAGTGTTTAAGACACTGTTATTGTCCCTGTTTTATCAAATAGTGTTAATTTGGGGTAATTGTACCAATTTACGCATCTGATGAGTCATTTAGTCATGTCTGACTCTCTGTGATCCTATGGACACAGCATGCCAGGCACATCTTGTGTCTGGTTGTCCTTATACATAAGGTTTTCTTGGCAAAGATACTGGAGTGGGTTGCCAGTTCTTTCTTCAGTGGAACATAATTTGTCTGCCCTCTCTGCTATGACCTGCCCATCTCTGACCCTACATGGTTTAGCTCACAGCTTCATTGTAGTACACAAGGCCCTACACCATGACAAGGTAGGGATCCAGAAGACGATACCACAGATATCACTCAGAATTCCTTTATAATTTGGTGATGAAAAGGGATTTCTGTTTGTTTTCTTGAAAAGTCTGTAATGATCCAGTTTAATGTGTGCTCCTTATCATAACTCAACCATGAGCTGGGATTAATAAAGGTGTTTAGATTCCTATCTGATAATAAAAGTGTTTAGATTCCTATTTGGTCAGCTGATCTCTAGCTGATTGTTTGACTATTACCTTTATAATTCTTCAGTTTCATTGCTGCCTTTGGGAAATGATCCTAATACGATGTCTGTGACTGTGCATGTAGCCATACCATAAGTGGCGACAAAACATGAATTGAACTACACTGTATAATACATGCATTATATAGACATTTTTACACCAGCAACTATATAACATATTTCAGGGGTGGGCAAGTCCGGTCCTGGAGAGTCCCACACAGGCCTGTATTTGAGGATTTCCTTTCTGTGCGAATCAAGGATGGCTGAAGAAGTGATTCACTCACCAGTAGGTAGCAGGGACATGCTCAAATCCTGGCCAGTGTGGGGCTCTACAAAATCGAACTTGCCCACCCCAGACATATGTCATTATTTATATTTCATGTCAACATCCATATTTCACAAAGGTTACAGCTCTATTATAAGCTGACTATATCAATGTTTTAATAAAAAATTACAATATGTGGATATAGCTTTCTGCTGGCAACAAAGCGAAAGTAAGATACGCACCTGAAAGTGATCTAAACTTAATAGCTTGCGCTATGAGATGGTACCTATTCCGACTGTAGGTTTACTTCTAATACAAAAGAAAACATTCCTGTAACATATTAGTTTGACTACTAAAAAATACAGTATGGCCTTAAAATACCTGGCAATATGTTTGTTTTTATTGGTCATTACAAGCACAGACTGTTTTTACCATCAGTATGCCAAGCAGGTATGAGTGTCTGTGGGTGTGCTTAAAAGGTCCCTGATCTATCTTTTCAATGTATTGTGATTAAAAAAAGTTTATCTGTTGTAAGAAGAGGAGAGGCCAGAAGGCTTTGTAAGATAACTGGTTATATATCTGGTTAGATAACTGAATGAAATGGAAACTAGATCCCATTCCTCTCAGATGTCCAGAAAAAGGCACCTTGCATCAGGAAATGCAAATATTGATCTCTCCAGAAATGTAAACACCTGTCTCACACGCACAGCTTTCATCAATGTATTGTTGATGTCTCCAGGGTCAAACAGATACATCTAAATTTATTTTTGCCTAATTAAAAACATTATATATATATATATATATATATATATATATATATATAGTAAATAAATAGTACATTTGAATGTCTAAAACAAGTTAAAAAAAAACCCTGCTTCCAGCTCAGAATTCCAAGAAATACAGTTATTACACTGCACTCTGGGAAGCTGATCAGGGACATGCAAATATGTATTGCCATTGGATAACTGCATTGTGTGGCGGCATATTGCTTTGTTTATTTTTAAAATCTGGAACATTTTGTGGGCCATATGTACTAAACCTTGGTGTGCTGGATAAATGTTGTAGATGTAGAAGCACCATGGAATAACACAGGAATGGAGAGTCTTTCACATATACTTCCAACAGTTATCTAACACTTAACTCTGATATATTTGGCTCCCACATTTGAAACTACAAAAATGAATACACCTTCTTTTTGCTTTTTGATGCCTGACGCTATCCACAAAGTTATAACTTTCTATAGATGAGAGTTTTGGGCTAATTCTATATGCAAACATTCAAACTATTGTTATACAAAAAAAGATATCAATAGAAGTATTAAGTGGTGTAATAGAATTATCATCTTTTAGGTGGAGGGAAGAAAAAAAAAAGAAAAATAATGTGGTTGCATAAGACTGCACACCCTCTTATAACTGGGGATGTATTTTTTTATGAGAATAATTTAATTAATAAAATCATAAATGAATATACTTTACCTATTTGTAATTAATATACGCAGCAAGCAATATAATGAAGAGCTAACAATCTTTTTTGATTTTCGTGCAGCATACACCTTTGCACTATTGGTGAGCTGAGTAAGTGTCAGCAATGTGTGAAGTGTGTAGTGTAAGTAGGCTGCGTGAGCGAGGGCAAACCGTTTGTTTAGGTGTGTAATTCAGCATTTTGGAATGGTAATGTTATTAGTTTCAAGTTAGTGTTGTAAAATGGCGGCGATTGTGTATGTGTTACATGGGTGTGGAGCATTTTGCATCCTCCCTAATAGTGTATTTTATACCTCGTACGTTCTTGTGTAAAAGTCTTATGTGTCTGGTGGGTTTTTGCGTGTTTATTGGTGGTGTAGCCTCGTTTTTTTTTTTCGGCCAACATTTTTTTTCTTGCCTTGACGATTTTTATGTGCCAAAACTCGTCAAATTGTGGGTAAATAGTCGTGCAACCTCACTCCCAGACTTTGTGGGTGTCCCCCTGTGCTTTTTTGGTGGTGTTATTGTTGTTTTTGTATGTGTGTGGTTCGGCTAGATCACTTCGTATTTTTTGTACCTTGTATTTTTTTTTTGCGTCTCTCGCTTTCCTTTTTGCAAAGTGTTACGGGCCGTAATTTTTTCATGCAATTTTTTCAAAGTGCCACGGGTCTCTCATTCTGAATTGTGTAATTGAGTTTTGTTTTGATGTGTAGTTCCGCGGGTCGTAGGGATGAGCGCCTACGGCGCTCATCTCCACCAGCACACTGAGTGCCTTCAGCGCTCACTGCCTAAGTTGCGCAGGGTCGTAGGGATGAGCTCCTACAACGCTCATTTTCACCAGCGCAGTGAGCGCCTTCGGCGCTCCATGCCTATGTCGCACGGGATCATAGGGATGAGCACCTACGGCGCTTGTCTCCACCAACTTCGCAAGGGCCGCAGGTGCAGGCAAGCATTAGCAACAACCTGTATTGCTCACAACTATATATGTGATAACGAGGGCAGCGGTGGGCAGTGAATCTCACTAACACTGATGTACAAAGGAGCTACAGTATATGTAGAATGAAATGTCATAATAAATGGCAATGTTGCCTGTCATGATTTAATTGTTTAAGGACTCATATTGTCAGTGGTTTGTGAGTATGTCCAAGGGAGCATGACATTGTTGCATTGGGATTATGTGTTATTGTGCGGTTATATGTTGCCTGTACATGGTTATTATGTATCCTAGGTATAATATATTATGAGGGAAAATGTTATATAGAACATATGTGGAATTGGTAGAAATGTTCTGGATAGAAGTTAGCTGCAGATCATTGCACACTCAAACATGCAGACCTTGGGTCAAGACAGATGCATGTGCTTCAAGTGGTCCTGGGCAAACACTTGAGTTTAACATAAAGGTTATCTAATGAATGTGATCTCAAGAGCTTTGATAGCCCAAGGTTGCAAGCCAGATGGTCTGACATCACACATACACAAATGTACACAAGGGTGTGGTATTGGAGAGTATAAATATGTTGTTTTGTTCATTCAATAAAGGTGGCAATATAGTTTTCACATAAACAAGGTGTGAGACTATTTCTGTGTGTTGTATCCTGACTTGGGGAGTGGTCTTGCTATGGGCCACTAAGTAACCTGGATCCAGTATTCTCTGCCTGTAGCTTTTGGGCCTTGCAATCTTCAGAAGCCATCTTTTGTGCCACAGAGATCAGGAAGTACATGATTCTGCTGGGGTAGGTTTGAACTAGGTTCATATCAAGCCCCCTTGAAGAAGCAGATCGTGACATTTGGCTGGCAGTGGTGGGGTCTCTGTAAAAAACACAGAAGGATGGCAGCTTATGAAGAGATGTCTGCAGCAGAGGAGGAGGAAGTGTCCAGACGGTATCAAAGATGGATGGAGGTAATGCCTGCAGGTTTTACTAAGGATCAGCAGAGGGAACTCCGGATACAGATCACACAGGAGGTAAAGGGGAACAGGAGAAGGGTAAGCAATGGCCCTGTCTCAGCTCCTGTGGAGGGGAAATGCTTATCCCCAGTAGAGACAGAGAATGTTCTGGTGACTGGAAAGGACTGTAGAGGAATGGGCCTTCTAAATAAATGGATGGCATTCCTGGGACTATGGCCAGGTCACAGGCTAATGGAATGGCTGGAAGAATTGGTATTTGAGGAGGTCGCCCTGGAAGATCAATATGCTTATTGGGTAGGACCTGTTGGGATACATCATCATTTTTCATTGGGGCTGGAAAAGGCACTTTGGGACATAGTACATGGGGATCCGGACTGTGGCCTGGGGACAGAGAAAAGAAAGCTGTGTCTGTTTGCCAAGCGCTGTCACATGCTGGGACTGGAGACAGGCTCTCATACAGCTAACTTACTTTGGCCTTTGATCCAACAGGAGCTACAGCTGGAGGTGGATTATATAGACTTACTGGATGAAGCATCCCTGGATGGTTGTTGGCCAGCCAGCTGGGAGGGCTCATGCCAGTCAGGCATGGAACAGAACCACCTAACAGGTACTACAGAGACCCAGCTAAATATTGCTGAGGCGGGGTCAGAAAATAAATGTATGGACTGTGGGGAGAATTTTGATATCCATGATTCTCAAAATAACAAGGATGCCGGCATCCATGGGGGGGACTGGGAAGAGGAAGAACTGGTCCCTATCTTTAGGGGGCTAAGTCTCACCCAGTTAGAGGAAGGGGGACAGGGCCAAACCACAGCAGTGCCAGGCCCAGGGGAAGAACTGGGGAAAAGCTACTCTGCTCCTAGTGTAAGAGAAGAACCTAATGAGCACTGGGCCCTACCATTTGACTGTGGAAATTGTAGAGAGGTTCCTTGGATGACCATTGTCCAGGAGCCAGCCACAGACCCTGGAGCAGAAACAGAAAGTAGCCCTGTTCTTCAGCCTGAACAAGAGGAAGTAGCTGCTGCTTCTCAAGGGCTGCCTGTAACTACACACCAGGCAGTCTCAGATGGAGAGAGTCAGGAGGTTCCACCTGAGGATCCAGAGACCAAAGAGCCACAGGGTGCCCCAGATTGTGATTTGTCTCCTGGTATCCCTACAATGACTCCCCTGCAGCTACCCAAAGACACTGGCTGTGTACCTGTAACCCTGGAAAGAAGGGGCCATTGGCCAGGCTTGGTGGGAGAAAGGTTGGCTACTGAGCCACAACAGCTTGTATCAGAACTGCCCATTAATCCAGCATGGATGCCACCAGTGAATGTCACTAGCCCATGTTGCAACTCCCGTATCCCAGTTTATTCAGGAGAAAGATCAAGCCTGACAAAGGAAGCCTTGTACTCTTCAATTTTACCCATGGGACAGAGTGCTGATCCAGAATCGGCAGGACAGGAGGTCTCCCTAGCCTGGAAGGAAAGGGCTTTGCTGGGTAAGGATCCTCCCAAATTTATGCTGGACTTACTAGCTGGGATGTACTGTTTCCCCTGGACTACCTTGAAGGGTCCTCCATGGCAGTTGTCTTATAAGTCTCCCCAGGAGCTTGGGAAAGTCACAAGGCCACTGGGAAGGAGCGAGTATTCGCCCTGGACAGGGGGAGGCAGGGTACCCAGAGAGCCACTGAGGCTATCACATGGATGGACTTTCCAGACAGGAGGACAAGTAAAAGCAGTATAGCTAGAGAATTATCCGTTAGGATGATCCTCTATGCTATACTAGAAAGGAAGGGGGAGAAGTTGTCATGATTTAATTGTTTAAGGACTCATATTGTCAGTGGTTTGTGAGTATGTCCAAGGGAGCATGACATTGTTGCATTGGGATTATGTGTTATTGTGCGGTTATATGTTGCCTGTACATGGTTATTATGTATCCTAGGTATAATATATTATGAGGGAAAATGTTATATAGAACATATGTGGAATTGGTAGAAATGTTCTGGATAGAAGTTAGCTGCAGATCATTGCACACTCAAACATGCAGACCTTGGGTCAAGACAGATGCATGTGCTTCAAGTGGTCCTGGGCAAACACTTGAGTTTAACATAAAGGTTATCTAATGAATGTGATCTCAAGAGCTTTGATAGCCCAAGGTTGCAAGCCAGATGGTCTGACATCACACATACACAAATGTACACAAGGGTGTGGTATTGGAGAGTATAAATATGTTGTTTTGTTCATTCAATAAAGGTGGCAATATAGTTTTCACATAAACAAGGTGTGAGACTATTTCTGTGTGTTGTATCCTGACTTGGGGAGTGGTCTTGCTATGGGCCACTAAGTAACCTGGATCCAGTATTCTCTGCCTGTAGCTTTTGGGCCTTGCAATCTTCAGAAGCCATCTTTTGTGCCACAGAGATCAGGAAGTACATGATTCTGCTGGGGTAGGTTTGAACTAGGTTCATATCAAGCCCCCTTGAAGAAGCAGATCGTGACATTGCCCAGGTGTAATCATGTGTATTAAAATCATGTTTTATTTATAGTTGCCATCAGCAAGAATATAATACTAAATTCTGTAATAATTCTATAATTATTATATAACTAAAATAACAAGTTGATGTTTATTTTCTAATGAAAATCTCCTTAAGAATCAGGCAGATATATAAAAAGTTACATTTTTACTGTAATTTAAAAGGTAATACATTGTCATGTATTTTTACATCATTGTGGGTACAGAAGCTTTGTCATTCTGCGATGATGAAGTTGCTAGGCAATGATCACAGTCAATCACTGTATGGGATGAACAGCTTGGGATTTCTCTTTGGTAAAACACCCAACACCCATACCCTGTCGCACACAGTGAAAGCTGGCAGAATAATTGTATTGAATGACCCTCCCCCTTGAACAGGCAGATAAACAAACAGTAATGGCACCCACAGTACTGCATAACACTACAAAGCATAGCTAAATATTAAAGGTTGTTTGTTTTTTTATTAGATTTTTATTAAGACAGTAATTATATAAAACATAGAACATCAAGGCATGCAATATAGCTGTATAATATTATTGAACACAAATCATACTTAATAAACCGTAAGCAGATATTACATTTCCAATTTTAACATTGAATCTGTGTCATGGTTTCGAGTTTTGTTTTCTTTAAGTAACTAAAACTCTAAAGCTTTAAACAAAATATCGTAACAAAAAATAATAAGAAAAGGAAAATGAAGAAAGAGATTTTAACAATTTGACAAAAACGAGCAAAGTATATTTCTGAAGGATATCTTAAATAAAGAAGAGTATCATGTACAATTATGACACTTAGTAGTTTTTGTTCATTCTTTATTTTTTCTGTTTTCTTATTTTATTTTATTTTTTATTAATATATAATGGCAAACAGTTTTCCAAAGGGTAAGTCAATCTCTCTAAATTTGCCACAGTTGTTTCATAATTTTTTATTTTTTTTTACATATTACTTTATGGTCTTTTGAAGAGCCAGAATTCATAAATATGTTACTTAAGTGTCATTTTAATACACCCTTTTAGCCACAGCTGTTTCATAATTTTTTTTTTTTTACATATTACATTTTGGTCTTTTGAAGAGCCAGAATTCATAAATATGTAACTTAATTGTCCCATTAATATACCCTTTTAGATTTATTTATATTTATGTGTCCTTTTTATATTTTTAAGCTGTGTGGATATTGGAGAACTTGATTTATATATTATTCATAAACTGTGTCACAGGAATGCACAAATATTTTATCATAATTAAATCTGGCATTTAATGTTACATGGTTTAAGTATTTACTGTGTGATTCACTAATACTTCATATGATTATTTTTACACGGTTTGCTGATGAATTATAATTATTGCGATTTCAAAGAAAATAACTAAAATATGATATATATATTTAATATTGAAAGCACTAAATTATGAAACATGCTCAGCACACCGGTGATAAACATTAAAAGTATAATGGAAGTATTATTATTTCACTCTTTTTCAATGAGTTAACATTTTTCACTCTAATGAAAAGCTTTTTAGAAATCCCAGACAATGAACGCAAAAATAATTGGAGAAACGAGACACATACTCAAATGATTTTATCTTGATTGGGTGAGTTAAATTATCCAGATACCAAACAGTAAAATGTTTATTCCTACTCAAACATTGACTGTACTAAAATGGCAGCTCTAATGCATTACTAATGTTTACACATTCTGTCAATCCAATTTGCTTTTCTAAGCAAAATAATTAGATGCATGAAGCACGGTAATGTTATCCTGTAGTTAGTATATCAGTTGTATATTGAAAGCTCAATGGGTTTTAATGGGGGGAGAATACAATTTATATTATATAATTTGCACCACATAACAAAATGCAGAATAATTCAATATTTGAGGGTCCACTAAAGGGTCCACTTAGGTTATAGACCAAATAAGTGAGCCACAATTATTTTACAAGAAATTCATTCTGTATTGTACTGCACGTCGATAGTATTTGCCCTGCTTCTTTTTGCATTCAACTGTTAAAACATTTATTCTTCTGCCTAAGCTGGAAGAGCTTTTGCATGGTCTCCCAGGGCAACTGAGTTAAAAAGAGAAGAGCTATTTTTGCATGTGAATGGAAATTCATTTTGTTCATAGCACGCTTTGCTGTCTTCATTAGTAGTTCATACCTTGTGAAATGCAGCCATTGTATCAGTATAGATCAGTGTCATTGTTAAAGTGTATAATGTATGTCCTAGACAAGTTTTTTATTATTTATATTTGTGCGGAATACTAAATAATGGATATTGGGAGATGCCCAGTCTTTTAATGTACTAACTAGTGAATCTGAATTTTATTTATGGACGCCTGGACTCATTCCCATATGAGTACTTTCTGACAGCTGTATTCTCCTAACAATTCAGCGTCTATAAATCAGATTGCAGTCTCTATGATTCTGAATATTTTATGTACAGAGTTGTCTACATTGGCAGTGTATATAAAGCTGTATATTTCTGTAAAGTCAATCAGTCGTGTCCAACTCTTTGTGACCCTATGGACCACAAAACGCCAGGCACATCTATCATTATGTCCTGGTCATGCTTGTACATATAGGTTTTCATGGCAAAATACTGGAGTGGATTGCCAGTTGCTTCTCCAGTGGACTGCTCTTTGTCTGATCTCTTTGCTATGACCTGCCCATCGTGGGTGACCCTACATGGGATAAATCATAGCTCCATTGAAGTACACAAGGCAATTCACCACGACAAGGTAGTGATCCAGAATGGGAGTGTTGTATATATTGTTATATACAGTAATACCCCGATTTGCGCTACCCCACTAGCAAAGCGCTAAATCTGCCCCATTTAGCATGGTTTTCGTGTAGCGCTCCTGCATGGGGTAATGCATATACTGCACTAAACAGAGTATTCCTGTAAATATAGATATTTTTTATTAAACATATAAAAAATCAGAACGCAGTACAAAAAAAAAAATATACTCATTAATTTCTAGAATACCTGAAGAAACTATTATTTGAAACCAATTTCAGAGCCGGATTAGATCACATAAAGATATGGTAAATTGTGATTGTCTGCTTTGTATTTCTTCAGTATTATTCAAAGGTAAAACCTGCCTAATGATCTTACATATCCAATATACCAGTAGTTTCAAGTGCCAGATTTCCTTGGAAATCACTAACGCACTAACCGCTGCATTTCTAATTTAAAATGATATCATATATTTGGCTTTGCTGCCATTATAAAAAGCAATGCTTGTGCACACAAAAGTTAGATTCACAATGTTTTTCAAAGAAAAAGTATTTACTGTACTTTATTTATTTAATTTGTTGTTGTTTAATCATTCGGTCTTGTTTGAAGCTCTGTTACCCTGGACAGCAGCACACCAAGCACATCTGTCAGCCACTCCCCCTCTGAGCTCCCTCAAGCTTGCTTCAATGGCCTCATCTAACCATCTCTGCCGCTGTCATCCCCTTCTTCATGTGCCTTTATTCATTCCCAGCATCAGGGTCAGGAGCTTTAGCCTCATGGTCGTACTTTCCAGTTTGGCTTGATTTTTTTAAATTGCCACATCTGGTAGTTCACGGTCCATATATTCTGGGATTGAGCTTGTAGGATATAAAGCACTACCTTGCTGCCATGTGAAATGGGTGCAGTTGTTCGATAATTGGAGCGATTTGGAACAGCTTTTTTTTGTAATTTCCTTGTTATCAGCAACACTTCCTATGGCCCATCTTTCTTAACTCTCCGAGATGTCTTTATTCATCTCATTGGCCAAACTATTGAGGTTATCAATGCTGGTTAAGATCCTCACTGGGCTTCCTGTATATATCTTCTGTGTACACATCTTCTTTATCTGATCTGCTCCTGTTAAGTCTCCACCAATTTTGTCTTTTATCACGCCCACTGAGATCCCCAATTTTCTTGAAGAGTTCTCTTTTCCATTCTGTTATCATCTTCAATCTCTTTACATCGCTCATTGTAGAATGTCTCCTTGTCTCTTCTTGCTATCCTCTTGAATTCTGCATTCAGTTGGACAAATCTTTTCCTATCGCCATTACCTTTAACTTTCCTTCTTTTCTGGGCTACTTTCAAAGTCTCAACAGACAGCTAGTTTGTCTTCTTAGTTTTCTTTCTTTTGTTGCTGTTTCCTGGATAATGTCACAAACATCTATCTTCTGGCATTCTGTCTACCACGTCTAGTCCCTTAAATCTATTCTTTAACTCCACTGCATATTCAATGGGTATATTATTTATTATTTATCTGCTTGCTCTGATGACTTTCCCTGTTTTCTTCAGTTTAATTAGAAGGAGTCAGCTTCATGTTTTGTTTTTGCTGACTATATAGAGCTCCTCCAACTTTGGGTACAAAGTATATACTCAAACTGATTTCTAAATTATCCATCTTGTGATGATCTCTGAGGCTGTTGGTTGTTTGCTATGACAGATAATTATTTTGGCAGAATTAATCTCTGACCTGCTTCATTGTGCACTCCCAACCTTCCCCGTTATTCCAGAAATTGTTTGGTTCCCTATTTTAGCATTTCAATCTCCTATGATGAAAGTAACACCTTTTCTTGCTATTATATCTATGAGGTGTTGAATATCCTCATAGAATTGGACAACTTCAACCTCTTCATCATCCATGGTCGGAGCATAGACTTGGATCACTGTGATGTTTAATGGCTTGCCTTCAAATCGAATTGAAATCATTCTGTCATCTATTGGGTTGTAACTGAGCTCTGGTTTGGCTACCTTTTGATTGACTATGACAGCTACCCCATTTCTTGACCATAGATGGTGGTTGTTTGATATAAAATTAGTTTACTAATTCCCAGGATACCAATGTTTAATCTTCTCATCTCACGTTTGATACATTTGATACATTTATTTTACACATTATCACAAATATTTGACCCCTTGCTCACTGTGCCTTAGGGAGTTCGGCTGGGATTTGCTGTTTCTCCTTTTCAGGGTAGAATTGCCTGGTATTTTGGGGCTGGGTCACTCTTTTGAGTGGGTCCAGACTCATATACTACAGGATATTTCTCCCTTGAGTGGCTAAAAGAGGCTACTCTCAGAGTGGCTTATCATGGCCATAGAACTAACCTATTAAGGTTGGTTCGTTCTCTGATGAGCACCTCTGACTTAGTTGTTTTGTATTATCACAAATATTTGCCCTAGTGTGTTTACCTGCTGCATATTCTTGTTTTCCAGTAATCATATGTACAAAAGTAATTATGATTAAAATGTAGGCATTTTAAGCATTTAATGCTTCTATATATAAGAATGGAAAATAGGGAGGCAGAGGGCAATGGTAGATAGGGGCATAGGAGGCTTAGAGAACATTATATCATGCAACCTGTAAACTGCTAAAAATGCAGCATGACAGCACATAATATACCCTATTATACAACCAGTATAAAATGTCTTCTTAAAGGGACATTGAAATTTTTTTTTCCTTTGTTGCATCTAAAACAGGGTATTTCATAATATATAATTGGTGTTTTCTTTTTTTTTTTTTAATGATGCTTTCAAAGCAAAAAAACAAAACATATTCAAATGTTTAATGGGTCTGTTAGCCATTGAGCAATTGTATAGACGTATACTTTTCTGTTAGTGACATCTACAGTTGAACGTATACTGCACTTCCTGTTAGTTTAAACAGACGTTACTTTTTCATGCAAAACACATACTTTTTTAGATGAATGAAAACAAGAATTGTGTTCCTTGTCCCTTTAAATCTATAGTTCTGTACACCATGTACCCTTAGTAGACAACTCTGCATATATACACAAGCAAAAATGCATACATAACATGGAATAAAACCGCCGACTGCAGTTATTGAAAAGGTTGTTTAATCACAATATCTTGTGCAGTCTGTAGAAATATAGTTGTGTATAGTTGTATGTTTTCATAGACATATGTATATATGTATAATGACATGAAATATTAAACAAAAACTGTTTTTTAAATTATATATATATATATATATATATATATATATTTTTTTTTTTACATTTAAATATTTAAATTGAATTAAATATATGGAAATGCAATGCACAATACACAGCTTGTATATATAAATTGCACAGTAAAGAATATCAGAATTTAATATGTACACATTTTTAATTCTAAGAACAATGGACAGAAGATACAAAATGCATGGCCTTGCTCCAGTAGAAGTTTTTCAAACTACTTTCACTCCCCTACTTAGTACCATCCCCATCTATATATCTAGATGATGGACTAGATGATGACAAGATACATTTAGACTTCAGTTCCCAGAGCTCAAGGTGTTTCTTCAGCAACTCAACCAACTTCCCAGATGATAAAGCAGGATCTGTAGGCAGTATAATGTCCTCACCAAAAAGTAGTAATCTCCAACTCATAATTTAATGGGCAACAGTTGAAAAACAGTTTCCTTGATATTGCACAGTTTATTGCACAAAACTGGGGAGTATTTAAGCATTTTATGGTCAGAACAATTGGAGGGGGGGGGGGGGAGGAGTATAAATATTAACTAAGACAAACAAGAACCACATTTTCCACCCCTTAGTTAGCAAATGCCAGCTCCTTGATCATTGGTCAGTTGTATGGGGTTTAACCAAAAGGGTTCCACTCCGACAACCCTGGGAATTTCAAACTAGGCAATTACAGCCACAGCAGCATCCTACTGAAAATAGCATGGGTCATTGGTGGAGACATCAAGTCTGGCTAGGGCTAGTTTGTTTGAGCATTGTGGCTGTGTATGGGGTCAAGCTAGGTCACATACCCTAAACCACTTACTGGGAGATGGGCTGGACGTTAGAGTTCCAGCATATCAGCGGATGTTCCCAATCATTTCAATTTTGTATAGTTGCATTGGAAACAAGCACTATGTACATTTGATTTAAAGCTCAAAAACAAGGCCCTCCATTCTTTATAAGGTGTTCATTTTGTCTTTGCCATGTACTTAACCCTTGTGTAGCGCTACGGAATATGTTGGCAAGCTACAAATAAAGATAATAAATAATAATAATAATAAATAATAATAATAATCCCCTGCATCCTGAAGACCCTTGCCTTCTCCACCCATTTAGGGGCTAGAAGCGAAATGGCATTTATTAATGTTGGCAATTTACTGCTCCATCTTCCCCTAAATGGCCCTGCAGTACACAGAGGAATAAGGGCTGGGGAAAAAAGGTTAAAACTCACCATATGCCTCCTATGCATATTGCGAGAAAAGCAAAAAATGTATTCTTTTGAGGAAACTCTGCTACAAAACAGTCTAACTGAACAATTCACACAGTTGTGGTTTGGGAGGTTAAGAAGGGCTAATTGATCAATCCCCTTTCTCCTTTGATGTGGAAAACCACAACGTTATGAATGAATAATTGCATGAATAGGGAAGCTGCTTTTATGAATGACCTTATGTAGCACCGTCCCCTTGAGCTGCACTTCCAATTATTTAGGTTTTGTAGAAAAAAAACAGTATATAGTTTTGTATATGAATATATAAAATGCAGCTATTAGTTGAAAACCAGTTTATTCAAGAGGACTAGTCAAGTACACACACAGACATCATTAAACATGCTAAAAAGGAACAACAATAGTTCTATATATTGATATGCTCATTGTCTAACATTTGTTTGTCAATAATGATCGAAAAATGCACTTTTTCCTTTTATCTTCATTTTAAAATTATTGGGAGGATGATTGGGAAAATAGAAGGGCTGGGTTTGTGGGATCATTGGTGAGAGTAAGAGAAGTGGCAAGCATGTGAACAGGCTGAGAAAAGATGAAAGTAGAAGGAAGAGGGAGACACAGACAAAGAAAAGAAGTATGCAGGCAGTATTACTGAACAAAGACTGTAGCTTTTGGCTCAGTTAACTGCAGGTCTGCCTGTCTCACAAAACACAGGCCTCCATGTAATCCCCTATATCGCAGATTACACCATGTTAAAGAGCAGAGTAAATCTCCATAACTATTCTATTCACCCATCCATGAAACATTGCAAGAGAACTGCTACGAGTGAGTGGGGCAAGCCACAGCGTAAAATGATGGAAACCTTTTCCCCTGATTTCTGCCCTGACAAAAGATTACAAGTACTCCTTTAGATTTTGTCACCAAGACCCTATCCTAATATTTTCTGTACCGGAGACGACTAGTAAATGGTTTTAAAACTATTAAGGAGTGCCGCAGCAGCAGTTAAAGAGACAGTATAGAACCCCCAAAAAATCAATAATGATGACATTTCAATATTATTTGACACTTAAAAGTGCAATATAAACACTTGTGTAATAAAAAAATATGATATTGTATTATTATGTTTGTTTCATTATACAACATCAAAGGTAACACACAATCCAGTACTCAAGCGGTTAATACATTTCAGGAAACAACCTTGCCTAGGGACCAATGCTCTAATGACGGGCATAAAATTATAAAGCAGGCAATGCTGTTTGCCACACAATGTGAGGCTTTTGCTTCTCTGAGCACCTTCGGAGCTCATTGCGAATCTTTCCTTATGCTCAATTCAGGGTTCATTAACCTGCAAGTTTGGTGCTTGGGAATGCCATGTGTCTCTTTCCAGTGTCTCCCCCCTGTCCCTTCCCTGTGTGTTTCTCTTCTGTGTGTCTGATGAATGTTTGTGTGGCGGGCGCTGACCGCTGTTTGTTTTAGTTTGAAAGTCCCGCGTGCCTGGCGTTGTAGATGTAAGTGTTAGTGTCTTTGGCGTTGTGTATTTTCTAAGTCCCGCGTGCCTGGCGTTGTTCGTGTAAGTGTTACTGCCTTTGCCATCATGTATTTTCTAAGCCCTCGTGTCTGGCTTTGCTCAGCCTCGTTTTCCTCCAGTTTCAGATTTTTTTAAGTTTTTCATCCGCCATTTTTTTTCTTGCTTAGCCGATTTTCGAGTGATGAAACACGTAAAATAAGGCTCAAAATGAAACCTCACTCCCATGCTTCCTGCCTCTCTCGCTGTGCTGTGTGTGAGTGTGTTTTTATGTTTTTTTTTAATTATTTTTCTTGTTTTTCGTGATTTTAGATTTCCACGGGTCAAATGTTAAATTTGTATTTTTCCGAGGACGTATTTTTTCCCCCCGAACTCGCATGTGTGACAGGGCCGCTGGCTTCAATAAGCGCCTTCGCCGCTCATTGCAGCCTTAGTACTCCGAGGCTGCTTAATTGCTAATTTCAGCCTAAGTCCCCCGTGCTTCAATGCATCAACTGCTCGCCTCGCTTCAAGAGGCTTGCAGGGAAATGAGCACTTTTGTTGCTCATTGACTAAGTCCTGCGAGCTCTGAAGTCTTCAATGGCTCAAGCTTGACGACAAATCACTGTATGAAAACTATTATATGTGATATATATATATATATATATATATATATAATGTTTATATAGATATAATAAATAAACACATTTATATACATTGAATACATAAATATAATTGTCACATCAATTTAATTTGAAAAAATATAAATATATAAATATATATAAAATATAAAGGTTCCTTGCCGCAGTTACGGCACTTGTTTAAACTCATTATAATAATCATGACTTTCTAATTTATTATTGGTTCCTAGAGCCGTTTCTCATCTGTTTGGTACTCCCTACACTGAAATCTCTTGTGGATAAGGAAGGATATATGGATGTGGGCTGAGTGCTATAATATTGCGAGTGTAAAGATTGACATAAACGTGTAACGTAGGGAAAAAAAGCTCCCGCAGCCATAGTTGTTATGCTGTAATTTAGAAATGATACTTAGTGGTTAATATTAAAACCAGCCCAGGCTTCCTCTTAGGGGAAGTACTGTATATACTCGAGTATAAGCCGAGTTTTCCAGCCCTTTTTTATGGCTAAAAAGGGCCCCCTCGGCTTATACTCGAGGCACTCTCCCCCCCGTGTCTCTCTACCCCCCCCCTGTCTCTCAAACCCCCCTAAATTCCTCCCCCTCTCCCTTTACCCCCACTTACCTGCTTCTGCTCCGGCCTCTGCTCCTTCTTGACCCGGCACACATGTGACGTCACATGCGCGCCACGTCATTAGCATATACCGGGTGCCGGCACCCTGTATATGCTAATAACGTGGCGTGCATGTGACGTCACTTCATTAGCATACCAGATGCCGGCACACGGTATATGCTAATGATGTGGTGAGCATGTGACATCACATGCGCACCGGGTCAAGAAGGAGCGGAAGCCAGAGCAGAAGCAGGTAAGTGAGGGGAGAGGGGGAGGTATTTAGGGGGGTTTAGAATGAGGAGGGGGGGTTGAGGAGGGAGGTTGAGGGGGGTTGAGGAGGGAGGTTGAGGAGGGGGGTTGAGGATGGGGGGGTTGAGGAGGGGGTTGAGGATGGGGGGTTGAGGAGGGAGGATGAGGAGGGAGGTTGAGGATGAGGAGGGAGGTTGAGAAGGGTGTTGAGGATGAGGAGGGAGGTTGAGGATGAGGAGGGAGGTTGAGGAGGGGGGTTGAGGTTGAGGAGGGGGGTTTAGGAGGGGGTTGAGGAGGGAGGATGAGGGTGGGGGGGTTGAGGAGGGGTGTTGAGGAGGGGGATTGAGGAGGGGGTTGAGGAGGGAGGATGAGGAGGGAGGTTGAGGATTAGGAGGGAGGTTGAGGAGGGGGTTTAGGGTGAGGAGGGAGGTTGAGGATGAGGAGGGGGATTGAGGAGGGGGTTGAGGATGAGGAGGAGGGTTGAGGAGGGGGTTGAGGATGAGGAGGGGGGTTGAGGTTGAGGAGGGGGTTGAGGATGAGGGGGTTGAGGATGAGGGGGTTGAGGATGAGGAGGGAGGATGAGGAGGGAGGGTAAGGATGAGGAGGGGTGTTGAGGAGGGGGTTGAGGATGAGGAGGGGGGTTGAGGTTGAGGAGGGGGTTGAGGAGGGGGGGTTGAGGATGGGGGGTTGAGGATGAGGGGGTTGAGGAGGGAGGTTGAGGATGAGGAGGGAGGATGAGGAGGTAGGTTGAGGATGAGAAGTGGGGTTGAGGAGGAAGATTGAGAATGAGGAGGGGGGTTGAGGAGGGTGATAAGGGAGGGGGGAAGAGACACAGGAAAGGAAGAGGGGGGAAGAGACACAGGGAAGGCAAGGGGAGAAGAGACACAGGAGAGAGAGGGGGGACACAGAGGGCACAAGAGGGACACAGGGGGCAGCACATTTCCCACCCTCGGCTTATACTCAAGTCACTCATTTTACCCAGTATTTTGTAGTAAAATAGGTGCCTCGCTTTATACTAGGGTCGGTTTATACTCGGGTATATACGGTAAATGCCCCTCCATTTATTCCTGCTGCTTTCCCTCTTGCCACTCTATTCACCTATTCATTTTTCTTCTCCACTTCCTCCATCCTCCTCTCTCTTTTCTCCCCCTCCTTTCTCCTTCCCTCATATTTCCCACTCTCTCTCCCTTTTTTCTCTCTTTCTTTTCTTCTCTTAGCCTTGTCTCTTTTCCCTTAATTGTCCCTCTTCTCAACTATTCTCCTCCTCCTTTCTCCCCTTTTAATCTCCCTCTTCTCTCCCCCATTTTCTATCATTGCTCCTTCTCTCTCTATCATCCTCCCTATGCCTCAACTTCCATGTCCCTCTTTTGTCCCTCTAACACACTTACATAGCCTGAAAGCTATTGATCGTACCTCCATGAATTCAGCATCAATTTTAGAAAGTACAACACCTTTTCTACATGCTTTTTCGACTATATATAGCAACTTTTATTGTTAAAGGGGAAAACTGTTGTTTGCCATAACAATTACTGTCACTATTCAGTTATATAGCGGGATTCCAATCTGTTCCGCCTGCCCTTCAAATGTTTTCAGCAATTCCCAACTGTAAAAGCTCTATCCATCTGTTTTGCCCACCTTGGGGGTGCTGAATTAGCACAGGCACAGGAAAATATATGTAATACCAGTGTAACTCAACTTCAGTCCTCGAAAGAACACAGCAGGCCATTTCTTAAATATGTCTCTGTTTCACCACAGATATTCAAGTCCAAATCATAGGGTCTATACATGAACAAAAATAGAGATATCTTTAAGTACTTTCCTGTTTCGTAGTCCTGAGGACTAGAGCTGGGAAACACTACTATAGACTGATTTCTACTATTAAAGTTCATTCACAGCAACTAAATAGGATTAATGTATGCCACTTACTAAAATAGTGCAAGGCCCTCATGTCATACTAGAGACTGAATATGTATGGAAGAGGGAACGAAAAAGTATCAACAGAGACTTAACCTCCTGGCTTCTCCTCAGGTATTCGATAAGTGTGGCCATGCAGAAGGTCCTTTTACACTAACAATAAAATGAAGGATCAGAACATTTTATATTGGTGGCCAGTGTCCCTACATTATTCCACAACCAGCCCTCCATATGGGGGTTTAGTTCATTGGTGATCAGGGGGAAAGCAAGTGCTGTCTGTGTATAACTTTAGATTTGATTTGTCTCCATGAAAGTTTCTTTTTTCATAGATATAGGGTGCAATTACATGCCTTCAGGAGGAACACTGGCATTCAATTATTCCACATTGGGAGCTACACATGGGTGTAGGAACTGGGAGGGATGAGGGGGACCACTCCCCCATCCAGATTTTTCATTGTGTGTTTGTATGCATATAGAAGCTGGTAAATGTTCTGTGCATCAAGTGAGCGGCGTCCCCTCCCCCAATTATTTTGGTTCCTACACCCCTGGATCTGCAGTGCTATTACTTTTCACCCACAGCAAATCCTTATGAGTAAACCCTTACTGGTGATCACTACTGTGATTAAAATTCTAAACGGTGATTGCACGGCTCCCATAAGAAGGAATTAATATCATACCTGTTGACTGAAGGCTATGCTGCTATGGGAAATTTTATCAAAAAGTGCTGTTACAAAGCTCCTGTAAGAGTTTCTAAACATGCTTACTTGTACTTAGAAGGCTCTGTGAGTGGGATAAATCCTTAGTTATAAATTCAACCTCCCGCAGGAGCAGATAAAAGCCTTTACGTGTCATTTAAAAGGATATGGAGAAACAAGCATTTGGTAATACAGGTAGCACACCGATTATACCATTTATACTTACCTTGGATACTGATTTTTTTATGTTATACTTTTGGTATTTATTTTATATACAATATTTAGTTAACCTATGTCTTCCAATGTGATTCCTTCAAATATCTTGATCTTCAAATAATCCCCAACTCACATCAAGTCTATGCAGCCAGCCAACCAACTGCATACCAAAACAGCAAAAATCTGAACTTCTTTTGGAAGGAGAACTTCCTCATGCCTTTACGTGTCATTTAAAAGGATATGGAGAAACAAGCATTTGGTAATACAGGTAGCACACCGATTATCCTCTTTTCCAATGCCTTGCTGGATTAACGGATTTGCTGGACCAGCCATCGTTCGACAAATCGATTAATCAGGCAAGGTCATCTGATCTCTTCACTGCTCATAGTAACCCTGGAAGTTACTGTACCACCCAATGGCATGATGAGAGTAGGTGAGGCTTTACAGGGCTGTGTGTGGGGCACTGAAGCGGAGAGGAGGCTGCCGGATTAAAGGAGGTGCCAGATTGTTCAATGCCGGATAATCAGTGTCCTACCTGCAAAAGAAAACTTTTTGATAATACAATACACACATCTGCATCTTTTCATTACCATGATTACAAATTATCCACTATTGTCATGTCTTTTTATTTATATTAATACATGTTAAGTTTAATATTTAATCAGTGATGCACCTTAAGATAATTGTAGCGTTGGTTTTAGTCTTTCTTGTTTTTTACCCTGTGATTCATAATCAGATCTACCATCTTATTACATGATTGGGAATTAAGCTGTAGGGAGATGAGAAAGATGACCAGTGACAGCTAGTTAAGATGATATTAACAAGTTGATGCTGTATAGATTTTATGTTTGGTAAAATATATTGCACTCTAACATGTTTAGTAATGAAAGTGATATCATTTGCAAAAAATATCATATATATTGAAAAATCTTTAGTTATCCTTATTTACTTTCCTGAGCAGAATAGAAGTCAGCATTCAACTAGGAGACTTGCACTTGTTGAATAATGAACTTGGGGTTGTTCTAGATTGTGATCTGACCCTAAAACATCAGGTGTCAACCATGATAAACTTTTTATTTTTCCATCTAAAGACAGGATAAAGCACATATTATCACAACTGAACTGAATGCATGTACCTGTCTTTAAATAGAATTACAAGATAAAGAGCTATGTTGCTTCCAGTTGGTACAAACTGTCACAGATATATTTCAAAATTGTCCTGCTGACATACAAAGATCTGTATAATGAAGATCCTAGCTTTCCGAAGGAGCTCTTCACCCTGTATGTTCCATCTTGTGCTCAGATTTGTTAAATTCTGTTGACCATCCCCAATATATTTTGACTTAACGTATGATATCAAACTTCCATGTATGTAGCAGCAATATACTACCACGTTCAAACAAGATTGCGCCTAACCTGGATATTTTCAAACTAGTAATAAAGACCCTTCTCTTCCCCAGACTTTCAAATAACTTATACGTCTGTCTTTTTCCCCCACTTCTTTTGGGAGAAAAGAGATATATACATTATTATTATTATTATTATTATTATTATTATCATCATTATTATTAACAATAATAATAATGATAATAATAATTATTATTATTGTTATTAAAATTAATAGTATATTTAGATGATTCATTAAGGATTGCACATGCATATTAAAATTATTCAGTGTTGTTGCACAAATTTAAATATAAAGTCACGGATGTCACAAATCAAAACATTTTCAGAACCAACAGTGTAGGCACTTAAGAAATACTTTTGTGTTTAAGGGAAATAGACCAATATTTATTTGAGCCGCTAATGTAATTGACATGCCTTAATCAAGATGTTTGAACTGAATTTGCATGAAAACATTGTTGTTACTATAGTAACAGTTCTAAACATGTCAATATATAAATAAATAAAAAAACAGGTTTTTATAGAATGGTCTTACAAAAGACTTTAATTTGCATATTTTTTTTTTTTTTTACCATTAGCATCAATCACAATTGTGGTCAGATATCCCTCATGTGAGTTCTGACAGGTGGACTTATGGAAAGCTACATGATGATGTAGGCTTGATCCTGGACATGGACAAAAATTCTGCTTAGTGGCTCTGTGCCACAATCTGTGATGTAGGGCTTTTCTCTGTATTGGCTATGTGCCAAATATGCATAGAAGACTTGAGGAAATATGGGCCTCAATCTGCATGTAGGGCTTATGGAAAGCCATACGGTGAAAGGAAGGCATGACCTTGGGAAATGGGTAGGACAAAGCTTAGTAAATATGGGCCCAAAATTACAATATTGGGAGCTAAAAAGTGGTACCTGCTTCATAGATATGGGCCAAAAAATTACAATATAGGCCAAAAAAAGTAATACATGATATGAATACAATGCAGCAAGGGCTCTCCAGCAATGGGAATGCCCGCATACACATTAGAAATGGGCCAAAATGGAAGCAAAAAATATTAGGTGAATCCCTCTCTGGATCGGTAGCTAATCGCTGGCTGGTGCTACTTGATCCCTTGTTAGCCTGTTTTGAGAGGTAGGGAGATCCAGAGAAGGGTACTGGTTAGTGGATAGAGGCCTAAAATCTGCAAATGAAGGACTTGGTGAAAGCCAAAGGATAGAGAATGGCTGAGGAGCAACCTCCAAGCACAGGCTCAAAAGTGAACTGAGTGCCAGGAGAAGTCAAGACCGTAAGTGTTTATGAATGGAAGGATAGGGCCCCTCCCACAAACTCCAGGCTACTGCTGGACATTTATCATCATTTAAATTGGATTGTATGCAGCAACATTTGCACAGTAATTTGTCCTCAGTTTGCAATGTATCTGCAGGAAATTTTAATTTTATAAGCGTATTTTAGGTTCAATATTCAACTTTACCATGTCAAATGCCACTAAAGAACACATCATAAATGAATTTCAATATACATCCTGGCAGTCTATGCAGACTCTTGATGGTAGGAACCCACTAACCATCTGAGTGCCACATCTGTCCACATACCATTTATACTTACCTTGGATACTGATTTTTTATGTTATACTTTTGATATTAATTTTATATACAATATTTAGTTAACCTATGTCTGTTAAACTTTTCTCTATGATATTGTATTTTCTATTCAAGACATTTCTCTTAAAGATGCATGCCTTATTTTGTTCACACTTTAGAAACAAAAGATTATAGGTGAATGCTTGCTATTCTTTGCTTAAAACCTCAGGCTTTCATCCTTGCTGTAACTGAGGGGAAATAATTTAGGTTCGGCAATAACCGAGAAGCTTAGTGACTTACTGCATTTGATTTGATTTATGTTACTCAAATCTTCTGGAAGAATAGATTACAGAGCAAAAATCGATCGTAACTAAGAACAAATATCATTGCTCAATTGTGCTGAATTAGTTTTAATACATTTTATTTATAATATTAAAATAATAAATATTCAAATGATTTGACATTTTATTTTCTATAAAATGCTAAACATAATAATACAAATGGTTGGTTTGCATAAAGTACAAACACTGCACTTTCAGGATATAACATCACTTTGTAGGCATTTCATAACATTAATACAAAATCTATCACTTTAGAATGTCTGCCATTGCAGATTACTCAATTCTATTTTTCTCTCTGAAACAAAGTAGACATCCCATACCCAACAACAATAGACCAATTTCATGATTTATCTGAATCTAAAGTCAACCTAACCAAATCTTAAGCACTTACTTTCTGCCTGGTGGAAGAATACAATGCTCTTGCCTTCTAATTTAAATGGGCATGTGATTCCTTCAAATATCTTGATCTTCAAATAATCCCCAACTCACATCAAGTCTATGCAGCCAGACAACAAACTGCATACCAAAGCAAAAATCTGAACTTCTTTTGGAAGGAGAACTTCCTCATATAACACTGCAAACATTGCATCTACCTCTTTAGTGCAGGCATGTGGTAGAAATGCACAGAAACTCAAGTACCCTTCTGTACTCGTCAGTCCCATCCTCCTCCTTAAAACCATAGATCTCCTAGAGGGCTTGAAATACAACTTGCTGATATGGCTCATCATGGGTTTTGGAAACAGAACCATATCAAATTCCACCTGTCAGTCAATAACCATGAGAAAAGTACTAGAAGAAACCAGCTACTTGCCTTTCAAGATTCCACACTATGGCCTCCATTCAGTTACAGTTACCCTCATATTGACTGTAAGTCTGCGGTCTTGAAATTTGCAACAATTACAGAGCGATTCAATTGAATAAGCCTGCAACTACCTGGCCGAAAGCCTAAACCATAAACCATGCACCCGTAAGTAGCATTTCAGCGCATGATCAGGATCAGTTAAGCAAGGACGTAACTACCGATTTTAAAACAGTTAATAGTAAATGAGACCATCATACATGGAGGTTAAACGTCAATCAATTAACGTTTAGAAATCCCATATTTAATCCGGCAATGTACAAAATAATAAAAATGAATGACGATACTGTTTTAGTCCATGTCGGTGGCCTGATATGTATCAACTCCTTGATTACCGATTTTGAGATAACACGGAAATTAAATGTAAAAAAAAAAATTTGGATTGCAGATTTGTGAGCTTAAGACGGCTGTGCAATTAATTTAAATGTCTTATCGCTTTCCCCATCTTTTAAAGTGCAGTATTGATTTTTTATTTGCATTTACAGTGCTACACCACCTTGTGAGTCCTGAATGCTACTCATAGGATTTTCTTCTACATTTGCCATTTACGGGTGTGAAAACAATTGTGGGCTTTAGGAATTGTAGCAATTGAATAGTGATTTGCGATTGCAACCTTTACTGGCTTGAAAGACCAAAGGCTCAGATGGGTTGGAGTTACGATTTTGACAACGGTAGGGATTTTCAACCTGTAACCCGCAAATCGTTTGCGGGTAGCTAAAAGACGTCAATTGAATAGCAAATTATTTTACAAGCTACCAGCCTTATTAAATTGCAATTCGGCCAATTGAATAGGGCTCTATATAAGCACATAGCATATTTTTTTTACAGAAGTTTTTAGTTAGTGAACTTCTTTCCAAAAGCAAGGTCTTCACTAATTAAAAACTTCTGTAAAAATAATATGCTCTGTGCTTATATAGAGCCCTATCCAATTGGCCGAATTGCAATTTAATTAAAGCCCATCTGAGCATCCATAAATTCTGATTGTAAGAGTAATCAGGGTTGTCCTGAATATTAACCATTGGATCACACTATACCCAGCATTTTGGGGGATCTACTGTATACTAACTGATAAGTTAAGGGCATATATTAGTACTTCATATAATTGCTACCGTTCTCTCCCAATGGCACCAGACAACAAGCCCTACCAAATCCCTGGTGACAAACTCTCTCTTCTGTTTAAAGTACATTGGGCACACTCCCTCCTTCACAAGGAATGAAGAGTCTATACTATCTTTCATACCTTGTAACCTTACAAGTGCACATTCTAACTAATTACTAAACAGAGACAACAAATACATTTTTAATACAGTGATACACTAGTAAAAGACTGCAAGGATTACTCCCCTCCAAATCCGATACAGGAGCTTGATGTGTCCAAAGTTTGGTTTAAGTGTCATAATATTCAAATGGACTATTCAGGCACATTTTTTACATTTTATATAAATACTTTAACAAGGTAAACTAATTATTGTTATCCTCTCAATGTAATTCATCTAAAATGTAGGCTTCCCTTACTCATAAATCCCCATCTTCCTCAGACTCCCCTTTTCATGCTCTCTCATGACAGATTAAATCTTCCTCAGTTGTGAGGAATTCTGGAAAAGTTCATTTTGGAATTACTGCATTTCCAAAATGCTTTCAGGTCTTTAGGTAGAAAAAATGAGCAGACTAGAGTGGCATTTTTGGTTTTCACGTGCCATCAATTTTATTTCTTACACCCAGATGTCAAGTTCACCCATATTGCTACCAGACTATACCCAACATGCTTCCCTACCATGAGCCACATGGTCAAGGTTGCTGCCCTTGGTATAAGCCCCACGTTTGGATGCTTTTTATGTCCCACATATGACTGTAGGATTAGGCGAGGAATGTAATCTCATCTAAGGACTAATTAAATTACACTATAGGATGGTTGGTGCTGAGGTATCTATGAGTCCTACCTGCTACCAAGGGACCCCCTCTCAAGTTACCGGTTTGAACTCACTGGGCGAGTAGGCAGGGTCCACATTGGGTAGCCAACCCCATGGCTATATTGAACAAAAAGTTTGACATTGTGGTGGCAGGAGGAATTTGCCACTTGATACAGGTCGCTAAGGTACACATTGACTGGGGAAATGGGCGCAGCTTGAAGTTTGCAATTATGTCAGGGCTACCTGCAGAGTTCTTGCTGGGGCTGGAGCAGGTTGCCAACGCTGCCGTAGGTAATGATCAGGGAGGATTGACGGATCACACAGACAAGAAGATATGCCAGCGCTTGTTGGCTCAATTCCTCAAAGTTCTTACCCAGACGAAGATGCCCTGAGTGGCGTAAGGGACATCTGATTGTGACCTAGCTTTCTCAAAGCTACTCTCACCTCCCACCTGGCTTCCTTGGATTAGCACTGTCCCTTTCTGGTTCAGATGGACGCATCCAGCTATGGAATTGTGGCTGTTTAAAACCAAGTAAATGAGCACAGAGAATATCTCTCTTTGGCATATGTCAACCGCAAGTTGTTGCCAAGGGAAGTGAGTTACGCAGCTATTGAGAAGGAGTGTTTGGCGTAGTTTGGACACTCAAAAAATACAGTCCTACCTATATGATCAAAATATTATGGTCATCATAGACCATAATGCCCTATGATGGTTGCATCGAGTGGCAAGGAAAAATGGCTGACTACTTCAATGGTGCCTGGTTTACAAACTTTCAAAATGAAGATGGACTATAGCAGCAGGATGATCATGTCTTGCTGTCTACCCCGACCTCAACCTAAGGAGGTCTTAGGCAGATTCGGACTCTTGAATGTGAAGTGGTTGTTAAGATCACCCATATGGCTACCAGACTGTACCCAACACTCTTCCATACCAAGAGCCACAAGGTCAATGGTTGCTGGCATTTTTATACACCCGAGTTGTTGGGGGAAGGTGAATTGGACTCTATTCCTGTCCCTCACATGACTATAGGTACATAGGCAAGGATTATTGGGTGTATAAGGTAACCTTATACATGCTGCTGGCATACTTTAATTAATTTCCTTTGTTGGTTTTGGAAGCAACTGATTCAATCTATGTATCTGCCAATGTGCATCACAGTTCTGATTCACCTCAGCTTCAAGTAGTTTTCTAACATGACTCATAGCACAGGCACTGACCTTTTGTGGCCCATTTTAAAACAAGATCCTACTTTGCATTTTCTTGTAGATCTTTATGCCAGATATAAGACTCTTCTTACTTATCTTCTTAGCTTATTTATAGACATTTACGGTGAGTAGACTTAAAAATCAAATTACCCCACTTATGGATATACATGATCTCCTTAAGATGAAAGATTTTCTTGTGATGGTAGCAAACTCTGTTGTTATTAGTTGTCCCCCATCACTTGGCAAGCATTTGAACTGATCTTTATGGAGATCACAGATCGCTTTTAGGATCTGGAGATATTTTTGTCATATCTGCGCAGGCAACAAAGGATCCTATTTTGTTGCCCAATTGATAAATGTACACACACTTAAAACTGCTCTTATTATTGCCACATATTCTATTAGCTACTCACAATCCGATTAAGAGTTACTCGCCCACACTCACAATGGGCCAGGAAAAGATGCACATTCGCCTTAGATCTCCATTGGTTTTAGCACAGTTCGAACATTACGAACTCTAAATAATTATAGTTACACAAAATCGATATTCTATTAGACCCAGAGCGCTAGCTCGCAAATAAAGTCTAACCTTAAAAAAGTATCACTTTTCTGTCAAAGATATGACGAGTACTAAATAGGACTCGCAATAGCTTTTTCAAACGCTTATTAGATCTGTAACAGCAATTAAACACACAATACTGTACTGTAAAACCATGGAAAGGCATGAAAAGACATTAGAATTAGTTGCACAACAGTCTCCAAATGACAAATATGCAAACATATATATATAGATATATATAGTTGTGGTAGTTTGGAATTGTCCGTCACTCCATGTAAAAAATTACAGGATTGCTCTCATCGCGAGGCCCACACGACTTTGCAGGCCTTGCTATGAGCGGCGAAGGAGCTCATCGCGAGGCCCGCAAGACTTAGAAAAATGCTGGCAATGAGCACTGAAAGAACTCATTGCCAGGCCCACGATGAGCGCCAAAGGCGCTCATCGTGAGGCTCGAAAGACTTTGAAACAGGCACACGATGAGGGCAAGGCATGCAACATAAAAATAAGACTTTAACGGCCGCCATTTTTTTCAAGCCCGTAACTTGGAAGCCGTCGGTAAACCATCAAAAGACGCCAATTGTTCCAAAAATTACAACCTCACATACAGCACAGGGGGAGAGGAAGGGAGCCTGTGAGTGAGATTGCAAGATAATTTGACTTTAAATTGACGTTTTTAGGAGATTGAAAATTGGCTAAGCGAGGAAAAAAATGTCGGCTGTAAATCGGTAATTGTTTGAAAAAAGGCTCAAGTGACTCAGAAGGCAGTAACACTTAGGCGCTTATCATGAGGTCCGCAAGACTTTGAAAAAAGAACCAATCGCGCTCGGGCGAGGCACACAAGAATTGTAAAAAGGATAGATAAGTGCTCAACCGGAGACACGCAAGTCTTGATCAGGGAGAGACAGAAGAAAGGCACAGGGAAGAGAGGGGGGAAAGAGACAAAGGGGAGGGAAATAAGGGAAAAAACACAGGGCAGGGAGACGGGGGAGGGAGAAAGGGGGAAACAGACACAGGGGTCAGAGAGCCATCAGATACTAGGTGGCATAGCCAAGATTTTATTCAATTTCGGCTGAGATTTTAGTCAACTTTGGCCGAGATTTTAGTCAATTTCCTAGTTTTAGGGTTAGGGGTTAGGTTTAGGGCAGATGATATGCTTTACACTAACAAGAAATTGACTAAAATCTCGGCCACTCCACCTAGTGGCCGACGGCTGCTGGCGATCAGCTAACAGGAAAGAGCTCCACTTTAATAAATATACCCCTTTATCCTTGAATTTTTGGAACAGTGAGCATCTATATACAAAAATAAAATAAAAATCATATATGTTTTATGTTTTATGAAGGCGGGGGAATTACAGCAAATCTACATTCCTTAAAAACATTTCAATGAGCTTTAATTACAGACAAGGATTCTGGGTAGTGAAGTGCTGAGCTAGTTATACAGCAGTGTTTTGATGTTTTCACTGTCAGCAAGACATAAAAAATCCTACATGAATTATAAATATATAGTATATATAATAAAGCAAATGTGTTTCTGTTTTGATTTGTTTCTATGGCTGCCATGGATGTTTTTTCTAGTTAGGTTTAATGGTTGCTATGCAAAGTTAATGTTTGGATAAGAATCAAGGGTACTTTTGGTGTATATGAAATAAAGGGCACGGCTTTGTTCAAGGTGGGATTCCCAAACGCCAGCTTTTACTGGCAGTGCTCTTGCAAATTTTATGTATTAAAAAGTCATAAATTTTGAAGAGTTCAGTGAGAAGCCAGAAGCTTTTTAGTGATAGAAAACATGTTAGGTCTTATAGTTGACATATGGCCTTAATGCAAAGGTCTTTAGCTCTTTTTCAGCATGCTGACAAGTTCCCTTCCATGCTCGGGAAAATGTCAGGTCCTTTTATATGCGTGTGATCTGCAAATTCCAACCGCAAGGCTGAACTCGTAAACCCTAACTGTTTAAGTCTAATTTCAGGGGGCGTGATCATATGATCTGACAATATTTAAGCAAGCCCGTAATTTACTTCTTAGCCATAGCCAATAGTAAATGAGACCGTCATCGTGGCGTCAGTAAAACATAGAGTTTATGCTTAAACTTCACTCAGAGTCTACAAATTAATTAGTGTAGAGAAGTAAATTTAGCGATCGTACTCACAATCCAGCAATGTAGAAATCAATACAATTAATAAAAGCAGCTGTTCTATTATATGTATTAAGCCTTAAGTCCTGGGATCTATTTCACACAAAAACATGAAAAAAAAATATATTTTTTTTTACCAATCAATTTTTATTGAGTATAGATAACAATTGTTACATTGTATAAACTGCAATGTTTACATGGTTATAAAGAGACTTGGTACAGTGAGTACTTTACTGGCCTTTGGCGCTCATCATGGGGCTCGCAATTAGCTCCTTCAGCGCTCATTGCAACCCTCTACCCCCCTCTACCCCTCCCACCCTCTACTTGACGGGAGGCGCTCATTGCGAGCCTCTTCCCCCCTCTACTTTACTGGCCTCACGATGAGCGCCTTCAGCGCTCATCACGGGCCTCGCAATGAGCGCACTCATTGTGAGTCTCTCCCCCTGTCTACTTCCTCCCTTGTATCTCATTTCCCCCTCCTCTCCCTCCCTTGTGTCTCCTTCCTCCCTCCTCTCCCTCCCTTGTGTCTCCCCCCTGTGTTTTAACCACCTCTCCCTCCTGTGTCTCTTCCCCCTCCCCTATGTCTCTTTCCCTCCTGTGTCTCTTTCCCCCATGTCTCTTTCCCACTCCCCTGTGTCTCTCCCCCCTTTCCCCCCCTGTGTCTCTTCCCTCCTCTCCTGTCTCTTCCCCCCTCCCCTGTGTCTCTTTCCCCCTCACCCTCCCCTGCTTTTCTTTCCCCCTCCCCTGTCTCTACCCCCCTCCCTCCCAAATGTCTCTTTCCCCTCCCCTGTGTCTCTTTCCCCTCTGCCCCTGTGTCTCTCCCCCCATTTCCCTCCCCTGTGTCCTTCACCCCCTCCCCTGTGTATCTCCCCCCCCCCCCCTTTTCCTGTCATGTGTCTCTTCCCCCTCCTCTCACTCCCATCTCTTTCCCCTCCTCTCACTCCCCTGTGTCTCTTTCCCCCTCCTCTCCCTCCCCTATGTCTCCTCTCCCTCTCCTGTGTCTCTTTCCCCCCTGTGTCTATTCCCCCCTCCCCACCTGTGTCTCTTCGCCCTTCCCTCATGTCTCTTTCCCCTCTCCCTCCCCTGTGTTTGCCCCCCCTCCCAAGTGTCTTTTCCCCCTCTCCCTCCCATGTGTCTCTTTCCCCCTCCCCTGTGTCTCTTCCCCATGTCCCTTCCCCCTCCCTCCCCTGTGTCTCTTCCCCCTCCCTGTCTCTCCCCCCTCCCTGTGTCTCTTTCCCCCCTCTCCCTCCCCTGTGTCTCTTTCCCCTTCCCCTGTGTCTCTTCCCCCTCTCTCCCATGTGTCTCTTACCCGCTCCCCTATGTCTCCTTACCCCTCTCCCTCCCCTGTGTATCTTTCCCCTCCCCTGTGTCTCTTCCCCCCTCTCCCTCCCCTGTGTCTCTTATCCCTCCCCTGTGTCTCTTTCCCCCCTGCCCCATGTCTCTTCCCAACTCCCTTGTGTCTTTTCTTCCCCATTTTGCTCCCCTGTGTCTTTCCTCCCTCCCCTGTGTATCTCCCCCCCTCCTTTTCGTGTCCTGTGTCTCTGCCCCCTCCTCTTACTCCCGTCTCTTTCCCCTCCTCTCCCTCCCCTGTGTCTCCTTCGCTCCCGTATCTCTTCCCCCCTCCCTCATGTCAGTCCCCCCTCTCCCTCCCCTGTTTCTGTTTACCCCTCCCCTGTGTCTCTTCCCTCCATCTCCCTCCATGTGTCTCTTTCTTCCTCCCCTGTGTCTTTTATCCCCCCTCTCCCTCCTCTGTGAAAGTTAATTATTGCAATAACCTAAAATTCAACTAACATCAGTAAACAATATGAAACAATTGGTCATTGAATGATCAAAACTTCTTAGGTAAATCATCTTTTTTACGTGTCTTCTCTAGAGCTCCCTCCCCCCCCCTCGGGCACCTGACCCCCCCCCCCCCCCCCCAAACAGTTGCCATGTCCCTTTCCCAGCATATAACTGGAGGTTACTCCCTGCAGTTTTGTCACAACAAGATGTTCCTGGAGTATTCAACCCAGGGCCCCCAAATCTCCAGAGATTTAGGCATCATATCTGCTAGTAGATGGGTAATTATTTTATTAATTGCAATAAAGTTAATTTTATTTTTAATCATTTGGAAATCCAGAACTCTGGATAGTTAGTCTCAAAAACTGAAGCAGACTTTTCTGGGAGAAAGAAAGGGCCCAAAGAGGAATACCGAGATTGCACGCCTCTATAGTTTGATTAATGGGGGTTTGAAATATCTCAAATGCTAGTTGTGTGACGTTTCCGCAAATCTGTCGTACCTGAGGACAGGTCCACCAAGTATGTATGAATGTACGAACCTCATGACAACCTCTGTAGCATTTCCAGCTTTCCGAATATTTCTATTTGGCCATTTTTTCAGGAGTAATATAGGTCCTAAGCAACACCTTTATGGAAGTTTCAAGAGTCCTGTGGTTGAATGAACCACTAGAAATGTCAGACCAATAGACTTCCCATATCTCTGGATCCCACTGTACTGACATGTCCTCTTCCCAGTCTTTTATATATTTATCTTTTATAGGCTTAGTAGGGGAAATAAATATGCTGTAAAGTTCGCCTATGATGCCTTATGTAAGCGGTAAGTCCTTGCAAATTCTAGAAAAACAATTTAGCTCCTAAGTTGATAATTGCATGCACAATGTGTTTCAGTTTGCAATAGTTATAGTGTTTGATCAGTGGGAAACTGTGCTTATCTCTCGATTCCTCAAAGGAAATAATTTGGCCTTCCATCAGCCAAGAGCCAACCCTGTCTAGTTTCTTTAACTTCTGCCAGTGTTGAGAGGTGATGCTCATGTCTCTTGGGGTAAGGGGATGGGTTAGAATTGAGGTCAGGTCTGAAGAGTTAGGGAACATTGTAGTGTGAAAGCATGCCCATTTCCAGCAGGATATGGTGTGTCTGATCATTGGGTTTGAGGTTTTTTTAAAGTGGGACGGAGGTCACTTAACCAGATGACTGTGTACCATGAGTATGGCTGCATACTCTGCTTCTTAATGAAAATCAACTCTGGTTGGTTTTCATTTTGATTGTATTGATTCTCTCTAACCAAGATAACCTACATTTTGTCCACTTATTTTTATTTGTTGCCAAAGATTTATATAGAGGGATGTAGTTGGCCTTATATAGGTCTTCTATTTTGGAGGTTAAGTTTTTGCAAGTTATTTGATGTGTTTGGTAGGCCAATTGTATTTATGTTTGTCACTAAGGTATCTTTTCTCTTCGGTTGTGAGGTCAATAGCTAAGGCCTCTGTTTTCTCCAGATTTATTTTAAGCCCTGAGGAATGGCTGAAGTTATCTATAATAATATATAGTTATTATATATAGTCTATATAGTTTGCATTAGAGTTGGGATGGAGCAGGATGGGTCCGAAAGGGCAGACAAATTTTAAATTGGTGGTGACCTATTTTATAACCTTAATATCTGTATTTGCCCTAATCACAAGGTTTCCATTGTGATAGCAAAGAGAAGAGGTGATAGTGGGCAACCATGTATGGTACCCCTTTAAAAGGGCCTTTGGGGATTTATAATATGTTTTTATTAAATTTATAAAATGCCCTTTGAACCCAAATTTTGTGAGAGAACCATATAGGTAGGGCCATTCCAGGGAATCAAAGGCTTTTTCAACATCTAATGCCAGAAGGCAAGCCTGTTTTTTGTATTTTTTTTGTATGATGGATCAAATTCAAAACCTTTCTGATATGATGCCCTGCCTGTCAAAAATATATTTTTAATTACATATTTGTGGGTTTGAGACTGTTGTGTAATTAATTATAATGTATTATAATGTATTTCTATGCTTTCAGATATTTTTAAACTACAGTATTGTGGGTTTAATTACAGCTGTAAAAAGTGTATAAAAAGCACTTTGCGAATCCTATTTAAAACTCATAATATTTTTGACAGAAACGTGATAGTTTTTTTCAGTTGCTGGTCAGAATTTATTTGCGATCTAGTGCTCCAGGTCTAATAGAATATTGATTTTGTGTAACTTTAATTAGAGCTCGTAGTATTCTAGCTGTGCTAAAACCAATGGAGTTCTAAGGCCGGTTTTGCGGCTCTGGATGATTCTAGTGATTGTGGGCGGGGAACTGGTAATTGGATTGCGAGTAGCTAATAAAATCTGTGCCAATTTTCAGAGTGCTGTAACTTTCAGAATTGGAAACTAGAATATGGCTTAATGTTTCTACTGATATAGAGGTGTACTAGCTACTTATAGACTGTTTCTCATGTGCATTTATAAAATACTACTGAAAGACAAATAGAAACATCTAGTACAAATAGAAACATTCAGCCTGGCTGGGGGCTTGAAATTTGGCTGGGTGACAGAGCTATTAAATTTGAGCAAGGCGATAGTTACGGGCTTGAGACACAAACCCATAAACCATTTGTCGAACGTTGGATGTGCGGCCGTGAACGTGATCAATTAGTCAAAGTCGTAGTTAAGGGTTTAGATGGAGCCAATGGCAACAGAGATCACTATCATTCCGTCACTGAAAAATGGAGGTGGGATTTGAAAGTTTTACGAGTTTCAATTACGAGTTACAATCCAACCCACATTCCAGAAATAGTGCAATATTGATAAAGCCGTAAATATAATATTCTAGCCCAAACAAGTTCCATTATATATATTAACACATTGATTGCCGGGATCGAATTAACACAGAAATTACACATGAAATAAAGTATTTTATATTGCCTATTTGAGAGCCGGAGAATGTTGTGCTATTAATTCTAAGACCTAACATCACTTTCCCTTTTATTATATGAACAGTAGTGTGTGCATATTTGGATTTACAGTGCTACCAATTGGACTTTACCCCCCTAGCAGTCCACTCTAGTACCCATGGGCTTCTTGGCTCCATTTGCGGGTTACCGGCTTGAATGTGCGTGAATTTGTTGCAATTTAATAGCGTGATAGGAATAGCGTGATAGGAAACGTAAGTTACAAGCTTGACAGATCCAAGGATTTGCGGGCGGGCAGGTCAAAATCTCACGTCCCATAGGGTTTTCTTGCTCTTCACCCGCAGATTGTCTGCGGGTTGCTTTACGTTACAGGCAACGGTTTTCAACGTTGAGGGAATTTAATTGGGCTGATTGTATGCATGAGCGGTGGGGGAAGACCTTTGCAGGGATTGCTTGGAAGATTTGAGTGAGTGAAAACAGAGGATTTAAAAGTATATCTAAGTTCCCTCGTCTTTAACTTTTTCTAATCTAACAAATTTTGCTTATATCAGGAACACATATTACATTGATTCATTCTATACACATACTGATTTATTTTATTTAAAAATAAAACTTGTTTTCCACACCTTTAGAGCTGCTTACATAGGCACAGTGCACCTACCAAGAGAAACAATGCATTTAGGTACATATTTTCACCTTTAACTAACCTTCAAGCAGCAGCACAATGCAGAGATCTCCAGAGCAATATCTGGGCTCTTCCTTGCTTCCTTGTGCAGGGGACTACACATCCCCTGATGCATTCTCGCACAAACTGCCATGACATATTGATACAATGTATTAGCTGCCTGTGATTGGTCAAAATAAATTAGGAATGTTATGCTAATTTTAGCAGGGATTTCTAGGGGTGTCTACTTTGAAAATCAACTACTTCAGGAGATTCAGCAAACTTTAGGGTAAGCATAACAATGTTTATTTTGGTATTTATTCATGCAAAATGTTTTCAGACACTACTGATTCTCCTCAGATGCATTTATAATAAATGAAACTTAAACATGCCTTTAAGCACTTGTTAATAAAATGATATTTAGATATGCAAACACTTAGGTGGTTTATTTTAATAATTAAAACAGGAAACCTTCCGCATACCTTCAAGTTACTTACTATTATTGGATTCAACAATGAATAATACTGCAAATTGTTTTGGATAAATCACTTGTTACTGCAGAAGTAATTTAACAATGAGTTTCATTAATTCATTAGTTTCATTATTAATGATATAGAGATATTGTTATAATCCAAAGCAGCGCTCTAAATAAAGCTAGGTTTATATATTGATATACAGACTTCATTCATATGGTGCTTGTTTTGAATAAGCCAATATTTGATGTCAAAACTGTCAATGATGGAAAATGTCCGTGGATTTTTTCCACTCTTTTGGTTATTTTTAACTGTGACATTTTTCTAGAGTTTGAAATATTTTTTTTTACTAAGGATTGCAATTCTGCCAAGACATAGTAACCTGTTTTAGACGCATTCTACATTTTTATTTTACTCTATTTTCAGCTATTACATAGCAGCAATTAATCGTTATAGTAGAACCCTGAGAAAGTTAGATTTAGGGCCTCATTCAATTGCAGTTTGGCCAATTGAATATGGCTCTTTATAAGCACATAGCATATTATTTTTACAGAAGTTTTTAGTTAGTGAACTTCTATTCAAAAGCAAGGTCTTCACTAACTAAAAACTTCTGTAAAAAAATATGCTATGTGCTTATATAGAGCCCTATTTAATTGGCCAAATTACAATTGAATGAGGCCCTTAGTCACTTACAGCCTTATTAAATTGCAATATGGCCAATTGAATAGGGTTTTATATAAGCACATTGCATATTTTTTTACAGAAGTTTTTTGTTAGTAAAGACCTTGCTTTTGGATAGAAGTTCACTAACTAAAAACTTCTGTAAAAAACATATGCAATGTGCTTATATAGAATCCTATTCATTTGGCCAAATTGCAATTTAATAAGGCTGTTAATTTATAATTGTTTACATTTTCACTAAAAGGTTAATATTAGAACATCAATACTAGGGGCAGGAAAACAATAATTAGCAACCCCCCCCAAAAATAAAAAAAATAAACAACTAATGGCCTGGGTATAGGCATTTGAGGGGGGCAGTTGCCCCCTTCCCACTTGTAGATTTTAATATATCACCCCTTCATCTTTAGTTCTAGCAGAAAAAAAATCAGATTTTTGAGAAGTTTGGAATCCGTATGTAGTTTTTCCAGAACTCTGTGGTGTTCAGAGCTGTCTCTGTTGATGACTGACAATATAGACATTGTTACAACCATTCCATTATACTAGAACGAGCATGAACTGGCTTCCCTAAAAATGAAAAAAAAAAAACAACAACAATAACATATTTTTACGCAATGAAAGGCAGGGGAATTATCTGGTTGAGGCGGGACTGTGACATGTATGTGAAAGTAGGAAGATGGGTAGTATATGACTACATATTTTTATCTACCTCCCAGGGTTTTGGATATAGTGCTATGTAATAATTGAATTTAACACAGAGACATTAATAACACAGAGACATTAATAGTAGTAGGGGTGGAACTACCGTAAGTGCAACAGATGCAATGCACCAGGGCCCTTCTCTGGGGGCCCCCAGTACTATCAAACTTTTTATTTTTTATTTTTTATTTTTTTATACATTTGGGGCCTGCCTAGTCCCCAGCACTACCGCTGTCCCTCTTGCCCCCCGACTCCTTCAGCCTCACCAGCGTCTGGGCTTCTTTGCCTCCGGCGCTTCTTAAAGCCAGGGCAGGAAATCCCAAATGACATCACATACACATAACATCATTCGGGATTCCCTGCCCGTCCATAGGACATGCAACAGTGGTGGAAGCTGGTGAGGACCTGGGAAATCGGTGGGGAGGGTCAGAAGGAGCAGGATTGGGGAAGGCTGGTGTTGGGACTAGGAAAGGAGGGTTGAGATTGGCCTTGGGTGGAAGACAGGAGGAGCAGGGTTGGGGTGGGCTGGTCTTGGGGTTAAGAAGGGCAGGGGTGAACGTGCCCTAAGGAACATTAAAAAACATATAATAAACAAACCAAAAAACAATAAATATATATATTTAATTAATTATATATATAAATAATAAATAAAATAAATATAAATATATATATATATATATATATATCACATATATAGTTATCAGCAGTGCGGTCTTGGCAACACAACATTGAAATTGCGGGCAAAGCGAGGGCCGTGGTTGCTGCCAGGCATGGTGCGTCGAAGGCTTTCATTGCGCTGATGGAGATGAGGCGCTCATCCCTACGACACCATACGACTCATCCCTACGACCCCGTAGGCGCTCACTGCGCTGGTGGATTTGAGCACCATAGGCGCTCATCCCTACGACCCGCAGAACTAGACATCAACAGAAATCTCAATGACACCATTCACAATGCGAGACCCGTAGCAGTTTGAAAAAAAAACATGGGGACCAAAAAAAAAAACGAGGCTACCCGACCCCTAAACACGCATAACACCACCAAGCACATAAGACTTTTACACAAAAATCTACGAGCCGCGGCACTTAAAAAAACAACAATAACACCACCAAAATAAACAAAAATACAAAACAAACACCACTCACAGCACGGGGGGACAGGCATGACGTCTGGGAGTCAGGTTGCACGACAATTTAACCACAATTTGCCGAGTTTCCACACACGAAAATCGACTAAGCGAGAAAAAAAATAAACATCCCCTAAACACGCATAAAACCACCAAGCACATGAGACTTTTACACAGGAACGTACGAGGTATAAAATACACTATTATGGACAGTGGAAAATGCTCCACATCCGACGCCATTTTAAAACACTAACTTACGACTAATAACATTACCATTACAAAATGCCCAAATACACAGCTAAACAAACGGTTTGCCCTCGCGCACGCAGCCTATTTATACTGCACTCTCAGCAACAGTGCAAATGTACATTGTGTGCTGCAGGAAAATCAAAACAGATTGTTAGCTCTTCAGGATATTGATTGCTGGATATATTAATTACAAATAGGTTAAGCATATTAAGTGTAAATATATATATATGTGTGTATATATATATATATATATATATATATATATATATATATATATAGAAAACAAAAAAAAAAGGACCAGGGAGAGGATCGCAATGAGCCACAAAGGCGTTCAGCGTGGGGCTCACAATAAGCGCCGAGGGTGCTCAGATGACCAAAAGTACACAAGAGGGAGAGGCTCGCAATGAGCGCCAAAGCCAATCAGCACGCCCCATGCAATGACTGTCAAAGGTGCCCAGACCACCAAAACTACACGAGCGGAGAACCTCGCAATGAGCACTGAAGGGGGCCTCACAATCAACACACAGGTTGCTCAGACAACCAAAAGTAGAGCAGAGGAGACGATCGCAATGAGCGCCAAAGGCGATCAGTGCCGCCCTTGCAATGAGCACCAAAGGTGCTCACATCACCAAAATTACACGAGTGGAGAGGCTCACAATGAGCGCAGAAGGTCCTCAGAGTTGCAAAACTACACCAGGGAGAGGCAAGTCGCTAGTATGGGGAGGACCCGAATGGGGAGCTCTGCATACCCCTTACTAGAATATGGATCTGTTCACACAAAAAGACTTTTAATTAAATATCATTTACATTTCTGGTTTAAAGTGTTATTAATATGTAGTGTGCTCATGCTAATTTCTCATAAAATTATTATTGTAATTTTAATCATTTAGAATTCATATGAACCTATTTTTCAATATTTCTCTTTATTTGCTTTAACTTCTCCTTAAATGTCCAATTTATGGAATCTTTATTTCCGTGCACCTTTATAAATATATTAAAACCTATTTTATATAGATGTCAATATATTTCTTATTTATTCTCTGTAAGTTCAGTTTCACTAAAATTATTGTTTCTACCTATCCATACCTGTCCATTTTTTTAAAATACATTGGTTGTGTATTTATAGTAATAATACAAATTTAAAGCATAAAATCTACTCTAAATGTTTTTTTTAGTACAGCAGTGACAATATTGGAAAGGAGAAACCTGACAAATACAATAAGGGAGAAAGAATAGGATGTAGCACACACGTTTTAAGAACCTGCAGGACAAAATCAAATGCACAAAACTAGTGAAAGATATAATGTTTTCTATTTAAAAATGCAGTTATTGCTCTGTGAATGAATGTACAGTGTCCCACAAAATCATACAAAATTTACCTGAAAATCAAAGAGTTGTGATTGAGTGCATTTAAAGCACATTCATGGTGCCTTGCCTTAATGTCTTGGTTATGGCTACAATTGAAACCTCTCTATGAGAATGTTCTCTCTCTCTTGAAGGTTATATTCACCTCTCTATCGAGGTTAGATCTCTCACATTCCTATATTTATTCTTTATTCCTATATTATTCTATGGAACTTCTTAATAAAAGGCTCCAAATGACAAGGAATTGAAGGATCTCATCTCACTAGTGAGAACTCATCTACCTTATAGAAAAGGACAATGTTCATGTTGTTCTTGCCATTTATTTTAGAGTGTGATATGTTATTGGATAATATGAAGGCAGAAATAATTATCTTTAGTGGTCGTAGCTTATCTGACTACTGCAAAGGATGCATGGAAGTCAGCTCTTAGATTAAAAATGTGTGTTTATTATCAGAGTATCTCTTTCGATAAAAATATATTATCAATATATTCATTACATCTAATGCAGTTAATAAATGGTCTGTTTACATGTAACGTTTTGAATTTTGCATATGTATTTCTATATATATGGGTGAAATCCCAGGAATCTGGTCTCCTAAAAATGGTTCACGGGTGCTAATTACTTAAAAAAATTATAATGCAGCTCTATGAATGGACTCTCTATAGAGTAGATGGGGATGCGCTATGAGCGAAAAGTCAAATAGTATCACCTAAACTTGCGTGTATGGCGCTTAGGAATCCAAAAAGAAGAGCTCCTTTCACAATATCCACTATAAATAGGTAAGAAATGTGGCATTATAGTTTTATCATTGAGAAAGACAGTATTTCTATTGAAGCGTGTTTGATATTCATACTAGATTATCTTGTGTCACTGTATTAGTTTTATGATCTTTTTATGATTGTTTTATACCTATAGCTTTTATTTATTATACTATATTGCCTCTGATAAGCCTTAATACACACTGAGGATTACCATTATTATATCTGGATCTGCAGGGATTTCTAGGGGTGCATTAAATAGATGTATTTTATTTATATATACTGTATATATATATATATATATATATATATATATATATATATATATATATATATATATACACACACACATATATATATATATATATATATATATTTAAATTTAAACTATTTAAAAAAAAAAGTCTAAATTATACTTTAGACATTCACACCTGGGCTACTCTGAAATACCCCACAATTAGTGCCTATTAGCCAAGTCCCACAATTAGTGCCTATTAGCCAAGTGTGGGTCATAAAAAGAGGAAGGGGTTCCCAGTCAAGCTCCTTATCCTAGTCTGTTGGATGAAATATGATAGTATTCCAGGACTACTAATAATACTTGACCTTTCTGGGATACATCCGATTGGTCCCACGACGTCCCAACGGAAGTACTAACATTTTGCTTCAGACACTGGCATTTTGTGCACCTGATATATCGCATACCATTTGAGGGTAAAAAATATGAGTTTGATACTTACTCAAGCACTTTAATTTTATTGTACAAGTCTTATTAATAAATCATTGATCTGCACTATTGATGATCTCCCCCCCCCCCCCTACACCTTTCTGTTTTATATATATAACCCCTTGGGAAAAGTTATATAAACTGGCACAAGTACATTATACTTAAAACATAACTTGTATTGGCACATGATTGTACACATGATTCATTTTGCTATTCCCCCTTTTACAAAATCGTAATATACCACTGATAACCTCAATTAAATATCTTTTGAAAATACACCTGAATTGATCAATTACATGAAAACATGTCATAAACATTTAAATATCAATTCAGAAAAAAATCTATTAACAATCTATTATTGGTTAAACATATATGTTCCAACATTAATACATACATGAAAACAAATTGCTAGTGTCAACAAAAAGTGCTGATATCTTTTCACATAGGCTTCTTCTGAGACCAATTAATCTAAATTTAGGATTTGCTATTGAGTACATAGTGAAATTTGATGTCTAATTGGTTTAATCCTCCCCAGTTGGATTCTAGACTGATTCTATAATTGTGGACACCCATAACCTGGCAGGCCCTTTAACACAAGTGAACAACATAGAATATATTTATCGAAGTGGAGTTAAAAATCCCTAATTCCTATATTTTCAGTAGGAGCTCTTTATCCAACAAAGTAGAAGTCTGTAACTGCTTTAAAAGTAAAACTCTTCTTAACTGTACTCAACTCTGCTTATCCCCATATCAAACCAAGGGCCATATTAAATTAGAAGCCCTTATCAGCACCGGTACACCTGCAAGGCCTGCGGGCTTGAAATTTGCTGGAGTTACAGAGCTATTATATTCAACCACCTGTAAACCATTCTTGCACATGCTGCATGTGCGGCCGTGAACATGATCAATTAGTCAAACCCGTAGTTACAGGTTTAGATGGAGCCAATGGCAAAAGAGATAGTTAGCATTATGTCACTGAAACATTTTTCAAAGCCTTACAGGTTTCAGTTATGAGTTTCGATTGGACCCGCATTCTAGAAATAATGCAATATTGATAAATCCATAAATATTATATTCTAGTCCATGCGATTTTCAGGATCGATATAACACGGAAAATAAACAGAAAAAAAAGTATTTTTTATTGCAGATTTGCGAGCTTGAGAATGCTGTGTTATTCACTGTAATACCTAACATCACTTTCCCTATAATTATAAATACAGTAATGTGTTGATATTTGCATTTACAGTGCTATGGATATGACTTTAACCCCCTTGCAGGACCTCTCCAGTACCCTCTGGATTTTTGGCTCCTTTTGCGGGTTACGGGTTTAAACACCAGTGTATTCGTAGCAATTTCATAGACAGTTACAGGCTTGACAGATCAAAGGATTTGTGGCAACAGAGTTCAGACTTCGACATCCTGTAGGGTTTTTCCACATGTAACCCACGGGTGGCTTTACAAGGCCAATTTGCAGGCTCCGTTATGGCTTTACACGTTGGGGGAATTTAATATGGCTGCAACTACCGTATATACTCGAGTATAAGCCGAGGTTTTCATCCCTTTTTTAAGGCTAAAAAGGGCCCCCTCGGCTTATACTCGAGTCACTCCCCCTAGTGTCTGTCTAACCCCCCCCGTGTCTCTCTACCCCCCTGTGTCTCTCTAATCCCCCTTGTCTCTCTAACCCCCCCGTGTCTCTCTACCCCCTGTGTCTCTTTCCCTCCCCCCTCCTCTTTCTCAACCCCCTCGTCCTCATCAACCCCCTCCTCAAGTGAGGGGGAGGTATTTAGAGGGGAGAAAGTGAGGAGGGGGTTGAGGATGGGGGGGTTGAGGAGGGGGTTGATGAGGAGGAGGGAGGTTGAGGAGGTGGGTTGAGGTTGAGGGGGGGTTAAGGTTGAGGAGGGGGGATGAGGATGGGGGGTTGAGGATGAGGATGGGGGGGTTGAAGATGGGGGTTGAGGATGGGGGGTTGAGGAGGGGGTTGATGAAGAGGGGGGTTGAGGTTGAGGAGGGGGGTTGAGGTTGAGGGGGGGTGAGGAGGGGGTTGATGAGGAGGAGGGAGGTTGAGGTTGAGGAGGGGGGTTGAGGTTGAGAAGGGGTGAGGAGGGGGATGAGGATGGGGGGGGTTGAGGATGAGGATGGGGGGGGTTGAGGAGAAGGGTTGAGGATGGGGGGTTGTGGAGGGGGTTGATGAGGAGGAGGGAGGTTGAGGCTGAGGAGGGGGGTTGAGGTTGTGGGGGGGTGAGGAGGGGGATAAGGATGGGGGTTGAGAATGGGGGGTTGAGGAGGGGGTTGGTGAGGAGAAGGAAGGTTGAGGAGAGGGGTTGAGGTTGAGGGGGGTGAGGAGGGGGTTGAGGTTGAGGAGGGAGGTTGAGGTTGAGGAGCGGGGTTGAGGTTGAGGGGGGGGGTGAGAAGGGGGATGAGGATGGGGGTGTTGAGGATAAGGATGGGGGGTTGAGGATGGGGGTTGAGGAGGGGGTTGATGTAGAGGAGGTGGGTTGAGGTTGAGGGGGGGTGAGGAGGGGGTTGAGGATGGGGGGTTGAGGATGAGGATGGGGGATCGAGGATGAGGATGGGGGGTTGAGGGGGGGAGGATGAGGATGGGGGGGTTGAGGATGAGGATGAGGGGTTGAGGGGGGAGGATGAGGATGGGCGGGTTGAGGGGGGAAGATGAGGATGGGAGGGTTGAGGAGTGAGGTGGAGGGAGGGGTTGAGGAGGGGGATGAGGATGGGGGGGTTGAGGATGAGGATGGGGGGTTGAGGATGGGGGTTGAGGATGGGGGGTTGAGGAGTGGGTTGAGGTTGAGGAGGAAGGTTGAGGTTTAGGAGGGGGGTTGAGGTTGAGGGGGGGGTGAGGAGGGGGTTGATGAGGAGGAGGGAGGTTGAGGTTGAGGAGGGGGGTTGAGGTTGAGGGGGGGGTGAGGAGAAGGATGAGGATGGGGGGGTTGAGGATGAGGATGGGGGGGTTGAGGAGGGGGGTTGAGGATGGGGGGTTGAGGAGGGGGTTGATGAGGAGGAGGGAGGTTGAGGAGGGGGGTTAAGGTTGGGGGGTGAGGAGGGGGATAAGGATGGGGGTTGAGGATGAGGATGGAAGGGTTGATGAGGGGGGTTGAGGATGGGGGGTTGAGGATGGGGGCTTGAGGAGGGGGTTGATGAGGAGGAGGGAGGTTGATGAGGGTGGTTGAGGATAAGGATGGGGGGGTTGAGGATGGGGGGTTGAGGAGGGGGTTGATGAGGAGGAGGGAGGTTGAGGAGGGGGGTTAAGGTTGGGGGGGTGAGGAGGAGGAGGATGGTGGGTTGAGGATGAGGATGGGGGCTTGATGAGGGGGGTTGAGGATGGGGGGTTGAGGATGGGGGTTGAGGAGGGGGTTGATGAGGAGGAGGGAGGTTGAGGAGGGGGGTTGAGGTTGAGGGGGGGGTGAGGAGGGGGTTGAGGAGGGAGGTTAAGGTTTAGGAGGGGGTGTTGAGGATGAGGATGGGGGTTGAGGGGGAGGATGAGGATGGGTGGTTGAGGGGGGAGGATGAGGATGGGGTTTCCATTGGACCCGCATTCTAGAAATAATGCAATATTGATAAATCCATAAATATTATATTCTAGTCCATGCGATTTCCAGGATCAATATAACACGGAAATTAAACAGAAAAAAAAGTATTTTTTATTGCAGATTTGCGAGCTTGAGAATGCTGTGTTATTCATTTTAATACCTAACATCACTTTCCCTATAATTATAAATACAGTAATGTGTTGATATTTGCATTTACAGTGTAAGACCTCTCCAGTACCCTCTGGATTTTTGGCTCCTTTTGCGGGTTACGGGTTTTAACACCAGTGTATTCGTAGCAATTTCATAGACAGTTACAGGCTTGACAGATCAAAGGATTTGTGGCAACAGAGTTCAGACTTCGACATCCTGTAGGGTTTTTCCACATGTAACCCACGGGTGGCTTTACAAGGCCAATTTGCAGGCTCCATTATGGGCTATGGCTTTACACGTTGGGGGAATTTAATATGGCTGCAACTACCGTATATACTTGAGTATAAGCCGAGTTTTTCAGCCCGTTTTTAAGGCTAAAAAGGCCCCCTTCGGCTCATATTTGAGTCACTCCCCATAGTGTCTCTCTAACCCCCCCCGTGTCTCTCTACCCCATGTGTCTCTCTAACCCCCCCGTGTCTCTCTAACCCCCCTGTGTCTCTCTACCCCCCTGTGTCTCTTTCCCTCCCCCCTCTTCATCCTCAACCCCCCTCGTCCTCATCAACCCCTTCCTCAAGTGAGGGGGAGGTATTTAGAGGCGAGAAAGTGAGGAGGGGGTTGAGGATGGGGTGGTTGAGGAGGGGGTTGATGAGGAGGAGGGAGGTTGGGGAGGGGGGTTGAGGTTGAGGGGGGGGTTGAGGCTGAGGAGGGGGGATGAGGATGGGGGGTTGAGGATGAGGATGAGGGGTTGAAGATGGGGGTTGAGGATGGGGGGTTGAGGAGGGGGTTGATGAGGAGGGAGGTTGAGGTGGAGGAGGGGGGTTGAGGTTGAGGGGGGGTGAGGAGGGGGTTGATGAGGAGGAGGGAGGTTGAGGTTGAGGAGGGGGGTTGAGGTTGAGAAGGCGTGAGGAGGGGGATGAGGATGGGGGGGTTGAGGATGAGGATGGGGGGTTGAGGATGGGGGCTTGTGGAGGGGGTTGATGAGGAGGAGGGAGGTTGAGGTTGAGGAGGGGGGTTGAGGTTGTGGGGGGGTGAGGAGGGGGATAAGGATGGGGGGTTGAGGATGGGGGGTTGGGGAGGGGGTTGATGAGGAGAAGTAAGGTTGAGGAGGGGGTTGATGAGGAGGAGGAAGGTTGAGGTTGAGGAGGGGGGTTGAGGTTGAGGGGGGCTGACGAGGGGGTTGATGAGGAGGAGGGAGGTTGAGGTTGAGGAGGGGGGTTGAGGTTGAGGGGGGGTGAGGAGAGGGATGAGGATGGGGGGTTGTTGATGAGGAGGAGGGAGGTTGAGGAGGGGGGTTAAGGTTGGGGGGGTGAGGAGGGGGATGAGGATGGGGGGTTGAGGATGAGGATGGGTGCTTGATGAGTGGGGTTGAGGATGGGGGGTTGAGGATGGGGGGTTGAGGAGGGGGTTGATGAGGAGGAGGGAGGTTGAGGAGGGGGGTTGAGGTTGAGGGGGGGTGAGGAGGGGGTTGAGGTTGAGGAGGGAGGTTGAGGTTGAGGAGGGGGTTGGGGGTGAGGAGGGGTATGAGGATGGGGGGTTGAGGATGAGGATGGGGGGTTGAGGAGCGGGTTGATGTTGAGGAGGGGGGTTGAGATTGAGGGGGGGTGAGGAGGGGGTTGAGGATGGGGGGGTTGAGGATGAGGATGGGGGGTTGAGGATGAGGATGGGGGGTTGAGGGGGGAGGATGAGGATGAGGGGGCTGAGGATGAGGACGGGGGTTGAGGGGGAGGATGGGGGTTGAGGGGGGAGGATGAGGATGGGGGTGTTGAGGATGAGGATGGGGGTTGAGGGGTAGGTTGAGGATGGGTGGTTGAGGGGGGAGGATGAGGATGGGGGGGTTGAGGATGAGGATGGGGGTTGAGGGGGAGGATGAGGATGGGTGGTTGAGGGAGGAGGATGAGGATGGGGGGGTTGAGGATGAGGATGGGGGGTTGAGGGGGGAGGATGAAGATGGGGGGTTGAGGATGGGGTGGGTGAGGAGGGGGGTTGACGAGGGGGTTGATGAGGAGGAGGGAGGTTGAGGTTGAGGAGGGGGGTTGAGGTTGAGGGGGGGTGAGGAGAGGGATGAGGATGGGGGGTTGTTGATGAGGAGGAGGGAGGTTGAGGAGGGGGGTTAAGGTTGGGGGGGTGAGGAGGGGGATGAGGATGGGGGGTTGAGGATGAGGATGGGTGCTTGATGAGTGGGGTTGAGGATGGGGGGTTGAGGATGGGGGGTTGAGGAGGGGGTTGATGAGGAGGAGGGAGGTTGAGGAGGGGGGTTGAGGGGGGGTGAGGAGGGGGTTGAGGTTGAGGAGGGAGGTTGAGGTTGAGGAGGGGGGTTGAGGTTGAGGGGGTGAGGAGGGGTATGAGGATGGGGGGTTGAGGATGAGGATGGGGGGTTGAGGAGCGGGTTGATGTTGAGGAGGGGGGTTGAGATTGAGGGGGGGTGAGGAGGGGGTTGAGGATGGGGGGGGTTGAGGATGAGGATGGGGGGTTGAGGATGAGGATGGGGGGTTGAGGGGGAGGATGAGGATGAGGGGGCTGAGGATGAGGACGGGGGTTGAGGGGGAGGATGGGGGTTGAGGGGGGAGGATGAGGATGGGGGTGTTGAGGATGAGGATGGGGGTTGAGGGGTAGGTTGAGGATGGGTGGTTGAGGGGGGAGGATGAGGATGGGGGGGTTGAGGATGAGGATGGGGGTTGAGGGGGAGGATGAGGATGGGTGGTTGAGGGAGGAGGATGAGGATGGGGGGGTTGAGGATGAGGATGGGGGGTTGAGGGGGGAGGATGAAGATGGGGGGTTGAGGATGGGGTGGGTGAGGAGGGGGGTTGATGTTGAGGAGGGGGGTTGAGGGGGGTGAGGAGGGGGTTGAGGATGGCGGGGGCTGAGGATGAGGATGGGGGGGTTGAGGATGAGGATGGGGGGTTGAGGGGGGAGGATGAGGATGGGGGGTTGAGGATGAGGATGGGGGTTGAGGGGGGAGGATGAGGATGGGTGGTTGAGGGGGGAGGATGAGGATGGGAGGGTTGAGGAGTGAGGTTGAGGGTGGGTTGAGGAGGGAGGATGAGGGGGGATTGAGGAGGGAGGATGAGGAGGGGGTTGAGGATGAGGAGGGAGGTTGAGGATGAGGAGGGAGGTTGAGGATGAGGAGGGAGGTTGAGGAGGGGGTTGAGGATGAGGAGGGAGGTTGAGGATGAGGAGGGAGGTTGAGGTTATGGAGGGGGCTTGAGGTTGAGGAGGGGTTTGAGGATGGGGGGGTTGAGGATGAGGGGGTTGAGAATGAGGAGGGAGGTTGAGGATGAGGAGTGGGGTTGAGGAGGGAGGTTGAGAATGAGGAGGGGGATTGAGGAGGGTGATAAGGGAGGGGGGAAGAGACACAGGGAAGGGAGAGGGGAGAAGAGACACGGAGAGAGGGGGGACACAGGGGGCAGCACATTTCCCACCCTCGGCTTATACTTGAGTCGGCTTATACTCGAGTATATACTGTATATTTCATTTTTCATAATTTGGAAGATGGAAGAGATAACACCTATTAAAAATAGTGACCTAATGAAAAAAGATACCCCCCCCCCCCCCCCCCCCCCCCCCCCATAAAATAAAGCAAAGACTTATATGTACAGATTACTCAAAAAAGCACTGCTAAACTCTAAAAAAATTATACACCCTACATCAGTGGTGGGCAGCAGTAGGCCTGGGGTAATATGCAATACTCAGACACTTTCGATGGGCCCCCCTGCCAGATCTGTAGAGTGGGAGAGCAAGTCCAAAGTCCAAAACATAAGCTGACCCTAAATTTAAAAAAAAATATTAATAAGTGCAGAAAATAAAAATAAGATTATTTTTAGAACTAGATCTAGCCCATACGTTGAACTAATCTGAACACTGGGTTCTGTTGAGTTTAGGTTTAACACCGAAGCTTACATAGTGCTAGTTAAATAAGTTAATTGTTTTAGATTAATTTCTAAGATCATTAACTGTAAAAAGCATAAGATAGAGTGAGACAAGAATTCTAACTGTGTATTGATTTGTATATATTTTAAAATGATATTAAGAAAAAGGTGATGAAGAAATGAGACGGGAAATGAAAGGTCAGTTGGGACAATTATCAATAGTAGTTATCGCAATAGCCGCACAATGTGAAGAACATAGGGTAGGGGGAGTCACGGGTCTTGTGAACTGCCAGGAACAAACTTGAGGATTATTGTGGCAAGCTTTGTCAGCAAAAGCTCAGTAGTGTATGTCACAAATGTAATACATGTAAACAGTGTTCCTCAACTCCAGTCCTCAGGGGCCACCAACTGTTCACATTTTCAATATACCCCTGCTTGAGCACAGGTGAGCTAATCATAGTCTCAGCAGGTGGTTAAAAAGAATTACTGATTAGCTCACCTGTGTTCAAGCAGGGATATACCTAAAATGTGAACTGTTGGTGGCCCCTGAGGACTGGAGTTAAGGAGCAATGATTTTAAAGGTTTTTGTACAATCATGCTTTTTCTCTCTGTCCTGAGTATTTTGTAGAGAACATATATGAAAAACCACAGAACATTTCTGTTAGATTGTGTAATCACTATCACAAGTGTGAGTATTCTGTGAATATTTATGTTAAGTTTAAAGTGTATTACACTCTTCATGAACATCAACTGTTTGTCTGAGAAAGCTAAAGGAATTAAAACTGAAATCTGTAAGGACTATGTAGGAATGCTTAAAGGATACGCCGTATGAAACTGTCTGTGTATGCACTGTACCAAAGAATGAGAATGAGAATATTAATAAAAAATTAAGTTTAATTTTTTTTAAAACACCATATTTTTAGTCCATGTAACTCCATTTGCAGCTCTGATCAAGCAGTAATGTCCTTCTCTGCTGCTGGGTCACTCTAGGAGGCTTCTATGTAAATTATGAGGGCAGGTGCAAGGCCCTAGGCAGAGCTGCTTCTAGGCTCACTCAAAGAGCCTGATGAAAGCCCCATATGTTAAAAAGAAAGAATTACTATTTGATAACTAATATAAATCGAGTCACATTAAATAAAAATAAAACATTTTAAAAATGAATGTGAGAATAAGAGAGCAGAATATTCTCTGAAATGAATTATTTACACTATTACAAGTGAAAGTATGCATAAGCCAGAAAAACTAGGTCCACGGAGTTGGATACATTTTCAACCTAGTTTTGTGTGACATATAACAAAATAGCTATAGTAAATTGCTTTTATGTTGAATGGACAAGTAGTGTTCCCTCTTTCTACTAAGTAAAGGATCTACTTAAGTATGATCAACTAGGCAAGGCTGTAAATACCGATTTAGAAACAGCCAATAGTAATAATGTCAGTAAAACATGGAGGTTAAGCATCAATCAATTAGCGTTTAGAAGTCTGATATGTGATCAGACTTGCAATTGGGTAATGTACAAAATAATAAAAATAAATGACGTTACTGTTCTAGTCTATGTGGGTTAGCTGATATGTATTAAATCGTTGAACAATATAACACAGAAATTAAATGGAAAAAAAATGTTATTGCAGATTTGCGAGCTTGAGACTGTTGTGCAATTAATTCTAACTTCTTCCATCGCTTTCCCCGTCCTTTAAAGAGCAGTATTGATTTTTTATTTGCATTTACATTGCTACATCAGGAGCATGATTCCCTTGGGCAAATGTAAGTTACAGTAGCCCGTAATGTAGGCCCTAAGTGATTTTGCTATTCAATAGGCGTCTTTTTGCGGGCTACAAACGGGTTACGGGTTACAGCTTTGAAATCCTTGTGGTTGTTAAAACCGGAACTTACAGCCCATCTAAGCCTTTGATCTTTCCCGTCCGCAAGAGTTTTGAGCACTAAAATCGCAAATCGCTATTCAATTGCTACAATTCCCCAAGTCAGCAAACGCTTTCACACCCCTAAACGGCAAATGTAGGAGAAAATCCTCTGAGTACCAGATAGGACTCGCAAGGGGGTTTAAAATCTGTCCATAGAACTGTAAATGCAAATAAAAAATCATCACTGCACTGTAAATGACGGGAAAGCGATGAAAGACATTAAAATTAATTGCAAACTCATCAATAAAAACATTATTTTTATGTTTCATTTCAGGGTTATATTGATTTGGGGAATTGATGAGTTAATACGTATCAGGCAACGCACATGGACTAGAACAGTATTGACATTCATTTTTATTATTTTGTGTTTCGCGGTTTTGCTAGTCTGATCGTATATCGGACCCCCAAACGCTAATTGATTGACATGTAACCTCCATGTTTTACTGACCTGAGTTAATACATATCAGGCCATCCACATGGACTAGAACATTCCCTTCATTTATTTTTATTATTTTGTACATTTCAGGATTGCAAGTCTGATCGCATGTTTTACTGACCTACTGATTACGGTCTCATTTTCTATTGGCGGTTTCTAAATACGGTAGGTAGTTACGGCCTTGCTTAATTGATCATGTTCACGCTCTGAAATGCCACATACAGTGGGGAGGGGGGAGTATTTGATCCCCTGCTGATTTTGAACATTTGTCCACTGACAAAGAAATGATCAGTCTATAATTTGAATGGTAGTTGTATTTTAACGATGAGAGACAGAATAACAAAAAAAAACAAGAAAAACGCATGTCAAAAAAGTTGTAAAGTTATAAATTGGTTTGCAGGTCAGTGAGGGAAAAAAGTATTTGATCCCCTATCCATCAGCAAGATTTCTGGCTCCCGGGTGTCTTTTATACAGGTAGCAAGCTGAGATTAGGAGCACTCTCTTAAAGTGAGTGCTCCTAATCTCAGCTCGTTACCTGTATAAAAGACAGCAATCAATCAGTCAAATTCCAAACTTTCCACCATGGCCAAGACCAAAGAGCTGTCCAAGGATGTCAGGGACAAGATTGTAGACCTACACAAGGCTGGAATTAGCTACAAGACCATCATAAAGCAGCTTGGTCAGAAGGTGACAACAGTTGGTGCGATTATTTGCAAACGGAAAAAACACAAAATAACTGCCAGTCTCCCTCGGTCTGATGCTCCATGCAAGATCTCACCCTGTGGAGTTTCAGTGATCATGTGAACGGTGAGATATTAGCCCAGAGCTACATGGGAGGATCTTGTTAATGATCTCAAGGCAGCTGGGACCATAGTCCCCAAGAAAACAATTGGTAACACACTACGCCATGAAGGACTTTAATCCTGCAGCTCCCGCAAGGTCCCCCTGCTCAAGAAAGCAAATGTACAGGCCCATCTGAAGTTTGCCAATGAACATCGGAATGATTCAGAGGAGAACTGAGTTAAAGTGTTGTGGTCAGATGAGACCAAAATCGAGCTCTTTGGCATCAACTCAACTCGACGGGTTAGGAGGAGGACACCATCCCCACCGTCCAACATGGAGGTGGAAACATTATTCTTGGGGGGGGGGGGGGTTCTGCTAAGGGGACAGGACAACTGCAGCACATCAAAGGGATGATGGACGGGGCCATGTACCTTCAAATCGTGGGTGAGAACCTCCTTCCCTCAGCCAGGGCATTGAAAATGGGTCGTGGATGGGTATTTTTCAGCATGAAAATGACCCAAAACACACAGCCAAGGCAACAAAGGAGTGGCTCAAGAAGAAGCACATTAAGATCCTGGAGTGCCCTAGCCAGTCTCCAGACATTAATCCCAAAGAAAATCTGTGGAGGGAGCTGAAGGTTCGAGTTGCCAAACATCAGCTTCAAAACCTTAATGACTTGGAGAGGATCTACAAAGAGGAGTGGGACAAAATCTCTCCTGAGATGTGTGCAAACCTGTTGGCCAACTACAAGAAACGCCTGACCTCTGTGATTTCCAACAGGGGTTTTGCCACCAAGTACTAAGACGAAGGGGTCAAATACTTATTTCCTTCATTGACATGCAAATCAATTTCTAACTATTTTGACATGTATTTTTCTTTTTTCTTTTTTTGTTATTCTGTCTCTCACTGTTAAAATACACCTACCATTAAAATTATAGACGGATAATTTTTTTGTCAGTGGACAAATGTTCAAAATCAGCAGGGGATCAAATACTTTTTTCACCCACTGTACGATTGCATGGTTTAAGGTTTTCGGCTTTCGGCCCTTAATTTGCAGCTTGTTCATTTGAATCACTCTGTAATTGTAGCATACAATTGAATGAGGCCCTTTATGATTCAACTCTCACACTCGTTATTATTGGGAATACCATACTTCTAACTTTGCGCATCCTTATGTAATAAGGAGTGGGCCAGCTTTTGCAGTCGCTTTTTTCACACTCATCAATAGGCCATTTAGTTCCTCCTCACTTTCAGCCATCAGAGTCATGTAGATGAGGTTGTTAATATTTCTCCCAATATTAATTATGGCTTTGGATTCATCCAGCCTGGCCTTACGCATGTTGTACTCTGCATATAAGTTGAATGAATTAGGTGACAATATCTACCTTATTTGCCGATGATATTATTCTGTCCCTTACCTCGCCCAATCAATCTTTGAATCATTTGGAACAATTAATTTCTAGCTTTTCTTACATATCCAACTATAAACTAAATGCCTCAAAATCAGAGATTCTTACAATTGACATCTCGAATAAGAATAGGGAAGAATTGGAGACAACATTCTCATATAATTGGCATTCAAAGTAAGATGCCTACTATAAATCTACGTAAAGCGTTTTTCAAATGTGAAAAGTCCATAAAAGCTTGTCCTTTTCAGGCAGAGTGGCCACTATTAAAATGGTTATCTTGCCAAGAATCAATTATATTTTACAATCCATTTGTATTTCCTTTCCAACGGTTTTGCTTATACGTTTTCAATCTTTAATTGATAAATTTATACACTCTGGTAAACATATTAGGTTAAATAGATCAATTATGGTCAAAACATTTACTAATGGTGGTATTGGTTACCCAGTATTTAAATCTTACTACAAAGCTATTAGATTATCACAAGTTTTGAAATGGTTGGATCATAACAATAACTATCCATGGCAACAAATTGAGAGCTCACTTATTATGAATTGTGACTGAAAGTCTTTGCTTTTCTATGAGAAAAATCCCTGCCAAATATTTAATGAAAGGTTCATCTATAGTTAAGTCAAATCTAATTTTTTGGCAACGTATCAACAGAAAGCAGTCACATATTCCTTTTCCTAGTTTACTATCTCCAATTTCTAGTATTAATGAATCAATTCAAACAACTATAAATTCTAATCTTTTAATCAAGTCATTTTTTTGTGATAGAAAACTTCTCCCTTTTTCCCAATTTAAAGAAAAACTTGGTATTTCAAACTTTTGTTGGTTAACATATAAAAAATTTGGGTAGATATGCATATAACCTATAAACCAATAAATTTATCAAAAATGCTTCCCAAAGGGAGGTTAAGGCTACCAAGGGCCCCCTCGGATTATACTCGAGTCACTCTCCCCTCGTGTCTCTCTAAACGCCCCCTTGTGTCTCTCGACCCCCCCGTGTCTCTCTACCCCTCCGTGTCTCTATACCCCCCTTGTGTTTCTCTACCCCCCCGCCGTGTCTCTCTACCCGCCTGTGTCTCTCTAACACCCCCTTGTGTCTCTCTACCCCCCATGTCTCTCTAACCCCCCCATGTCTCTTTCCCTCCCCCCTACTCATCCTCAACTCCCACCTCATTCTAACCCCCCCCTCCCCTCACTTACCTGCTCCGGCCTCTGCTCCTTCCGGGTCTTGAAGTGGCGTGCATGTGACGTCACATGCGCGCCACGTCATTAGCATATAATGGGTGCCGGCACCCGGGATATGCTAATGCCATGACGTCACACTCGCACCACGTCATTAGCACATACCGGGTGCCAGCACCCGGTATATGCTAATGACGTGGCGCGCATGTGACGTCACATGCGCGCCACATCAAGACCCGGAAGGAGCAGAGGCCGGAGCAGGTAAGTGAGGGGAGAGGGGGAGTGGGGGTATTTAGAGGGGTAGTATGAGGGGGGGTTAGAATGAGGGTGGGGGTTGAGGATGAGGAGGGAGGTTGAGGAGGGAGGTTTAGGAGGGGGTTGAGCATGGGGGGGTTGAGGTTGAGGAGGGAGGTTGAGGAGGGGGTTGGGGATGGGGGGTTGAGGTTGAGGAGGGAGGTTGAGAAGGGGGTTGAGGATGGGGGGGTTGAGGTTGAGGAGGGAGGTTGAAGAGGGGGTTGAGGATGAGGAGGGGGCTGAAGATGAGGAGGGGGCCTGAGGATGAGGAGGGGGAGGGGGCCTGAGCATGAGGAGGGGGGCTGAAGATGAGGAGGGGGGCTGAGGAGGGGGGTTGAGGAGGGGGGTTGAGGAGGGAGGTTGAGGAGGGAGGTTGAGGAGGGAGGTTGAGGAGGGAGGTTGAGGATGAGGAGGGAGGATGAGAAGGGAGGATGAGGAGGGGGGTTGAGGAGGGGGGTTGAGGTTGAGGAGGGGGTTGAGGATGGGGGGTTTAGGTTGAGGATGGGGGGTTGAGGACGGGGGGTTGAGGATGGGGGGTTGAGGATGGGGGGGTTGAGGTTGAGGAGGGAGGTTGAGGAGGGGGTTGAGGATGAGGAGGGAGGTTGAGGAGGGGGTTGAGGATGAGGAGGGGCTTGAGGATGAGGAGGGGGGTTGAGGTTGAGGAGGGAGGTTGAGGAGGGGGTTGAGGATGAGGAGGGGATTGAGGAGGAGGGGGTTGAGGAGGGGAGGTTGAGGAGGGAGGTTGAGGATGAGGAGTGATGATGAGGAGGGAGGTTGAGGATGAGGAGTGGGGGTTGAGGAGGGAGGTTGAGAACGAGGAGCGGGGAAGAGACACAGGGAAGGGAGAGGGGGGAAGAGACACAGGGAAAGGAGAGGGGGGAAGAGACACAGGGAAGGGAGAGGGGGGAAGAGACACAGGGAAGGGACAGGGGAGAAGAGACACGGGAGAGAGAAGGGTACACAGAAGGCACAAAAGGGACACAGGGGGCAGCACATTTCCCACCCTCGGCTTATACTCGAGTCACTCATTTTACCCAGTATTTTGTGGTAAAATAGGTGCCTCGGCTTATATTCGGGTTGGCTGATACTCGAGTATATACGGTATATGTTAAGACCTTAAATAGGTGGTATATAGTTCCTCTTAAAGTATACCAAATCTCCCATGACACCAAAGATAAATTGTGTTGTAGAAATTGTGGCGGCATTGGCAATCAACTCCATATTCTTTTATTTTCTCAATTTTTTTCATTTAATGTTTTGGAAATCTTATGTAACTGTTGTTTTTTCAAAATCAAGTATTAGAGACAATAAGTCCTCTGAACATTTTAACAGGATTGAATACTATTTCTTAATAATGGCTTCTGGAACATTGTGGAAAGTGGGGAACCAAATTAATAATTAGATAATTCTCAGTACTAGCCACATTCCACCAAATCTGTCTGTGTGTCTTATAAGTTTTCTATAGTTGTCTATGCTATTGTTTAAAATGTAAAAATGTATACAAAATATATGAACTAAAAGGATATCCAATTAAGGAGAAGAAAAAGGAGTTGGATTAAATCCATCATTAAGATTCCTAATAGGCACAAAAATATTAATTATATTTTCTTAACTTTTCTTAACTTTGTATTCTCTTAAAGGTAATACAATTAGATATACAGCTTTTCATGAGAATAATTATTTTTGTATTATCAACAAGTCTCTCTATAAGTCAAGGAGGAAGAAATAATAAAAATTGAAATAGAAGAGCTATAAATATTGATGATTGTGTCTAATAACCCTCCAAAATGGGTAAAGGGAGGAATAAACGGGTGATAAAAGAAAGAGAAAGAAAAAAAGGTAAAGGGAAGATGATAGAAAATAACAATAGAGAGAGAAAAATAAATAAATAAGTAAATAAATAAATAGTAATGGTAGCGAGTCACCTTCATTGGTTTTCTTATTTCCCTTAGTTTTTAAATGAAAGACTATCTTACCTTTTTCATTAAGTTATTGATGTCTCGTATAGGTCACAGACCCCCTCCAGGTATGAGCTGGAGGTTCAAGTTAAGTGATTTGTGGTCATTTCAGGGCAATGCTGTCTTGGGATAACTGAATCTGCTAGAATAGGTGTAAGTCTTTCTTGAATCATGATCTAATTTAATTTCTGTTCAATTCTGTCTAATTGTAAGTTAAAAAGTGTGTGCGCTTGATTCAATTGCAAGTCAGCATCGCACGGATCAAGGCCGTATGTCTGCGGGCTTCCTGCGGGCTCTCGTTCATCTCCGATTCCGGAGCTATTCAATTAAACAAGCCCACAAGTTATGGGCCCAAAGCCGAATCCATAAACCATGCACTGCTTTGTAGCAGTTCAGGGCGGGAATATGATCAATTAAGCAAGACTGTGACCTCTCATTTTGAATCAGCCAATAGAAAATTAGACCGTCATTATTACTGCAATAAAAACATGCAGGTTACATGTCAATCAATTAAGTTCGGAGGTCTGATATGTGATGGGACTCGCAAACCCTGAAAATATAGAATTATGAAAATGAATGAATGTTCTATTAATAAGTTCCGGGATTAACCCTTGCAGTGTTTTCATGCCTGTAACCCGTAAACCGTTAGGAGCCTGCAAAAAGATGCCAATTAAATAGCAAATTAATTTACGTCCTTACTTACGGTCTCCAGGAACTTATGATTGCTCAATTGAATGAGGCTCTTTGTTTTCCATTTTTTGGCGATGTGGTTTTTAGCCGCTAGTAGTATAAACTGTAGTAGTTTTTTCTGTTGGGTGAATAAAACGTATGGGGAAATTCCTAGGGCCTCATTCTAATCCTAAGCTTTAATAAGTAGCCGCAAGGGGAGGCCGCAAGCTACTTAGCTATTCTATTTGCGGCCTCCGGCGGCTTACGACCGTGGAGCTGCGATCCCTTGCAATTTGCTCAACCGCAGCCTACTTCCACCAAAGCCTTTGATCTTACGTGGTCGCAAGATTTGCAGCCGCAAGATATCCCAAATCGCTATTCAAATGCTACGCTCATCCTGCCGCCAAGCCCGTAAATCGTTAAAAGCGAGCCGCAGCTTACTTACACCAAAGATGTCCTGCAACGCTCAAAATGTAGCAGCAGTTAAGCAAAATATAAAAGCCATTCTGTACTTTTAGGAGAAGTGAAAGTGATTTTAGGTCTTAGAATTAATAGCACAACATTCCCCTACACTCAAATCGCCAAATAAAAATAGTTTATTTCATGCAAAATTTTCGTCATTAAGTCCGACAGGCTTCATCATCCAAGCCCCTAGAATGTTTGAATTCAACCTACGGCCTTGGAGGTTGAAGCCCGTAGGAATTCATGACAGAAATTTAAAATGCAAAAAAGTGGTTATTTATGCCGATTTGTGAGTTTGAGAATGGTGTGCTATTAATTCTAAGACCTAACATCACTTTCTCTTTTATTAAACATATACAGGATGGCTTTTTTAGTTCCTTATGAAGTGCTACATTTTTAAAGTAAAACCTACGGCCTTGAATGACCTCCAAGCCCTTAACTCGTGACTCGTGGTTCAAGGCCGCAAGCTCTGAGCACTGTAAATGCAAACATAAATTCAAGACAGCACTGTAAATGATGGGGTACACAATGGGTGTGGGGACATGAGGATTAAAGGGACAGCATTTTCAAGCAGATACATTGCCACAAAACAATACTTGATTTCATGTTTAATTCATGTCCACAGTCCGATGCGCTTGAATAGCCGCCAAGCCCATAACTCGTTATTCAAACCCGTCGGACTTTGGACATAAATTAAACGGGAAATCAAGTATTGTATTGTGGCGATGCATCAATTTGAGAATGTTGTCACTTTAATCCTCATGTCACCCATGGTGAACCCCATCATTTACAGTGCTTTACAGTGCTGTGTTGAATTTATATTTGCATTTACATTTCTCAGACATTATGGCCAATTGCATGGTTTGCGATCAGTCGTAAGAGGGACCTCCTTGCGGCGCTGCCCATGTGAATACCAGCGTAGACGTAGCGCTATGCGGGGCCATAAGCCGACCGCAAGGAATCACAGACTCGCAGCCATTTTATGGCCCCGATTAGAATGAGGCCCCTAGTAAGCAAGTTTTTATATTTGGGTCTAATTGAATTAAGAATAAATTTGAAGCAATAAGCATGACGTCCCGCCAGAGATTTTGATTTGATTATGACTGATAATAAAATACTAATCTGTAATATATTATAACATATAGCATGGTAAATAATACAGAATTGTTACTAGTGATGTCCCGAACAGTTCGCCGGAGAACTATTCACGGCGATTTTCGCATGTTCGCGTTCGCCGCGAACGGCGAACATATGCGCTTTTCGGTTCGCCCCCTATACTTTATCATTGAGGAAACTTTGAACATCATTTATTTTATTTTATACATTTTTTTGTGTAATCTATGCCTGCCTGCCAGCGTGTGTGTGTGACAGGCTAACACCTAACAGCTTATATTGTGCTTATTTTCACTACTCATACCTGGTGGTGTAACATACATTGAAAACAACCATTTTTTTCCTGTAATCTAATTTCAGTTGCCTGCCTGTGTCAGGCTCACAGCTTATATTGTGCTCAGTGACATAAAAAAACACTTTTTTGACTGTAATAGATTGAATAGCAATTGCCTGCCTACAGGCGTGTGTGTGAAGCCTATTGCATCTACTCTGCCAACTTTTGCCAGTGCACAGTGATACGTCATATCTGGTGCAACCGTAGTGTACAGTGACATAAAACAACACTTTTTTGACTGTAATCGATTGAATATCAGTTGCCTGCCTACAGCGCCTACTCTGCCAACTTTTGCCTGTGCACAGTGACACTCATATCTGGTGGCACCTTAGATTGTACACACAGTGCTCCAAATTTGAAGTAAAAGGACCGACCAAGCATCTTTTTCCATCTCCCTGTTCCAAAAATCAATGCCATATACACGTCCCCTAATAGTGGACGTAACAGGGATTAAACCGATAGGAATAGTGCTACTTAACAGTACACACCTTATAATAACGCAGACAGAGGCAACGCGTATAATCTTCCATGCTGTGCAGTGGAAGCCCCCAGACTCTGACCTGTGTATAATCTTCCATGCTGGGCAGTGGAAGCCTCCAGACTCTGACCTGTGTATAATCTTCCATGCTGAGCAGTGGAAGCCCCCAGACTCTGGGAGTCTGAAGAAGAAGAGTCAGAGGAGGAAGGTGGCTTTGAGGAGGTGGAAGACCAAACACAGCAGGCGTCCCAGGGGGCTTGTTGTCACCTTTCGGGGACCCTTGGTGGCTGGGTGGAGGAAGAGACCTTCAATGACATCAGTGAGGACAAGGAACGGGACATGGCTAGCTTGGTATCCAACCTTGTGCAAATGGGGAGTTTGCAGTTGTGCAAAGGGACTGTTTGCGGTAGTTTGCGGTGCATTAAACGGGGAGATTGGTCTGTTACTGTGAAGCGGGTATAACCCTTACACTACCTGATCGATACAACATCATACCTGATGTTTTAAAGCATGTTATTCCAAACAATTTAGGAATATTTGGTGATTTATGCCCTTTATGGCTTAAAACCAGACTCTGCATCAACTATGTAATTTTCCGTGGAAGTTTTGCCATGGATCCCCCTCCGGCATGCCACCGTCCAGGTGTTAGTCCCCTTGAAACAACTTTCCCATCACTATTGTGGCCAGAAAGAGTCCCTGTGGGTTTTGAAATTCACCTGCCCATTGAAGTCTATGGGGTTCGCCGATGTTCGCCCATACGCGAACATTTGCTGGAAGTTCACGTTCGCTGTTCGCGAACCCAAAATTTGATGTTCGCGACATCACTAATTGTTACCTGTTAATAATTTAAAAATAAAATAAAATCTTCCTATAATATGGTTCAGATATATTTTGTATTAATTTATTAAGCAACACATAAAGTTTAACATTCAAACATTAAAGAGTCAACATTTGATGATTTCTACATAATAGCATTTTGATATTCGAAACAAAAGTTTTGAAATTAATGGTAAAATCTTATGGCAAAACTTAATGGCAATTGGTAGGACCTTACCAAATAATAATATCATGTATGTTGCAGATATATAGTACCAGTTTCATGTTTGTAGTAGCCATATAGCAAACAGATTATTACACAAGATGCAAGAATCTACAAAGGTCACTTTTCAATTTTTTTCTAGATCTCTCTGCTGCCTTTGACACAGTCGACCATCCACTTGTACTCCATATCCTCTCCTCTCTCTGTATTCGAGACACTGCTCTCTTGTGGTTCTCATCATACCTACAAAATTAATCATTCAGTGTCTCCTTCTCTGACACCTCTTCTTCTCCTCACCCCCTGTCTGTTGACGTACCCCAAGGCTCAGTCCTAGGCCCCCTCCTCTTCTCCATCTACACATCCTCACTTGGTATACTAATAAACTCTTTTGGGCTTCAGTATCATCTCTATGCAGATGACACCCAAATTTACCTCTCAGCACCAGATCTATCCCCCTCTCTTCTAAGACACGTCTTCAACTGCCTCTCTAGTATATCCTCTTGGATGTCCACCCACCATCTCAAACTCAACATGTCTAACAGACTGAACTCCTAATCTTCCCTCCCTCTCCCACAGTGTCAATTCCTCACATCTCTATCACTGTCAACAATGACATCATCACCCCCACCTCACAAGCCTTTGTCTTGGGGTTCTACTGGACCCCGCTCTGTCTTTCATCCCTTACATACAGTCACTAACTAAATCTTGTCTTCTCCATCTAAAAAACATCTCCAGAATTCGCCACTATCTTACACAAGACACAACTAAAATCCTAATACACTCTCTCATCATCTCTCGACTCGACTACTGCAACTCGCTTCTTGTTGGCCTACCCACCACCCGACTATCTCTGCTTCAATCCATTATGAATGCCTCTGCTTCCGTATACAACGTTCAGTGTTGGCATCACCTCTCTGTCAATCACTCCACTGGCTTCCCTTAGCCACTAGAATAAAATGTAAAATCATGACCCTAACTTTCAAAGCCCTCAACAATAGCGATCTCCCATACATCTCTGCTCTCTTCTCAAAATACTCCCCCACCAACCCTCTTCGTTCTGCTGATGACCTTCTTCTTTGGTCTCCACTTCTCACTCTCGCTTTCAGGACTTTTCTAGTGCTGCCCCTATTCTCTGGAACTCCTTACCTCACTGCACCAGATTATCCTCCTGCCTCAAAACATTCAAAACTTCACTAAAGATGCATCTCTTTAAAGAAGCGTGTCACCTTCCACCCTAACATGCTGATCACCGCTCTCTCTCTCCTTTACCACACACAATATCTTTAGGTTGTAAGTCTGCAAGTTTCAATCCTGCTATGTGCTTTGGGGAAAGCACCATGGACACTGGATTCCAAACTCAAAGACAGAGCCCTCCTTGCTTTGCTATGTGTTAATTTGTATTTATCTTTGTCTGGAACTTAACTTATGTACAGCGCTACAGAATATGTTGGCGCGTTATAAATAAACGATAATAATAATCCTGAGAAGAGATTGGAGAAGCTATGTGCAAATCTAAAACTAAATACCTCTGATACCTAAATAACTCAAGAAGAAAAAGTTAAATAATTATGGGTCAAACAAAAATCTATCATCAGTGACAAAAAAGGTGTTTTCGAATGGTAGCATTTAAAACTCTTGATCCAAAATATATTTTACAGTCTTGATCCCTAAAGATGTGGTATATTACAATATAGAGCCAAAACATTTCAGGTTAGCTAGTGAAAACCATATTGCCATGTTAACATCACTAGTACAGAATCAATGCATTGTGAAGTTATCCATCTGTCTAATAATCCCTGATTTAATGGCATATCTTTAACAAGTTATTTTTAATTTAAGTAATTGATAATATGCAGCAATACTAGGTTATTTAACAATAAGGAAATCTCTGTATTTCTTGGTAATAATCCCACCTTCTGCAGCATCATTAACTAAAACAAATAGCTCCTTCATAAAAATATTAGTGATATCTTGATTCAATTCTCTATAATAAACAGAATAATCAAGAATTAAAAGGTCTTTATTTATATAGTCTACCAATCTTGTAGGGGGGGATGGTTGTACATAATTGCTTAGATTAGATTACATGAAGGAGCTACCTGTTTTGGTTAATCATGATGGTGATCCTTTCTGTTTATTTGTTTTTTTTATTTTTGCATTCTTATTTTGTTGTTCATTGCTTTTTGTTAGCCCATAGCTACACACAACATTTCTTCTTCCTAGTCAAGAGTCATCATCTGCGAACCCAGCATTTTCAGTATGTTCAACAATAAATTAAAAGTAAAAGCCTATTTAGGATTTTTAAGTTCCATAAATGAAGGTGGAATTTAACAACATATTCTAACGTTAATGCACTCATGACAAAAAATAACCAATGCTAAATATGATTTTTACATAAAGTAAACATGATTTTTCGCAGATTTTATATAATTTGTGTCAGTTTTATCATGTTACGTTTGGTTATTTATCTCTGTATGCTCTCTGAACTCACAAAATATTCAGTAAACAAAATAATTTCTGCGAAGACTTATCGTATATACTCGAGTATAAGCCGACTTTTTCAGCACATTTTTTTAGGCTGAAAAAGCTTCCCTCTGCTTATACTTGAGTAAAATAAAAATCCTCCTCCTCCCCCCCCCCTTATCTTCCTCCTTCCCCCCGTTATCCTTCTCCTTACCCCTGCTATCATCATCTTGTTTCCCACATAACCTCCTCCTTACTACACCCTCTCCCACCCCTATCCCCCTTCCTCCTTACTTGCTACTATGCTCCGATGAGCTGATGCTGACCCTGACGCCGCAGCACGTCTTCCGTACCGGCATATGCTAATGACGTGACGTGCTTGTGAAGCCGCGTCATTAGCATATGCCGGAACAGAAGACGTGCTGCGGCGTCAGGATCAGCATCAGCTCATCGGAGCATAGTCGCAAGTAAGGAGGAAGGGGGATAGGGATTGGAGAGGGTGTAGTAAGGAGGAGGTTACGGGGGAAACAAGATGGTGATGGGGGTGAAGGAGGAGAAGGAGGAGGATGATGATAAGTGGGGGAGGAGGAGGATAACGTGGGGAAGGAGGAGGATGATGATAAGGGGGGAAGGAGGAGAAGGAGGAGGATGATAATGGGGGGGAGGATGATAAGGGGGGGAAGGAGGCGGAAGATAACAGGGGAAGGACCCTCTTTTCCACCCTCAGCTTATACTCGAGTCAATACCTTTTTACAATTACTTGTGGTAAAATTAGGTGCCTCGGCTTATACTCAGGTCGGCTTATACTCAAGTATATACGATAGATTAAAGTGAACCTATTAAATCTTAATGAATCAGTTGTTCAAAACGGTAATGTACACAATGGCCACTGTAATTAGGTAGAGTGTTTCAAGCATACATAATACGGTATGTACTGTATATGATGTGTTCTAGTTGTGTACCCTTCTTTCAGTTTTCTGTTATAAATAGCATCTACTCTGAACATTAATTTACTTTTTAAATTAACCACTACTTATAGCTCAATCATACCATTAATTTGCTAATGCTGATGTGCTGAAACATGCTGCTAGTTTTCTTTTACACAACAGTCTATTCTTGCAGTGTTGCCAATGCCTGCAAAATCCTGCTTTCTATGGGGAGTTTAAATCACCATTTCATCATTATCCTACTGGGAAAATATAAATTGCAGTCTCTTAATGAGATGCCTTGTGTTTTTTATGCTTAATAATCCCTACAGAAGAGCTTTTTGCCTCGGTTGTATGCAGTTTTTGTTTACTACAATTGTGCTTCCTTTTTTCTGAAAAGTTAAACACAGTAATTTCCAAACTTAGCAGAAAAATCAAGATAAATGATAAATGTATGTTTAGAACTAGTAAAATGATAAAACATCACCACTTAATTTCTGCAGTACCATGATAGTTTTTATTGGGTCCTTTCAAGTACTGTGACGCTAAGCTGCTAAGTTAAAACTATTTAAATCACTATTTTACGTATTTTATTACTTATAGCCGGGACAATAATAATAATTAGAAGACATGTAGATTTCTTAGGTGTCGGACACAATGGGCCTCACTAAATTCTGCAGTTGCCTTCATACAGCCCATAAGTATGTGGGCTTGAAATTTTCAATAGTTACAGAGCGATTAAATTGAACAAAACTGTAAACCATGCACCCGTAAGTAGCATTTCAGGGCATGATCAGGATCTATTAAGCAAGCTTATAACTACCGATTTAGAAACAGCAAACAGTAAATGAAACCATCATCAGGGCATCAGTAAAACATGGCTATTAAACATCAATCAATTAGTGTTTAGATGTCCAATATGTGATCAGGCTTGCAATCCAGCGTTGTAAAAATCAATAAAAATGAATGAAGAAAATGTTATAGTCCATGTGGGTGGCCAGATATGTATTACCTCCTTGATTCCAGAGATTGATATAACATGGAAATAAAACCTGAAAATAATAATTTTTGATTGCAGATTTGCGAGCTTGAGACTGTTTACAATTAATTTGAATGTCTTTCATCGCTTTCCCCGTATTTTAAAGTGCAACATTGAGTTTTTATTTGCTTTTGTAGTGTTACGAACAGGTGCTTATCCCCCTTGAGAGTCATCTCTAGTACTCGTAGGATTTTTGGCTACATTTGTCATTTACGGGTGTGAAAGAATTTGCAGGCTTGAGGAATTGTAACAATTTAATAGCGATTTGCGATTTCAGCGATTGTAACATTTGCGGGCTTGACAGATCAAAGGCTTAGATGGGTCGGAATTACGATTTTGACAACCACAGGGATTTTCAGCCTATTTATTGCAGGTAGCTAAAAGAGGCCAATTTAATAGCAGTAAATTTGGGGGCTACGTTACAGGCTTCAGTACTTACAATTTTGACAATTTAACGAGACCCAATGTCTATAGGAACCAGAGAGGGAGGTTAATCACAAAGATACCTTATACTTCTGCCAAATATTTAGGATCCAGAAAAAAACATTTTAGAAGCCCCTGTTTTTAAGTATTGTATGTATTTGAGTGATATACAGTGCCTTGCAAAAGTATTCACCCCCCTTGGCATTTTTGTTGCCTCACAACCTGGAATTAACATGGATTGTTTGAGGATTTGCATCATTTCATTTACAGAACATGCCCACAACTTTGAAGATTTTTTTTTTTATTATTGTGAAGCAAACAACAAATTGGACAAAATAACAGATAAAAAGTCAATGTGCATAACTATTTACCCCCCCTTAAGCCCATTCCTCCTTGCAAAACTGCTCCAGCTTCTTCAAGTTGGATGGTTTTGAGCTTGTGAACAGCAATCTTTAAGTCTGACCACAGATTTTCTATTAGATTGAGGTCTGGGCTTTGACTAGGCCATTCCAACACATTTACATGTTTCCCCTTAAACCACTCAAGTGTTGCTTTAGCAGTGTGTTTGGGATCATTGTCCTGCTGGAAGGTGAACCTCCGTCCTAGCCTTTAAATGACGCACAGAGTGGTACATGTTTTGCTCAAGAATATCCCTGTATTTAGCACCATCCATCTTTCCCTCAACTCTGACCAGTTTTTAAGTCCCGGCTGCTGAAAAACTTCCCCACAGCATGATGCTGCCACCACCATGTTTCACTGTGGGGATGGTGTTCTTTGCGTGATGTGATGTGTTGGGATTCGGCCAGACATAGCGTTTTCTTTAATGGCCGAAAAGTTCAATTTTAGTCTCATCAGACCAGCGCACCTTCCTCAATGCATTTTGGGAGTCTCCCACATGCCTTTTCGCAAAATCAAAACATGCCATTTTGTTTTTTGCTGAAAGTAATGGCTTTCTTCTGGCCACTCAGCCATAAAGCCCAACTCTATGGAGCATATGGCTTATTGTTGTCCTATGTACAGATACTCCAATCTCTTATCAATCAGCAAGATTTCTGGCTCGCAGGTGTCCTTTATACAGGTAACGAGCTGAGATTAGGAGCACTCTCTTAAAGGGTGTGCTACTAATCTTAACATTTTTACCTGTGTAAAAGACACCTGTCCACAGAAGCAATCAATCAGATTCCAAACTCTCCACCATGTCCAAGATCAAAGCAGCTTGGTGAGAAGGTGACAACAGTTGGTACAATTATTCGCAAATGGAAGAAACACAAAATAACTGCCGGTCTCCCTCGGTCTGATGCTCTGTGCAAGATCTCACCTTGTGGATTTTTAATGATCATGAGAACGGTGAGGCATCAGCCCAGAACTACACAGGAGGATCTTGTTAATGATCTCAATGCAGCTGGGACTATAGTCACCAAAAAAACAATTGGTAAAACACTACACTGTGAAGGACTGAAATCCTGCAGCTCCCGCAAGGCCCCCTGCTCAAGAAAGCACATGTGCAGGCCAGTCTGAAGTTTGCCAATAAACATCTGAATGATTCAGAGGAAAACTGGGTGAAAGTGTTGTGGTCAGATAAGACCAACATCGAACACTTTGGCACCAACTCAACTCACCGTGTTTGGAGGAGCAGGAATGCTGCCTATAACCCCAAGAACACCATCCCCACCATCAAACATGGAGGTGGAAACATTATGCTTTGGTTTTTTTTTTCTGCTAAGGGGACAGGACAACTGCACCACGGGGCCATGTACAGTCAAATCTTGGGTGAGAACCTCCTTCCCTCAGCCAGGGCATTGAAAATGGGTCGTGGATGGATATTCCAGCATGACAATGAGCCAAAACAGTTAGCCAAGGCAACAAAGGCGTGGCTCAACACGAAGCACATTAAGGTACTGGAGTGGGCTAGCCAGTCTCCAGACCTTAATCCCATAGAAAATATGTGGAATGAGCTGAAGGTTTGAGTTGCCAAACATCAGCCTTGAAACCTTAATGACTTATCTACAAAGGAATGTGTGCAAACCTGGTGGCCAACTACAAGAAACGTCTGACCTCTGTGATTGCCAACAAGGGTTTTGCCACCAAGTATTACAGTGGGGAAAAAGTATTTAATCCCCTGCTGACTTTGAACGTTTGTCCACTGACAAAAAAATGATCAGTCTATAATTTTAATGGTAGGTGTATTTTAACAGTGAGAGGCAGAGTAACAAAAAAAAAAAAGAAAAAAAAGAAAACAAAAAAGTTATAAATTGATTTGCAGGTCAATGAGGGAAATAAGTATTTGACCCCTTCGACTTGGTGGCAAAACCCTTGTTGGCAATCACAGAGGTCAGACATTTCTTGTATTTGGCCACCAGGTTTGCACACATCTCAGGAGGGATTTTCTCCCACTCCTCTTTATAGATCTTCTCCGAGTCATTAAGGTTTCAAGGCTGATGTTTGGCAACTCGAACCTTAAGCTCCTCCACAAATTTTCTATGGGATTAAGGTCTGGACACTGGCAGGGCCACTCCAGGACCTTAATGTGCTTCTTCTTTAGCCACTACTTTGTTGCCTTGGCTGTGTGTTGTGGGTCATTGTCATTCTGGAATACCAATCCACTCCCTATTTCAATGCCCTGGCTGACGGAAGGAGGTTCTCACCCAAGATTTGACGGTACATGGCCCCGTCCATCATCCCTATGATGCGGTTCTGTGGTGTTGTCCCCTTAGCAGAAAAACACCCCCATGTTTGATGGCGGGGATGGTGCAAATCAATTTATAACTTTTTTTAAATGCATTTTTCTTGTTTTTTTGTTTGTTATTCTGTCTCTCACTGTTGAAATACACCTACAATTAAAATTATAGACTGTTAATTTCCTTGTCAGTGGACAAATGTTCAAAATCAGAAGGGGATCAAATACTTTTTTCCCACACTGTAAGTCGAAGGGGTCAAATACTTATTTCCCTCATTGACCTGCAAATCAATTTATAACTTTTTTGGCATGCTTTTTTCTTGTTTTTTTTTTTTTTGTTATTCTGTCTCTCACTGTTAAAATACACATACAATTAAAATTATAGACTGATCATTTCTTTGTCAGTGGACAAACGTTTAAAATCAGCAGGGGATCAAAAAAGTTTTTGCCCCCACTGTACTTTCTATACACATTTATAATTATGGACAACTACTGGACTGAATTACAAGTGATTAGTTTATTCAAGATCACAGAAATTTCCAAAAACTTGGGAAGTATATCATGACTTCAAGATATATTAACATGAGGAACTTCTATCATGTTTTCAAAGGTCTAGTAATAAGGCTAAAGGCATGCAAATCTCGTGGAAATATCCCTTTGCATCATTCAGATCTTATTAGAATATTTGAAAATATTTTTTTAAATGAATGCTTTTTTCACTGAGTTATCTTGTTTTGAATATTTTATGTTTACATTGCTTTCAGTCCTCCATCTTGCTTTGTCAGCTCTTTAGTCAATCAGAATGTGCCACGTCAGAGGGGGAATAATTATAGGCCTTCCCTGAAACCTGACAGCGCCATCTAGCGGCTACTTGCTGCCACTGCACATACACAACGGGATAGATCCAAATGTACAAACAAACATTTACTGTAGGAAATATGCAGCAAGATAAAAAACAAGATGAGTCTTTAAGCAGGGACAGAATGCTGTAAGACACTGCTGTGGAAGCATTCTGCCTCCTCCAGTCAGTCCCTAGGGAATGAAAAACTAGGACAACCTCCAGCAGGGACATCACCAACATTTTGAACATGCTGGGAGGGTCTAACTGACAGAGCTGTTAATTATAGTTAGCTCCATAGACTCCAATGTACCATGTAGTGCTCAGCCGATTGGGTAAAAAAGGCATCATTTAAAAACAAACAAACTGCAAGTGCATTTTTACTTTATTTTCACTATTCCATCTGTATCTGATGAGCAGTTGAATGATTTAAGAGGCCCTTTATCAAACTTTTATCAAAATAGGTCGTCAAACCCAGTAGCAAGAATACATTTAGATTTTATGCCACATAATTATTGCTGATACATACACACCTATGCCCTACCCATCTACTATAGTTACTTCCACTCTGCCCTTTTATATTACTCTCTTCCTTACTTCTCTTTCTTTTATGCTCTCTTCAATGTAGAATAACTCTATATATAACATTGTAACCTTTTTTGATGCCATGGTTCTGTTGTAAAACCCCATAAATTCCAATACATCTATATACTACTCTTATATAGTTTTAGGTAGTCAATTTGTTAACTAACAAATCAAGAATTTCAGGACCTATGTTTCTAACATCTGTTGCATTAGATTTGTTCTTAAAAAAAACTAAAATAGATGATTTGGGATGAATTTTTATTTCTTATACATAAAGTCTTTCACTTTGCAACTCAACATCTGGAGCCCAATTCATTTGAGCTTGCGCATGTTACCGTAAGTGAGGTCTCAAGTTAATTTGATATTCAATTGGCATCTTTTTGCGGGCTCCAAACGAGGTTACGAGTTACAGCCTAGAAAAAATTTCGATGGTTAAACCCATAACTTACAGCCTCCCTAAGCATTTGATCTTTCACTTCCACAAGAGTTACAATGGCTAAAATTGCAAATCGCTATTCAATTGCTCAATTTCCCCAAGCCCCCAAATGTTTTCACACCCGTAAATGGCAAAATAAGGAGAATATCCTACAAGTGCTAGAGAGGACCCGCAAGTCGTTTAAACAACTATTCGTAGTACTGTAAATGCAAATAAAAAATCAATTCTGCACTGTAAATAACGGGGAAAGCGATGATGTTGTTGTTTAGTCATTTAGTCACGTCCGACTTTCTGTGACTCTATGGACCACAGCATCTCTCAGTCACTGCCCCTCTGAGCTCCATCAAGTTCATGTTCATTGCTTCAGTGACCTCATCTATCGATCTCCACCTCTGTCGCCCCCTTTTTCTTGTGTCTTCAATCTTTCCCAGCATCACAGTCTTTTTTAGAGAACCCTGTTGTCTCATGATATGGCCAAAATATTTGAACTTCAGCCTCATAATCATACCTACTAGTGAACAGTTTGTCTTAATTTCCTGAAGTATTGATTTTATTTGGATCCTCTTGCAGTCCAAGGGACTCTAAGCAGTCTTCTCCAACACCATGATTCATAGGCGTCAATTCTACAGCGCCCAGACTACTTTATGGTCCAGCTCTCACATCCGTATGTTAGTACTGGGAATACCATAGTTCAAAGTATGCAGACCTTTGTTGATAGTGTAATATCTTATTTTTTACTAGCTTGTCCAAGCTTGCCAAAGCTTTTCTCCCCAGAAGCAAATGTCTTTTAATTTCATGACTACAGTCACCATCTGCAGAGATCTTCGATCCAAGAAAAATAAAATCTGTCACTGCTTCTACTTCTTCCCCGTCTATTTGCCAGGAAGTGAGATTGCCGTTTGCCATGATCTTCGTCTTTTTAACGTTGAGTAGCAGGCCAACTTTTGCACTCTCTTTTTTTACTCTCATCAATAAGTGCTTTAGTTCCTCCTCACTTTCAGCCATCAGAGTAGTATCATCGGTGTATCTGAGGTTGTTTATATTCCTTCCAGCAATATTGATTCCGGCTTTGGATTCATCCAGTCCAGCCTTATGTATTCTGCATGTAAGTTGAATAAATAAGGTAACAATATACAACCTTGTCGCACTCCTTTTACAATCTTGAAACATTTTGTTGTCCCATGTTCAGTTTTGACTGTGGCTTCTTGGTTGACATACAGATTCTTTAGGGGGAGGATGAGATGATCTGGTAATAACATCTCTTTAAGGACATGTCACAATTTGTTGTGATCCACACAGTCAAAGGCTTTAGAATAATCTATGAAGCAGAAGTAAACATTTTTTGGAATTCTCTTGCTTTCTCTATTTTCCATATTCTCTATTTAAATAAATAAATAAAAAAAATTTGGAAAAGTTTTTTGTAACAGAATAGCAAGTTCTTGTAAAATGCTCTACATTTACAATTAATGAACAGTCATAAAGGAGTAGAAATTCAAACAATACTCATCCCTAACAAAAACTTCAGAAAACTCCAAATGCACTAGATATTTATGCAAAATGTGTCTGTGGATATCTTTAATCACTAATACTGATACTACTGTTTGCTTTTAATCAACAGCAAGCAAATGATTTATGACTGTGTCTATTATGGTTTTGTTGCCAGTGCCCTAAAGTTTTAGCAAGGCTATGTTGGTCTGCAGTCTTGCTGTGCATGATTATCATGTAATTTATTATGCACTGACAGGCAGGTGACTTGTAAGAATCTAACTTCGCACTTTGGAAACAGCTGTTTTTCTGGAAATAGATTCAAGTTGAAGCTGTGTTTGTGTGTTGCGAATAGCAAGTAGGGTTTCACTATCAGAAGAAAAATTACTTAATTTTCCCTTTGGAAAAATAGCTAAAAAAAGCAAAAGACAAAAAATCTAACTGTATAAAGTTCAATGCTTTGAAGGATGATAATACTGACTTACTATCTTGCTTTGTATAATTTAAATGTTTATCTAAATAGGAAGATGTGAAGTATTACTATATTAATATTAGGTAACATTTCTTAACATGGAATTACATGCTGAATGTTAAAACAAACTACTGTGGTTTCTCAATCTAACCCCATGGATCTTCATAAGAATCCTCATAGTCCTTAACCCTATCACCCATGTTCCGCAAACTAATATTACAATCAGATTAGGGTTTGTTAGTCTTCTTTGACTAATTAATATTAACCAATCAAAATGTGCAAGGGGGATAGGCAGAGAAGATCTTAATCTCTCCATATCCATTTATTATTAGAATGTGTAAAAAAAAACATTATTTATTACTGTATGAATAAAATATATATGGAGGCACCAAAATCTTTTAAGTGTTTAGGGCCTCTAAAGGTCCTAATCCAGCCCTAAGTAGGGATATCACGAGAAAAGTAGATGATTTGGGATGGATTTTTATTTCTTATACATAAAGTCTTTTACTTTGCAACACAACATTCTGAGCCCAATTCATTTGAGCTTGCGCGTGTTACCGTAAGTGAGGTCTCAAGCTAATTTGAAATTCAATTGGCATCTTTTTGCGGGTTTCAAACGAGGTTACGAGTTACAGCCTAGAAAAAATTGCGATGGTTAAACCCGTAACTTACAGCCTCCCGAAGCATTTGATCTTTCACTTTCACAAGCGTTACAATGGCTAAAATCGCAAATCGCTATTCAATTGCTCAATTTCCCCAAGCCCCCAAATGTTTTTACACCCGTAAATGGCATAAGAAGGAGAAAATCCTACAAGTGCTAGAGAGGACCTGCAAGTCGGTTAAACAACTATTCGTAGTACTGTAAATGCAAATTAAAAATCAATACTGCACTGTAAATAACGGGGAAAGCGATGATGTTGTTGTTGTTGTTTAGTCATTTAGTCACGTCCGGCTCTCTGTGACATCATCTCTTAGTCAATGCCCCTCTGAGCTCCATCAAGTTCTTGTTCATTGCTTCAGTGACCTCATCTATCCATCTACGCCTCTGTCTTCAATCTTTCCCAGGATCAGAGTCTTTTCTAGAGAACCCTGTCGTCTCATGATATGGCCAAAATATTTGAACTTCAGCCTCATAATCATACCTACTAGTGAACAGTTTCTCTTGAATTCCTGAAGTATTGATTTTATTTGGATCCTCTTGCAGTCCAAGGGACTCTAAGCAGTCTTCTCCAACACCATGATTCAAAGGCGTCAATTCTACGGCGCCCAGACTACTTTATGGTCCAACTCTCACATCCGTATGTTAGTACTAGGAATACCATAGTTCAAAGTATGCAGACCTTTGTTGATAGTGTAATATCTTATTTTTAACTAGCTTGTCCAAGCTTGCCAAAGCATTCCTCCCCAGAAGCAAATGTCTTTTAATTTCATGACTACAGTCACCATCTGCAGAGATCTTGGATCCAAGAAAAATAAAATCTGTCACTGCTTCTACTTCTTCCCTGTCTATTTGCCAGGAAGTGAGATTGCCGTTTGCCATGATCTTCTTCTTTTTAACGTTGAGTAGCAGGCCAACTTTTGCACTCTCTTCTTTTACTCTCATCGATAAGTGCTTTAGTTCCTCCTCACTTTCAGCCATCAGAGTAGTATCATCGGTGTATCTGAGGTTGTTCATATTCCTTCCAGCAATATTGATTCCGGATTTGGATTCATCCAGTCAAGCCTGATGTACTCTGCATGTAAGTTGAATAATTAAGGTGACAATATACAACCTTGTCGCACTCCTTTTACGATTTTGAAACATTTTGTTGTCCTATGTTCAGTTCTGACCGTGGCTTCTTGGTTGACATACAGATTCATTAGGGGGAGTATGAGATGATCTGGTACTACCATCTCTTTAAGGACATGTCACAATTTGTTGTGATCCACACAGTTAAAGGCTTTAGAATAATCTATGAAGCAGAAGTAAAAAAAATTTGGAACTCTCTTGCTTTCTCTATTTTCCAGCTGACATTAGCAATTTGATCTCTTGTGCCTCTTCCTCTGTGGAACCCGGTGATGATAGACATTATAATTAATTGCACAACAGTCTCAAGCCCGCAAATCGGCAGTATATAAGATTTATTTTTATGTTTCATTTTGGGGTTATGTTGATCTTGGGAATCAATGAGTTAATACATATCAGGCCACCCATATGGACTTGAATAGTATTGGCATTTATTTTCATAATTCGTTATTTTGGGGTTTTATAAATCTGATCGCATATCGGACCCCCAAACCTAATTGATTGGCATGTAACCTACATGTTTTACTGCCTTAATAATGTCTCATGTTCTATTGGCTGATTTGAAATAGGAGGTTACAGGCTTGCTGAATTGACCATGTTCCCGCCCTGAACTGCTATGAACCAGTGCATCGTTTACGGAGTCGGCTTTGGGCCAGTAATTTGCTGCCTTGAACAATTGAATAGCTCCGGATGGGAGCCAGCAACAAACTCGCAAACATTCGGCCTACAACGATTGAGTTGCGGGCTTGCAATTGAATCAGGCCCTTGATATTTAACTGAAGTCCAAAGATAAAGTTTTGGTTTAACACCTGAACATATCACGAGAAAAGTCCTGAAGACGGGAGTGAGAGGAGGTAATAAGAGAGGAGGAAAGAAGAACGTCATTAGCAGAGTGAAGAGGGGAGTAATTGGGAGGCCAACAAGGAGCGAGTTGCAGTAGATGAGATGAGATGGGATTATAATTTTAGTTGTGTCTTGTGTAAGATAATGACATATTTTGGAGATGTTTTTTAGGTGAAACTGACAATATTTTGTTATTGATTGTATGTGTGGAATGAAAGAGAGGTCAGGGTCCAGTAGAATAACAAGACAATGGGCCTGGAAGGTGTGAGTGATGATGGCATTGCCAACAGTGAGAGATGTTTGAGAAGCAGAAACTGTAGTAGAGGATGGGAAGATTAATAGCTCAATCTTTGATATGTTGAGTTTGAGTTGACAGGCGGACATCCAGGAATACATTCTTTAGAGTCAGTTGGCAACTTGTGCTGGAAGAGAGGGGGATAGATATGGTGATGAGATGTAGATTTGAGCATCATCTGCATATAGATGATACTGACATCCAAAATATTTTATTAGGGTACCAAGGGAAGATGTATAGCTGGAAAAGAAGTGGGAGCCTAGGACTGAACCCTGGGGAACACCAACAGACAGCGGATGACACAAAAAAGAGGTGCCAGAGAAGGAGATACTAAATGTATGATCTTCTAGGTAGAATGTGAATCATTAGAGAGCTGTGTCACTGATGCCAATAGAAGACTGTATTTGGATTAGAAGAGGGTGATCAACTGTATAAAAGGCAGGAAAGAGCGGTGGGATGGGGGTGAAATTAAATTAGTGTCTGTGTGCTCATCTTGTTTAGAGAGTGATATTTCTATAGAGACGTCTGTGTCTTCTTCATTTTGACTTGCTAATGTATACACCAGAGATGCCTAAATATACAATTATCTTAGCCAACAATTTCCTGTAGTAAAGGCTACAGCTAAGTATATTTGTCATTCTATGAACAGTTTACTGAGGTGTCACATTACTATTAGTTAGAATATGGAGCTCAATTTATGTAGCTATGTAAGCATGCTATAGCAATTTAATCAAAAGAAACTAATACTTCCTTCTGAGGTTTCAATCATCTGAAGCAGCATCATTATTATTTGAGTGCTAGGTGTGGCCAGACAATTGAAATACATTTGTGTTACCAAGACGCTTAAAGACAGACTATCAGTTCACTTTATCATGTCATGTTTATAAGATAAAAACTTAATGAAACACTTGAAGACAATCAGTATAAAGTTAAAACTGTTTCTGACTTGTTTTTCTTATATTTAAAATAGGGAGAAATATTAACCAATGACATGAAGGTAAAATGTAAGTTAGAAGAGCAGGAATTGAATACATATTTAATGTCATGGGGGGGGGGGGTTACTAAGCATCTCAAGTGGCTGATATGTGCATACCTGTTTTACTAAGCACTATTGCCTCATTCAATTGAGCTTTCACTGGATCCGGTAGCCCGAAATGGAGGCCGCAAGTTAATTTGCTATTCAATTGGTGTTTTTTTGGAAGCTCCAAACGAGTTATGAGTTACGGCCTAGAAAAAATTGCGATGGTTAAACCCGGAACATACAACCTCCCGAAACCTTTGACCTTTCAATTTCACAAGAGTTATGATGGCTAAAATCGCAAATCACTATTCAATCGCCCAATTACCCCAAGTCTGCAAATGTCTCATTTTCTATTGGCTGATTCAAAATGGGAGGTTACAGGCTTGCTTAATTGATCATGTTCCTGCCCTGAACTGCTATGAACCAGTGCATGGTTTACGGAGTCGGCTTTGGGCCAGTAACTTGTTGCCTTGAGCAACTGAATACTGAGCAACTGAACGCAGCACAACCGCAGACATACGGCTTACAACGAGTTGTGGGCTTGCAATTGAATCGGGCCCTATGTGTTTTCACAACTTACAATATTAGGGCCATATTCAATTGGAAGCCCGTAACTCGATCCCAGACACCAGAATGTCTGTGAGTGAGTTGCGGGCTACCGCTCCTCTCCGATTGCGAGGCTATTCAATTGCCAAAACAGTAAATCATGCACTGGTTCAGAGCAGTTGAGGGCGGGAACATGATCAATTAGGTAAGCTTGTAACCTCCCATGGAGGTTACATGTAATTCAAATAGGTTTAGGGGTCCCGTATCCGATCAGACTCGCAAACCCTCAAAATAAAGAATTATGAAAATGAATGCCAATACTTTTCTAGTCCATATGGGTAGACTGATATGTATTAACTTACACAAGATCAATTTAACCCCAAAATTAAACATAAAAAAACTAATTGAATTTCCTGCCGATTTGCGGGCTTCAGACTGTTGTGCAATTAATTCTAATGTCTTTCATCGCTTTCCCCATTATTTGCAGTGCAGGATTGATTAAATATTTGCATTAATAGTGCTACAAATAGGTGTTTAACCCCTTTGCGGGTCCCCTCTAGCATTCGTTGGATTTTCTCCTTCATTTGCCATTTATGGGTGTGAATACATTTGTGGGCTTGGGCAAATTGAGCAATTGAATAGCGATTTGCAATTTTAGTCTTGCGAAAGTGACAGATCAAAGGCTTCTGGAGGCTGTAAGTGACGAGTTTGATCAGCGCCATGTTTTCAAGGCCGTAACTCGGAAGCCATTCCGAACCCGCAAAAAGACGCCAATTGAATAGCAAATTACCTTGCGACCTAACTTATGGGCTCCCGGATCTCAAATTTGCTCAATTGAATGGAGCTCTAAGTCTTTCCATAGTGGAAACAGAAGTATACTTGATTAGAATAAACAATAGAAAAGCATGGTATCATTATTTTTTGCCGGAAATTCATATACAGATATCTAAAACACCACCATGTTGAGGTCTTTAGAAATTCACATCTTTTACATTGGGAGTCTTACGGTTAAAGATAAATATTAAGTATTTCATTTTAAAAGATTTCTATTTACAGCCCTCACAAAAATTAACAAATTCCATGAGTCTAATTTAACAGTGTCATGATTTATGTCCTGGAGCTATACAAACTGTGTATTCATACATTTAAATATTGTAAAAGATGACATTTAAAACTGCTGTACATACAGGACTCATACATACAAACATATGTTCTTTGACATTCAGCAAAGTAACATTCTGTATACCACGCAGCTTCAACATAGATGACCTTCAGGGGAGGTATTGCTTTTAATTCAAAGGCATGTATAACAAGAGAGACACAGGGGCTCCCTGGAGTCTATTTAAAGAATTAAATACTCAAAGCAAGGGCAATTACATCACAATGTCAAGTAAATGGAATCCCTATGAACTTTACTACCAACAGAAAACTACAAATGTAAATATTTTTGTCCCCCAAATGTAAAACTGAAGTGTCAAATCAGAATATGAAATACAAATATATATATATATCATATTGATATCAAGTTTCACTACATTATTTTTCCATTCAGGAATCATTGACTGGTGTCTTTTGTATTAATTACTAAATCCTTAAATGTAAAATAGAATTAAATAATTACTAGACACATGCGTTATGTAAAATTAATAACAAAGGTTTAATTACAGTTTAGAAATATATCTACAATTCCAAAATATTATTGCGTAAGGATTCTACCAGTATACGCCATGGTAAGAGTATTTATATTTTGAATAATTTTTTGGACAGGAACAAACAACATACTTTTTTACAGTTTATATTAATGTTGAATTATTACTGTGCATTCGAAATGCCATACTGAATTCACAGTAATACAGTAATTCACCAATAAGATAAACTACAAAAAAACACTAGCCTAAAAGGGAATTTTCTGTATTGTAAACACATAGAACATATAGGAAAATTTAAATTAATCTTTAGTCTTTATGTTAAAATCTAAAATAAAAGATGGTCTTTTATATCTCTGTTCACGATTGTGATATGCACTGTTTTGTGTAAACACCGAAGGATGTTTGGGTATGCGCAAGATATAAAAAATTCTAATCATTTATTTTTACATTTTAGATGGAAACATGGCTATTGAATGATGACTATATAGAAGATGGATTTACCAAAAATTTTGGTGAGTTTTATTAGAAATAAAATACAACAAAAGATTTAACACTGAAACACACTATGCCGATTATGTCATATACAGGTTTTACATTACCTTCCACAAAATCAATCAGATCCAAAACGGCACAGGGGAAAATGTTTTTTATTAGGCTTTTCATAATACAAATTTTGCAGCATACAAGAAAACCCAAACAAAATAATGTGACAAAATGTAAGAATCTACATTGAAATTGTATTATACTAGCCCGTTAGTAAGTCATTGAAGTCGTTTTTAGGTAAAATTAAATAGTGTAAAAAAGAACTAGTCTGTTAATGGCCCTTAATGCGGATATCTGATATAATAAACATTTACATAGTTACATAGTAATTAAGGTAGAAAAAAGACTTTCAGTCCATCAAGTTCATTCTTTTATTATCTACTCTGATCAGCAATATGCAGATTAGTTATTACTTAATTAGTTGTTAATAAATTATTAATCAATTATTGAATTCTTTATTTATTTATTTAATTATTAATTAATCCAGAGGAAGGCAAACAGAAAAAAAAACAACAAGTGAAACTTAGCCAATGGTCTCAAAGGAAAAAAAAAATCCTTCCTGAACCCCGGATACTGGCGATCGGATTTCTCCCTGGATCAATACTCTCTCTCTAATTATCCAGGATAGCCCTGAATTACCTTTTTAATTAGAAATAAATCCAGTCCCCTTTTAAAGTTATCTATCAAATCCGCTGTCACCACCTCCTCTGGTAGATAATTCCACAGATTAACCAACCTTACTGTGAAGAACCCTTTTCTTTCTTTAGGTGGAATCTTTTTACTTCTAACCTCAAGGGATGTCCTCTTATCAGTTGAAAACCTCTTGGCACAAAAAGCTCCCTTGACAAATCTTTATACTGATCCTGGATGTATTTTTATAAGGTAATCATATCTCCTCTTAGATGCCTTTTTTCTAGAGAAAATAAGTTTAATTTGGTTAGTCTTTCTTCAAAACTTAGCCCTCTAGCACCCTTATTAGTTTTGTTGCCCTCTTCCGTACCTTTTCCATCTCAAAAATGTCCTTTTTATGAAGTGGTGCCCCAAATTGTACTCTATATTCCAAATGAGGGCGTACTAGAGATTTGTATAATGGCAGAATTATATTTGCTTCCCTTGCTTCTATACTCTTCTTCATACATGCTAATATTTTATTTGCTTTTGCAGCTGGTGCTTGGCTTTGAGCACTGTTACCTAGGTGGTTGTCCACAAGCACTCCCAAATCTCTCTCAATATCTGATACACCTTGATTTGCTCCATTAAGATTATAAATTGCATGGCTATTTTTCCTTTCCAGATGCATAACTTTACATTTATTCATATTAAATCTCATCTGCCATTTAGATGACCATTCCTCAATTTTATGTAAATCCCTTTGGAGCAAAAAAAGCACATAATTATCTGATTTAGGTACCTTGCACAACTTCATGTCATCAGTGAAAATGGAGACACTACTTTCCAGTGCCACCTCTAAGTCATTAATAAATATGTTAAAAAGGAGAGGACCTAATACTGAACCCTGAGGAACCCCACGTACCACATTAGCCAAATCTGAGTATGTTCCATTTACAACAAACCTTTGCTTCCTGTCTTTTAGCCATCTCTCAATCCATGAGCAGATATTTACTGCAATTCCTGTATCTCTTAGTTTGCACAATAGTCTCCCATGTGGCACTGTATCAAAAGCCTTCGCAAAATACAAAAAGACTACATCCATTTGTGTTTGAGTTAATCATTTTCAGTCTGTCATGGATATATAAGGGTTTCTAACATAAATAACATATACTAGTGCCTGTTCCAAAAGACAATTTTTAAATACCTAAACAAACCCTTTTTCTCTTGTACAAATACCTTTATGTGCACAAGCTAACATTATGCTTCATGTGAATATGAACAAACATTTGTATATTTTAACACACACATACACACCCAACGATTGATGCAGGAATTTAAAGACCAATGTAGGCCCACTCATACACAGTAAATCATTTATAGGTATGTTTTACAGTCATATACTTAAGTGTTAATTAGGTCACACACTACCCCTTTAAGAAGAGGGAGGTGTGGGTAGTTGCTGTAGGGGCATTGCTGGTTCTTGGAGATTGAAACAGGGAAAAATGCCATAAGTAAGGTTAGGAAATGTCAATGTTGCCATTGTCCAAAAGATGATCTATCTATCTATCTATCTATCTATCTATCTATATTTATAAATATATATATGTCTATATGCCATCTTATTGTGTATAGATATATATGAAGAGTGAGGTAGCCGTGAGTGTCCAATAATCCAGATGAATAATCAGTATTGCATTAGATAGTGATACCTATTTTATTGGACAAAGATATTCATAAATATTATGACTAGCTTTCGAGAGTTACCTCTCTTTGTCAAGTCAGGAGCAATACTAATAGTAGATTCCCATTGAAATAAAGAAATTACAGGCTTTTCTAAAAAAAAATTCTGTTCAGTCAGCTGTGAACATATCTGCATACATGTAGGTCAGAGTAAAAAAAACAGACCAGAAAGAAACCAGAAAAAAAAAACTCATATCACGAATGTTGAAGGCTATTAGAAGTTTAGATAATGCAATAAAAATTCCATATATATATTAAGGCCTGTATTTTTAGTATTAAAGAGACTAATCATTTTCATTTCAAAGACCTGTAGTGGCCAAATCTGGTAAGGCATGATTACATTTATTTTGCTATTTTTGTGTCCCCAGTTTATTTAATCTGGGGGGGGGGGATTTGTCCCCATCTCCCTCAGCCCCTATGCCCCTCACATTAAGAATATTACAATTCTGGAAAAAGTGTACAAATTTTGCAAACTTTCTTTTACACTAACTCTAGATTGCATCATATTTGGAATACACACAATAGAAAATCAAAAGTGTCTTAAGAGAGGTCAATCTATCCTTTCCTAATACACTAGAATCTCAGTTAATCGGCATGTGGATTGGTAGATGTCAGATAAATGTTGTTTCTGGTTGCTTGAGAGTTACTATTAAAAGCGGCCTAGATTAGCTGCACATAGGATGCTCTGAAAAGTATACATATATCAATGAGGGCTGTTCTAGCAGCAGCAGCTTTACTCCTCATTTACACCCAGGTATGTTCGGTTGAAGGTGAGGTGCTGACCCTGGGGAATGTAACACCAACACTGCACTGGCTCATGCCTGTCTGCTTCAAGAAACACGTACAGTGGATGAAATCTAGGTGCCTGTAAGCATTTTGTAGCATGACAACCTGGCTCCTGGCATTTGTTGAGCCCTGTAAATTCTAAATTTAATTTTAAGTACAGTATTCAATTTTTTTCTGGTTGCTTGAGAGTTCTGGTTGCTTGAGTTTTGGGTAACTGAGAGTCTACTGTAACTACAAACATCAGAATCTAAATTGAACATGACTATTTATATAATAATAAATATTTTCCATATTCAGTGAACTCAACACTCTGATTCTTAATAAAAACAGAACAGCCACCTTTTTTTTTTAAACGGCCATACATTAATACCTCATCTCAAGAAATTAGATTGAAGCTACATACTATATAGTATACTAGTAAACTTCTTTATGGTAATACATCAGCTTTTTCTGGTATTAGAAGCCCAACCTGTCCATGAATATCTACTTTGTCTATGTTGTATGAGAAAAAAGCACAGCCTTTTTATATTGGGCAATACATTTTGATAAATGGGAGGAAATTATTTAGCTTTTAAAAAATTGATTGCTTATTTAATTTTTTAAGAAATCTGTTTGTTTAATCATGTCTATAACTATAATATCAAGGTTTTGTAAAATGTTTTATTAGCGTCATTTCAGATATACTTCATATTTTAATTATTATTTTACATCTTTTTCTTATATATGATTGTAACAAAACATATAATCTTTTTTTTGTGTGTTGAACAATAAAAAAGTTTAATAGAAAAAAATATGATTGTGAGTATAAAAAAAGGGAAGATATGGAGGAAAGGGAGGTATGCATGGAAGTAATGAAAGTCTGAATAAAGACAGGTGGTGCCTGCAAGCCAGCCAAGGATACAGTAAGCAATCTTGAATTGTGCTGCACATCGACAGATTAGTTTCTTGGACAAGACTCTGGGAGCTTAAGTCCTGTTTTGATTTCAGGAAGATATTAATAACAGACAGAAAGACCAGTAGCCCTATTAAATTCCCCCAATGTGAAAACCCTTAGCCTGTAATGGAGCCCGCTAGCCTTACGGCTATTAAATTGGCCTCATACAGCTACCTGAAAACAATCTGCGGGTTACATGCTGAAAAATCCTACAGACAGTCAGTATGCAAAGCCTTTGATCTGTCAAGCCTGTAAATGTTATGTTTGCAAATTTTGAGAGAGAGAGAGAGTGTTCAAATTTAGTACACTTTCTCTTTGCCTTAACTCATCATTTTTCTATATATACACCATATTCACCCTATTATAACACATACCCCCCCCATAACCCCTTGCTTACATACTTTCAACAACATATTCCTCATACCCACCCCAGATACTCCTGCTAAATAACCCATTCTATTACCAATGCTTTCTACACAATTAGTACACACATACAATAACACGCTTTTTTTCCAACACAAAGGACTTACTATGATATTTTCATTTATTCACCTCAATTTTCAGTGAGCTGATTAGCGAGAGTGCGTCTGTGTGTGTATCTGCGAGTGAGTGGTATTATGGTTTGTTTGTTCTTCAGATGGAGGTAGGAGAAGGAAGGAGAGGATGTAAGAGAAGAGGAGGAAAGATAGGTGGAATTCCGGGGAGAAGAGAGGGAAAGAGAGGAGGAGACAGAGGGAGAGGAGAAAAGAGGGTGCGGGGTTAAGAGATGGGAGAGCCAATGGGAGGTGGAGAGGCGCAGTGAAGGGGACAAGTGTGAAATTGGGAGAGTTGAGCAGAGGGAGAGAGAAAGGTGTGGTGAGGGTGGGAAAGAGATATGAGTAGAGGGGGAGGGAGAGGCACCCCAAGTATGGGCATGCAAAAGGCAGAGACAGTGGGGGAGGCCTCAGAGCCCCAGGCATTCAAGTTTAGTGCAGGGAAGTATGTATCCTTGAGCACAGTTAGGAAGTCACAATTACTCTCAGGAGGAATGTATTGTCCTCCTAAATGCTTTTGACAACTCGTTGCATATCCACCATGGATGCAGAGATGTCAGAGGTGATCAGAGACCATGGATGTGGAAAGAGGTGACTGCTGAGGTTAGCACTGTGGCAGTTCTTGTCAAGGATGTAAAGAGCGTGAAGCAATGATATGATGACTGCCAGGCTATAGTCAAGAGGAAGGTGGCTGAGAAAGATGCCAGAGCCACATGTAATTGTCCCCCAGCTGTCATGGAATACAACATGTGGGGAAAACTCCTGAGGGGCAGAACATCCACAGCCACTGTGATTGGAATGTATGGCTTACTGGACATTGACCCAGCCTGAGACCCTGCAGGTTGAGTATGTGCATCACTAATCATACAACATCATTAACAATCAAGTTCATAAAACATACACGCCTACTCATGGATATGGCTTACAACACACGACAAGGACTCTGTAACTCAGCTGCAATATTAATATTGCATATAGAATGTAGCTGATGACTATCAATGACTGACAATCATGCAAAAACATGTGCTGTCCTGTTGATAGTAATAATATCTGAAAAAAGGCAATATCTGTAACTCTATGGGCATACAATGGATACATCAATAAGATGACAATATACAGTATGTAAATCCTAAAACCCATGAGATACTAATTGCCGGATATGGATGCCATCAAGATTTATCCAAATCCTTGCCTATGTAATCCACAATAGAATGATGTTCATACAAACACTGAAAAATATGTATTCTTCTTCTACAGCACGGCCAATGCCACAGGAGCAACCACCACAGGAACAGGAGAAGATAGGAAAGTGATCACTTCATGTGGGACATGGAGGAGTTTTCTGGACCCTCTGACACAATAGTCCGCTTGGACCAAAAATCCCCCTTCTTCCCAAAGAGCAACCCACCTCCTATTGCTCCTATAGAGTGGGACCCTAGATCTTTGGCCCTGCCACTCCAAATCTATCACCAGTAGAACCAACGACTTTTGCAGCACCAGTCCACCCAGTAGCATCGCCATCATTCCTTCTCCCAAAGTGAAGGTGGAGGATGAACTAAAACCAAATCTAGCAGCATCAACAGGCGATAGGCCGGCATTTCCTGAAGGTGGAGCATATAGAGAGAGTTACTATAGGTGATTAGATGGATTGGGTAAGACAACAGGAGGCAACATAGGCACATCAAACTGGCCCTGCAGCAACTGCATCTTCTGCAACAAGACTTGACTAGGCTGATGGAGGTGCAGCTCTCCATGCTCAACCGGAATTTGTCCAGGATGGGGGATTTCATAGCAGCCAGCCTAGAACATTTCCATATTACGCAATCCCAGAGGAGAAGTTCCCCAAATGCAAGAACTACACCACACTCTCCAACAGTCTCCACTTTCCCCAGCAGCTCCTGCCAGATGTCCATCCAAGGGACCCCATGGTGGCACAGGAGAGGCAATCCCTGTGTCAAAGATGAGGAGGAGATAGGACTTCATCTTGACCCTTTTCTTTTAAGTTATGTTTGTGTTTTATCTTTTTAGATAGCGCACACTAACAACATACATGTGCATAACCATATCTGATCTGTAAACACCTCTCACATAATTGTAGATGATAACAAACAGTGCATGATTCATTCAATTAGTGTTTTGAAGACTAATCTTTCAACTAAATATGGCCTAACTCATGTCATATCCTCCTATGATTGTCAGTGCATAAAAGTCCTGATATCCGCTTAACGTAGCCTTGCCATGCTTCTTAGCAATTATCATCTGATTCTCTCTAAAATAGACTTGACAGGAGATCATGAAACAAAAATACATGCATTGTGCCAACGTTCATGTAACAATTCTTTGACCCCTTATTTCAAGAATTCAAATTTGTGGGTCTCTGCTGTCCATATCTATTACAGGCTGTAATGCAAAGTGGCTATAGTTATTTGTATAGAGCTTATAAATATCATCACAATGTACTAGATTTGTGCCCTGTATCATATTACATTATGGTTTGACAAATAATGCAGCATTGGTAGCACTGATTAGAGATCAACAGCAGGTAAGATTGCTTATTTGAACACAGTTACAAAACTGCATATATCTATCCTCTTTTTTTCTATTCCCCCTGCTTTTATGAAAAAAATTCCCCCAGAGCCCCAACATACAATTTTTAAAATTTTCAATAACATTTGCCATATTTAGGTAAATGAGATTCTCTTCTCTAAGTCATTCTGGTGTACTCAGCAGATGAAGAAAACATATATAGGTGCTATGCACTATTACTGTTAGTTCAATTTTAGGAATTCTATACTCTGAGAATCCTTTCTCTAAATTTATAGTTATTCTGGTGTACTGACCAGATATGAGTTATATGTAAGTGCTATGCATTTTTCTATAGCATTAGATAGGTTTCTTATTTTATTTTTACTCTAAGTCATGTTTCCCTGGCATCAATATGCACCACATTGATTATATTTGTGCACTTTTGCTTGGTTGGAGTTGCTTGAAAATGTATATTTTTTTCAGTAAAGTTTTAAAACTGATTTACTGTGTCTGCCTCTTTATATTGTGATGAGTGATTGTTATGTACACATGCACTAAACCAGTACTGGTCAGGTTTTTCTTTCTTTAAGCTGAGGCTTTCTGGTCTTGGGATCCTAACATGTCTTATAATTGTTTTTGTAAGGGGTTTAGCTGCTCTTGTGGGATATTGAGTTTACACATAAGGATATGGCTCACTACGAGCACTCACAGAGGCTTCTTAGAAAATGTACCATTTGCTGTAAGCTCCTATGGGAGCAAAGTAATTGCACTTTAGGTAACTTCACTCATAGAGCATCAAACTGTTCACTTGTACAAGTTTTATATGTAAGGTTTTGATACAGGCAACATATATTAGCTACATTAAGGTTTACGAGAACTTTCACTGGCAAGATTTGCTATGGAAGCCAAACAATAGAGCTTTTGTCCATTAAAATAATTAGCTAAACTGTGTACATTCCTTGACTTCATATAGTAGATTGTTTTTCTGTGTCCTTTTCAAAGCCCTTATCTTAACATATTTGTGTATCCATAACAAATATAGATTCTTTCATATTCAAAACTACATTTGAAGGTTCATACACTTATAAACAAAATGTTTACTTCACATGAACTATATTATATAAATATTATACAAATATACTTAAAAGCTTCAAGAAGCTCATAAACATTGTTTTATGTACATAACAGCAATCATTATTACTTTAGAATCATAAGAATCAGATTTTCATATGTATAAAAGAGAATAGGCACATAGCTTATACTTTAGATTCTGATTGCTCCAGGAAAATGTAAATATCTGTAGTTCATTTATTGAAGGGCCATTGAACTCTGGATTTTTTAAATGGAATCAAAATGAATCTCTTCTATACTTTTTTATATACATTTTAGTGAAATATATAAAATAGTTTTGGTTTACTTGTTGCTTGCAATAGAAGATGCAAAGATGATGTCAATGTTGGGGTTGGAGCCATCCATAAAGCTGAGCTTGGTTCATTTACCACAATATATATATATATATATATATATATATATATATATATATATATATATATATATATATATACTGTATATATACAATAATTTAATTTGTTTTTTTATGAAAAGGTTTTGTTTGCTGTACAAGCTATAGTAGCTCTGCTATCATATTGTATGTTGACAAAATGACTGCTCCTATACTGAGCAATGTGAGATGCAAAATATAGCAAGTAAGCCAAACATGAAATGGCATATTTCACTCAAATGTTTAGAAAAACTATAGAAGAGATTGTGACTTTGTATTAAGTAGAGTATAGTTCAGTAGTCCTTTAAAGCTATAAAGAGCAACAATTCTGGGACACTCTGAACAATTAATTACATTAAGACTACTTTAGTAAATTATATAACATATTAAGTAGTGCTTTTCTAGTGTTCCCTGGTTGTGATGTAGATTACTGCTAAAATTCAAATTTCCCAGGACCACCAGGAGCCTCCTGAGCAAATATGCCATGATTAAGGGGTGGAAATTAACACATTATCCAGTATGAGCACAAGCCCTGGAGGAATAACCTTCAGTGAGTTTCTGGGCTTCTGTACCTTTAACATGCTCGCTGATCAATGTAAACATTTTCCACTATATTAGGGATAGCATTTTTATTGATGCACCATTAATTAGTGGGTCTGGACAAATAATGGAATTTTCACCTAAAACTGTGCCCCTATAGGGCATGCCCAAAACCCAGTGCAACTCTGACTATATGATTTTCTTACATTTAAAATATCATTCAGCATTCAGTTCTAAAGTGATAAAAATGCTCTTTTTATACTAATCTCACAAGATAGTTTGAAGTCAAAGAAGCACCAACAGTAAGAGAAATGGGCAAGATTGTCATCAAAAGAAAATTCTGGATGTTATTGTTCTATAACAGATCTTTCACATTAATGCAATTCTATCCTATTGTGATCTTTTAGTACTGGAACAAAAGAGTATTATCAAGGATACTCATGCTCTGAATATTTAATTTTGGTTTTTCATTTCAGTTGTAGCAGTTTGAGTTACTTAATTTCTGTCGGGTAAATGAGGGACATTTGCCTGAAATTACAAAGCATTGTAAAAATATGTCACATATAATTACTTACAGTCTACAGTTACTTTGAAATAAACTGATAAGCATAATCTTTCATTGTCCAAAGGTTTTCATGAACAATCTTAAATTAAATGTAAAAGTTGTAAATTAATTCCAATGCTCAGAAAGAATAGAAGATTTAATAATGCTGCTATTTTGAGTTAGAAATATTATTTTCTCAATGTATCTGAGTATGCACTATAATTCAAAAACAGTTATGCCTGTACCGTTTCTTTTCAATACTATAGAAATGTATAGTATTAAAATACTAAGAATTATAGAGGAAGTCTAATATCGTATCTTAGAGCTCACATCTCTCTCATCTCATCCCTTGTGTCTCTGAATAAATCTACTAAAACCCCAAAGCAATGTAATTAATGCTTTTAATCACAATTGGATTTATTTAAATGCATCTCAAACAATTTATATTATTATACTGTATTTAAGAGTGTTTGCTTTAAACAAAGGACCATTTGCAGAATAAACTGCTTGAAATGCATAATTATTCATGGCGCTTTATGTGAGATGACATAATGCTGTACAATTAGTGTACAGTTCATGCTTTTGTCAAACGAGTTTATAAATGAAATTATTTGGGGGGAGGTTCATGACCTGTATCATCACGCTACAATAACCTCTATATGTTCTAGTTTGCAACATGTATTCACACTTGATAATCATGTAATATGCAACATAAATATCTGTTGCTGTAACTGTGTCTAAAAATGTATAAAACAGTAAAATGAAAATGCTTAGTATATGCAGAGATGGAAAAAAAATATCTAAAACTTAGGAGCCAGGAAGATTTTATGGGAGCCATTCAGGCTATTTTTTCAGTACAAATATTAGGAAGTTTCTACCACTGAGTATATGCGGTTTTATATATATATATATATATATATATATATATATATATATATATAGCAACTACTAAATAAATAGTCCACAAGTGTACTATTTATTTAATGTATTCTGTATGGTGGGTTCTTTTAACACCATTTTTGCCCACCATAATAAGCTAAATGATGTTGTGTTTGTACGTTGTGTGTACATATTATATAGAGTGAAGGGTTTTTCAATCACCCTTCTACCGAGCATAACCTATTTAGTGGCTATATATCAAACATGTTTATACATGAACACATATATTTGGATTTTAAATAAAAAAATCTTGATGTTAAATGATACATGTCCCTTCTACATTTTTTTCATGGTTGTAGTAGATGTTTGACTAAAAATCTATGTATATTGGTCATACAGCCTTTGAAACGCTTAAGGTCTTTCTTCAACAAAAACCTTTCACTCTACCCTATCATGGATATTATCAACTATACTTTATATTTTAGAACTGTTTAGTGACAAGAATTCTGTATCATCTGAACAAAGTATTGATGGGATCTCTAGAAGAGCTCACTCCTATTTCACAGTACACTCTCCCCAATTTAGTTATACAGTAGTTTATTTTCTTAATACAGCATATTACTGTTAACCTTTATTTACAGTATTCATTTGTTCTTTTTCAGGAAACGGAATCTGTATCCAGTCTTTATCAAGTCATCTGGAAGGAGTTGGAAATGGATTTAAATGATAAATTAACTGTGTGCAATATTCAGATAGTGTCTAAGATACATGCTTTGTTTATTACTGTTGTTTCCCATTACATTATTTATGTTTAATTTATTGAAACAATTCACATTAGGGAATTTATTGTTATTATAAATTTGCTATTTAGATAAAATTATTTACAGTGAACATTTTTACAATTTAATATCAAATGATCCCTTGTACAATAACTTAAGTGTATTTAATATACCCATTTAGGTGCCATTTCCTTTCCTTTAATTTGTTTCACAATTATATTTTCTGATTTTAAATTCAATTTTATTAAATAAAATCTGGTAATAAAACAGGACTATTACTTTTTTATGATTTTCTTTTATTCTGGTAAAAGCACTGTTTTCTCCCAAACATCTGACACATTTTGTATCACTATCCAAGTTTTTGTTGATAAAAATATTGCACCGTTTAAGGTGATACATTTCTTTAAACATATGAGTTTTTAGTCAGATTTTGAAGGATTTGAGGCAAGAGGATATTCTAGTGGAGGGAGGCAAGGAATTCCAACGAATTGGGGCAGGTTGAGAAAAGTCCTGAAGGCAGTAATCTGAGGAGGTGATAAGAGAGGAGGAAAGAAGTTCATTAGCAGAGTGAAGAAGATGGTTGGAGTGTATTTAGAGACAAAAGCAAAGATATAAGAGGGTGCATTATTATTGTAGGTGTTATACGTTATGGTCAAGATTTTAAATGTATTCTGGAGGCTAAAGGAAGCCAGTGGAGTGACTGAAAAAGAGGTGGTGCAGACACAAGCGATGAGCATGGTAGATGAGTCTAGTGGAGGCATTTAGGTGATGGGGAGGCCAGCAAGGAGAGATTTGCAATAGTAAATGATAAGAGTGAGTATTAGAATTTTGGTGGTGCCTTGTGAGAGAAAGTGATGTATTTTGGAAATATATTTCAGGTGAAAATTACAAGATTTATTGATTGATTGTATGTGAGAAATGAAAGCAGGGGCAGTAGAACTCCAGGACAAAGGACCTGAGACGTTGGAGTGATGATGGCATAGTCAACAATGAAAGATATGTGAAGGGTGGAAGCTGTGGAAGAGGGTGACATATTGATTTTAAATTGACGGGCAGACATCCAGGAGGATATGCTAGAGATGCAATTGGCAACATGAGCTAGACGAGATGGTGTAGTTCTGGTGCAGAGAGGTAGATTTGGGTGTCATATGTATAAAAGGATGGTATTGAAATCCAAAATAATGTATTAGGTTACCAAGTGAGGAACTATAGATGGAGTAAAGGAGGGGACCTAGGAGGAAACCTTGTGTTATGCCAACAGTCAGATGGTGAGGCGATGAAGAGGAGCCAGTGAAGGAGACACTAAATGTTCGATTTTCTAGATATGATGTAAACCAATAGAGAGCAGTGTCATGGATGCGAAGAGAGTGAAGTCATTGGATAAGAAGGGGGTGGTCAACTATGTCAAATGCAATGGAGAGATCCAGGACAATAAGAATAGAGAAGTGTCCTTTTGACCTGGCTGTGAGCAAGTCATTCTTTAAACAGATTTTTTTGTGAGGTTTTGAAGGATTTGAGGCAGGAGGGTAGTCTAGTGGAGCAATGCAAGGAATTTCAAAGAATAGGGGCAGCACAAGTAAAGTGACCATTTGAGCAAGTCATTAGTGACTTTAGTGAGAGCTGTCTCTGTGGAGTGTTGGGACCGGAAACCATATTGGAAGGGGTCAAGGAGAGAGTTGGAGGAAATAAATTGTTAAGAAAATAACTAAATATCCATTGTTGTACATTGTTTACTTTGGCAGTACATTAATACATTAAAATTAAGTAACGTTGCAAAACACTTATCCAAAAAATCTATAAACAATATTTAACAGTTTCCTTTGTAAAGTTCTAATTAGACTTAATATATTTATGAAATATGTTAATTATATTTCTTAAAATAGAATATTATTCTTTTTTTTTTATTATATGGTGCATATAAAACTAATTGCTTGAAAAATAAACCACTTACAATATATACAAAGTGAAACATTATAATAAAAAGTTCCAAATGATATGATACATCAAATACATATATATGTATCTGGAAACTTTTATGGGAATCTAGGTTAAGACTTCTATTCAATATGTAGGACAGCGTGTACTATGCTCTGAAGCAGTCATTCACAAACTTTAACTGGTAGAGCAAACTAGTAGCAATTTCTGTGGTTTTATTACAATATCACCATTAATAAATTTGTAGGCAGAACCAAGCTAAGATCTTTGTCTAATGGGCCGATGATTGATTCATTCATATTACACAAACAAATCTGCCCTTGGTAATTGCACAGCTGCCAGCTCTCTTTATAATAATTCAATTTTCTATGTGTGATAAAGATGACTTCAGCCAAGTCAACTAGGATCTCATCCTTTGGATGAGGACATTGGGGGTACACTAAAGCTAGAAGCAACAACTTGGTAATAGACAGGAAAAGGACAGAATCAATATAATTTAATCATAGTATTGACCAATAAGATTATGGTCAACATCCTTACATTTAGCCTCTTTTTAGGTAATAGATAGTGGAAACACTGGTTCTATACTGTTGCCCAATGGGAGCGAGCAGCAGTAACTTTCAAAACAGGAAGTTGTTAGCACTCAAGTGTTGAAGAAAGAACATAACTATCACATGCCCTTGGAGATCCATGGGGTAAAGGTTAAGTATTCTGTCTGGCTTTCACTCTGGTCACTCTACAGAGACTACCAATAACAAAGGTTGCCAACGACCTACACACAACAAACCCAAAGGTCACTATTCTATTTTTCTCCTCTTTGTTCCCCCTCCTGCTTTCAACAGTGTTTATTACCCACTTAGTTTCATATATTAGGCATTCCTTTGGAATCCATGACTGTGCCTTCTTCTCTAGCACTTCCTCTAGTCCTTTTCCTCGCACATGTTATATTTTGCTTATACACCTCCTAACTAGGACAACTTATACAATCATTTGGCTTTGAGCATCGCCTTTATTCTGATGATACACAAATGTACATGTCCTCCACATATCTCCCCCGAGCTCCTTACTCATGTTACCAACTGCCTCTCTGTAATCTCCTCTTGGATGTCTCACCATCATTTGAAAATGTTCAATACTGAATTAATAGTCTTTTCTAGAACACCAACTGTCTCCGTCGCCATTTACAATTCCAGTATGTCTTCCACTACTCAAGCCACATGCTTAGACATTATTTTCAACTTCTGGCTCTCCTGCAGACCTCACATCCAACACTTCACTCAATCCTTCTCAACGAAACAGCAAAAATCCTCATTTACTCACTTATCAACTCCTGCTTCAACTACTGTAACACCATCCTAAATGACATCCTTCTTTCCACTGTTTAAACAGCAAATATATCAAATGCACATATTGTGAAGTTCTATGAGGCATTTCATCATATGCCAAAATATCTCCTCAGCACTCTTCCCTCTACAACTTATCATTATATCACCACTACCACCACACAATGCAAGATATTAACTTTATCCACGTAAAATGTTGATGAATGTTGAACATGTTGAACTACTTCTGCTCATGACTTCTTCATCTCTAAGCCTTCCAACCTACTAGTCACCGCAGGAATCTGCCTTTTATGATATTACAGTCTGCACTTTTTCATCTTTGGTTGTCTGCATTTTAGCAGACATGGAGGTGGGGTTGGAATTTCTCTGTATCGTCCTATGCACCCCTTTTTCAACATGCTACTGTTATCTTTTATCTGTTATATATCATCCTTATGCTTCTTTCAATCCATTGCCATATTCATCACTGTTTTTCCTCTAGCACTCTCATTCTGGGTGAATGACATAGACCCATAGCAACTGGCCACCTCACTACAACCTCTCCTCCATAAGATTACCAGAATCTCGAGCCCAGACCTTGCTTCAGATGACTACAACCATATATTTTCTACAACAAATATGAAAAAATAGCACACTCATAGCCATGGTACTTACAGAATGCAAGATACTTCCAATAATGCTCCTGCACAGCTGAGCATGCCTAGAGAAAGTCTTAATCAAACTTCCTTCTCTGTAAATTTATATTTTGCTCTCACACCTCACTGCAATTTTTCACATCCCATGACCCCGCTTACTATGAATAAAACAAACAAAAAATCTCTATGCACCAATCCAGAGACACATTATTTCTGCTCACTTCCACTCTGACAGACACTCTCACAGAGAAAGAATGTTCCTAACTAATCACACTACATGCCCATTTAACCTCATCCTTCACATACTTCTCAATCACACTAACCCCAGTCCTCAGCGACTCAATCTATCTCTGCATAGTTTTCACTGGTATTTTTCCCTCTTTCAAGCAGGTTCTTATCACATCAACAAAGATATCTCTTAATCCTTCATGTCTTATCCCTATGCCCCATAGCCTCCTAACTACTGGAATGGATAGTCTACAGTCAATTAAATAACTTTCTCTCTACCAATTCCTTGCTTGACCCGGTGCAATCTGACTTCCAAACCCAAAATGCAACAGAAACTGTACTCAGCAAGGTAATAAACATTTTGTGTGTGTTTGCGTCTCTCAGTCGTGACCGACTCTTCATGATCTCATTGACCGCAACACACCATGCTGATCGACTTGGTATTCATGGCAGAGATACAGGAGTGGGTTGCCAGTTTCTTCTCCAGTGGGCCACACCATACAGCTCCCGGTCTCCCATCCAAGTACTGACCAGGCCCAAACCTGCTTGGCTTCAGGGTGATGTGACCTCTTGGTTCCCTGACTGGAATCAAACCCAGGTCACAGTGGTGAAAGCACTGAATCTAAACCACTGGACCACCAGGGAACCCTGCATACTAACAATAAAACGGGGACTTCTACTCCTTGATTTATCTGCTGCCTTTGACACAGTCAACCAACCACTCATTCTGAATACTCTTCACTCTCTTGGCATCTGTAGTACAATATTATCTCTCTAATCATACCTATATTGTCTCCTATTGTGGCACCTCCTCTCCTCCACTACCACTGTCAGTTGGGGTATCTCAAGACTCTGTCATGAGATTATCAATCTCCACTTGTTTCATTGGCAAACTAATCAGCTTTTTTGGGTTTCAGCAACATTGTTATGCTAATAATACCCGAATCTGTACTCTCCAGGCCTATCACCACTGCTACTAACTCATATCTACACATCACATCATTTACCAAATCCTGCTGTCTCAACCTGCTCTATTAACCTACCTTCCTCACACACAATATTGAAAAGACCCTTATGCTCATGCTCTCGCCGCCTACCAGCTTCACTACTGCAACTCAATTTTAATTTGTCTTCCACTCAACAACCTATACCCACTCCAATCTGCCATGAACATCTCTGTTTGACCTATCCATCTCACTCAACACTCATCATCTGCTGCTCCCATATATAAATATAAATTTCAACCCTCTCCACTCATCCCCCTTTACTATTTCTTGACCAATTGAGAGGACTTATTTGTACCAGGGATTATCTTTAAATCTCAGCACTTAGAGGCATTGGTCTTTAGCTTAAGTACTACCAGGCTTTAAAAAGGGTTATCACATTTGATTGAATTTAATATGTTTTTAATTTTATTATTGTATTATTATTAATGTCGTTGTTCGTACGAATAAAGGAAACTAATTTAATACACAAATAAAAATGTTGCCCTATTTACAAAGTTGCATAGTAATTGTAGTTGAAAAAATACCTTTAGTCCATCAAGTTCAACCATGCTAGATCTCATCTGATATTTTGTAATATGTGGATTAAATGCTAATTGATAATTGATCAAGAGGAAGACAAACATAAAAAAAAAAACAATTGAAACATTGGCAATTGTCTCATAAGGGGAAACAAAATAAAATTTCTTCCTGTCCCCAGATTCTGGTAATCGTATTCCTACCTGGATCAATACTCCTTCTCCAGTTATCCAAGATAACCCTGAATGCCTTTGTTATTCAACAATATATCCCATCCTTTTTTAAAGTTATTTATCAAATCCAGTGTCACAACCTCCTTGGGTAGATAATTCCATAGTTTAACCACCCTTACTGTGAAAATCCCTTTTCTTTCTTTAAGGTGGAATCCTTTTCCTTCTAACCTCACCAACCTCTGTCCTCTTGTCAGTTGAAAACCTCTTTCACAAAAAGTTCACCTTATATTGACTTCTAGAGAAAATAAGTTTAATTTGGTTAGTCCATATTCCAAATGAGGGAATACCAGGGATTTGTATAGTGGCAGAATTATATTTACTTCCCTTGCTTCTATACCCTTCATAATACATGCTAATACTTGTCTTGCCTTTGCAGATGCTGCTTGGCATTGACCACTGCTACCTAGGTGGTTGTCCACCAGCACTCCCAAATCCCTTTCTATCTCTGATACCCCTAGATTTGCTCTATTAAGATTATAAAATGCATGACTATTTTTCCTTCCCAAATGTGTAACTTTACATTTATTTGTATTAAATCTTGTCTGCCATTTAGTTGCCCATTTCTCTAATTAATTACCTTGCACAACCTGGCGTCATCAGCAAAAATGGAGACTATACTTTCCAGTCCTACTTCTAAGTCATTAATATAAATGTTTAAAAGGAGAGGACCTAATACCGAGCCCTGATGAACCCCACTTACCTCATTAGACCACTACAACATTTACAACAACCCTTTGCTTCCTGTCTTTTAGCCAGCACTCAATCCATGTGCATATATTTACTGCAATTCCTGTATCCCTTAGTTTGCACAGTAGTCTTCCACATGGCACTTATCAAAAACCGTTGCAAAATCCAAAAAAGACTACATCCACTGAGTTGCTTTAATCCAATCTCCTACTTACCTCCTCATAGAAACTAATTAGGTTTCTTTGACATGATCTATCCCTCATTAAACCATGTTGACTGCACCTTATAATCATGTATAAATAGGCATATTTATGTATACTATACCTTAATAATCCTTCTAAAAGCTTCCCCACTACAGAAGTGAGATTTACAGGTCTGTAGTTTCATGATTTGCTCTTGCTCCATTCTTAAATATAGGTATCACATGTGTTTTTCTCTTTTTAAGCACAACATTACTTAAGTAAGTGTTGCGCTAAGGAAGACATTATTCCTGAAACATTTCTTTATTGACATAAAGACATATCACAATGCAAAAGACTTCTTTACAAATTACGCCACCTGACTCTTTTCCCAGGATAACTTCTGGGAGCATTTTTTGAATACAAAATTTGGTTAGGACATAACTATGGTTGTGAAAATAAGACAAATAGTATTTTATTACTCTTTTGTGTTGTATTTAACCATCTCAAGAAGTACAAAGATTATCTAGCTTTTCGTTTCCGGTAACTGTTCAAGATTCTGATTTTTTTTTAACTTATACTAGAAAGTGTTCAGTTTTTTCCAACAGGTATCGCCATAGATTTAGTTTCAATTTATTAGAGCCAATTTTTGTGAAAATGTATTTGTGCCACATTGTTAAGAAGTACCTTAATGAATCTTCTGCAGAAGTTGGCAAATCTTATAAACTTTCCACTTGGCTCTGGAAAGAAGGGTCTAGCCATTTCAAAAACGTCTTTCATCTTTCTGGATTCTATTTCAATACCACTGCTAGAACATGGAGTAAGCATTTCCCCAGCTCTGCATATTAAATATGCCTTCTAAGTCTAGGCAGGACTATTTTCACATATTGATAATGTTCTTCAAGAAACAAGAAATATACCATCAAAATAGGCATCCACAGGGAGTTGTCCAGGAGTTCTTGGAAAACATAATTCATAAATATTGGATGGATTCTAGAGCATTATGTGACTGGAATGGCATTATTAGATACTTACAGTTGTATTTCCCAATCATCTTCACTATATACAAGATGGTAAGCACCTCTCAAGATTAACTTTTATAGACTTTTATAGGGCTTAATTAGTATCCTTATCCCTGGCTTAGTGCTATTGCAATGGTAAATGGAGGTAGTTTGTCTTGGCTATGTAGAGAAAACATCAAACATTTTATAGGTTTCTTCATTTTGTTCAAGGGTTAGTTCCTGAGATACGTGCACTTTTCAAGGATTCTACGCAGCAAGTTTAGCTGATATTTTCTGAACAGGACTGCTCAGAGGCTCAGGATGGCGCAAAGCTCCATTGCTCCTTCAATCACAGATGAACAACCATTAAGCCAGGATCAACGTACTCAAGGTGTCTCAGTTTCCGGAAGGGCCTGAGGCACGATAAGTCACAAGAAAGGTCACAATTTCTCTGTGTCAGGCTGGAGATAGTCAGGATTCTTGGATCAAGGTGAGGGTACAAAGATAAAATCCAGCTGACAGCAAGGGTGTGCAATAGATAGTTTACATTACCACTGTACAGTTACTTTGCTTGGACATGCAGATCTTAAGTGAGGCTAGATATGTTTGCAGGTCCGGACATTTCAGAAGTTTGTGTTTATCCCAGTAAAAGAGTGTAAGGAGAAACCATGGAAGCGAGATTGAGAATAGGGTTAAAATAAAGCTCTGTGAGTTGAGAGGGAATCTGATCTTGGAAAGTATTGTAGGACATAGTGGGACAGGGCGACGGTGTGAATGGGTATCTCCACACAAACATTTGTATATAAAGAATAGGAATTTGAAAAGACAACATATTTTGAAAGTCACTGGAATTATTATAGCAGACTGAAGGCATGTTTGTGTATTGCAGATTGAAGATTGGGAAGATGAGGAGTGAAGTAGTAGCAGCTTGGAAGCAGGGATGGTCTCTGAGGTAACGATAGTTGGTTGTGCTCTTAAAGGAGCACTGAAATCTGAAAAAAATGTCAGTTTAATCAATAGTCCACTTTATAGCATATTTTATTGTAATAGTATGTCACTAAAATAAATGGAAAACACTATTAATTATTTAGATTATCTATTTTCTACTATAGGTTCAACCATTTTGCTATTTACAGGTCTTCCTTTAGAGCAAGACCCCCATCTTGCTAATGCTGCAGTTGCAAATTAATATGCAACTCAGTGCCATAGATGTGCACTTCTGTGTATTTAACTTGATCATGCAATGCCACTGGTCACAAAGCAGCCATCGGTAAGATCAAATGGGCATGTGATATACACAGGACAAAGTATATGTGGACCTGTGCTACATATACATTTGCAACTGGAACATTAGCAAGATAGAGGCCTTAGCTATGAAGAGGACTGTGAATACCAAAATGGCTGCTCCGATAGTGGAAAATAGAAAGCCTAAATAATGAGTAAGTAGTGTTGTCTCTTTGGCATTAAGAACATATTTTTACAACAATGTGCACACAAAAATGGAATATTAATTAAGAGGATACTTTTTCAGACTTCAGTGGTTCTTTAAAATCCAAGCACTGTTTTCCACTGATGACAAAGAGGTGAAGGTGTAATTTTTTTCTGGCTGTAGTTAGTGGGTGAGGGGCATTATGAGGTATACAGGGTTAATAGTACCATACAAGTAATTAGCTTTCTATAATGGAACTTGGGTATTCTGCTAGCTAGTTTTTGTGCGGTGTGTGAAAGAGTATTGGTCATTCTCCAATGCAAAAGGGTGATGAGTGTAGCTAAGCTCATTATATATTAATCATGTGTTTGTAAATGCTGAGAGTACTGTGAATTATAAGCTAAAGTAGAAGGAGCGTAATTCATTCCTCCCCCTGGACTGACTGTGCATGGACTTATAAAGAACTTTAGATGCCTTTGTTGCTTTCCTGGGAATCAGATGTCAACCGATTTGTGGTTCTTTATGGGTGTTTTACTTTCTACAAGTGATTGCTGTTGGACGAATGTTCATGGTTAAATTCTTGTAATCTTAACAAGACAGGGACAATTGTTGGTACTACTGTGGCAGGATGAGAGGTAGGATGAGCAGAGTGTGGAGTTAGAGTTATTGTTCATGTAATAGAACAGTTTTAATGGAGTAAGCTTTGAGGCCTCTCAGAAGGATAGTCAATTAGAAGTTACATTAGATGTCTGAAAGCTAAGAAACTGCTTCATCCCATTAATTTTTGCCACTTCACCCCTTCTAAATGTGTTCGTCCCATTATAGAAAGATTATTTCCCCTTTTTAATGCATACCCATTTTCCTATGGAGAGCATAAAATATTATTATTTCCTAGAAGTCTTACAAATTACACACTATTCAGTAGTGGCAAGACTGTACCAGTAGTAAAAAAACAATCCTTTCATCTATATAATAAATGAACTTGCAGTCTCTCACAGCATCTCACAGCCCACACCTACCTGCTACACAATGCTATGCTGGTGATCCAACTGGCTGCTGAGGTTTCCTTCAATAATATTCCAAACAATTGGAGCTCCAGCTGGAACGTTTCACCTCCCATCGCACATATGTGGCATATGTAATATCTTTGCTTACATTTATGGCTTTGGTCTCGGCAACACTACCTTGAGGAATTTATCTATTGTCAATGACTCCCAAATATTCTTGTCCAAATATTTAAGAAGCTTTTTGACATCCCTGGTCATACCTCTGCTTATGCACTTTTACATCTACAGCGGGGAGGTGGGCGCACTTTGGTACCATATACTATTTGTTTCGAACTCTGGAAACCGAGTCTGACTATAATAATGAGTTTTTTTGCAGTCTACCAACTAGGACTTTCCAGGCACATAACATATGAACTCACTCATTATGATATAACAGATTCCCTAGAAAATTTGATTTGCTTGCTTTCCAGAATAGACCTACCTCTGGATGCACGCGATAAAGAGAAAGCTTCTCTGTTCAAAGTGTCAACCTTCAAATTGGCACCTCACCTTGAAAACCCTTCTGCTACTCACCTAATTAAGGACCTATGCAAATTGCCTCCACTAATCTTATTGCCTCCACTAATCTTTCTGAGGTAGAGTGAAGAAGAAGATATGTTGAAAGCCTGTGTCTTTATTATGGAACCACAGGCCGTTTCCTCAGAATCTTTCCTACTCAGAATGGAAAAGGCCACGTCTAGTAGTTAGTGTTACTGCTAGGTGTTGGATGAGGATGTCTCTGAAGATGGTGAAGGAGCATTCCTATCACAAAGAAAAACCTTTTGGGAGTACACTACTATCATGTGCCTTCATGTCTAAAAAAATGTTCATCTGCAGAAAGGAATTATGATATTGTCAACCAAGAATTTTTGGGTAGCCTTGGAAGAAAGGAGACATTTGCTCTAAGTAAGTTTCAGGGCAACTCAGTGGATATAGTCTTTTTGAATTTTGCAAAGGCTTTTGATACACATTGAAGATTATTGTGTAAACTAAGGGATGCAGGAATTGCAGTAAATATCTGCTCATGGATTGAGAGCTGGCTAAAAGACAGGAAGCAAATGGTTATTGTAAATGGAACATACTCAGATTGGAGTAATGTGGTAAGTGGGGTTCCTCAGGGTTACATAATAGGTCCTCTCCTTTTTAATATAGCTATTAATGACTTAGAGGTGGGACTGGAAAGTAGTGTCTCCATTTTCGCTGATTACACAAAGTTGTGCAAGGAAATTAAATCAGATAATGATGAGCTTTCCCTCCAAAGGGATTTACATAAAATTGAGGAATGGGCATCTAAATGGCAGATGAGATTTAATACGAATAAATGTAAAGTTATGCATCTGGGAAAGAAAAATATCCATGCAAGTTATAATCTTAATGGAGCAAATCTAGGGGTATCAAATATTGAAAGGGATTTTAGAATGCTTGTGGACAACCACCTAGGTAACAGTGCTCAAAGCCAAGCAGCATCTGCAAAGGCAAATACAATATTAGCATGTATTAAGAAGTGTATAGAAGCAAGGGAAGCAAATATAATTCTGCCACTATACAAATCCCTAGTATGCCCTCATTTTACAGCTGGAAAAGGTGCAGAGGAGGGCACCAAAACTAATAAGGGGAATGGAGGGACTAAGCTGCGATGAAAGACTAACCAAATTAAACTTATTTTCTCTAGAAAAAAGGTGCCCAAGAGGGGATATGATTACCTTATATAAATACATCCAGGGTCAATATAAGGCTTTGTTAAGTGAACTTTTTGTGCCAAGAGGTTTTCAACTGACAAGAGGACATCCCTTGAGGTTAGAAGAAAAAAGATTCCACCTTGAAGAAAGAAAAGGGTTCTTCCCAGTAAGGGTGGTTAAACTGTGGAATTCTCTACTAAAGGAGGTGGTGACAGCAGATTCAATAGATAACTATAAAAAGGGGTTAGATATATTTTTGAATAAAAAGGGCATTCCGAGTTTTCGTAGATAACTAGCAAAGAAATATTGATCCAGGGTGGAATCCGATCGCCAGAATCTGGGATCAGGAAGCCTCATTCAATTGAGCCTCATTCGCAAATGGAGCCCGCAAGTTACTCTGCTATTCAATTGGCTTCCATTTGCTTGCTCCGATCGAGTTACGGTCTCCGAGCTGTGATTCTATTGCTCCGATTTCCCTTCGCTAACCACTCCGTCAAGCCCGCAAATGGCAAAAATCTATCCACAAGTTACTGGTAGCAAGGAGGTCTTGCAACGGGCTTAATGATATGTCTGGAGCACTGTAAATGCATATATAAACACTCTACTGTACTTTTATTAAAAGTTAAAGTGATGTTAGGTCTTAGAATTAATAGCACACCATTCTCAAATCGGCCAACATTTTTTTATTTTGTGCTCAATTTCCGTGTCATATCGATCCTGATACCGATGGAGTTGCGAACCCCGAATTGAATGAGGCTCATAGTCTTTATTCAACCTCAATCACTGTGTGACTATGTAACTATGTAACATCAACACAAATTCTAATTGCTGACCACAAAAAAATATGTGATCAGAGTCGCAATCCTGCAATGTACAAAATTATAAAAATGAAGGAAGGAAATGTTCTAGTCCATGTGCGTGGCCTGATATGTATTAACTTGTTGATTCCCGTGATTGAAATCATATCGAAATGACACATATAAATGCATAAATATTGATTTGCTAGCGATATTGAGATGGTATTACAATATAAAAACAGATGAATATTGCTAGCTTGTGCTTAAATGTTAGCACTACAGGTAGGTCACCCAGTGAATGCACGACCATGACCCACCAATTTATTTATCTATCCTGTCTCTGTCCCTTATGATTTCCATACATTTCATAATAATAATTACCATTCAGGTAATATGCCTGCATCTCTTACTCTCACTTCGATGTAATGTTCCTATTAAGTATTGTTTCTATAATTGAAAGTAAGATACAGCAGAAGGCTTGAGAACTCTCTGTGGTTTTGCAGAGACTGATGGGATGTGAATACATATCTGAAATGGGAACTGAAACTCCTTCAGTTGCAATTAGGAAAATCTATTATATGTTCACATAAGTACATGGGCCACCATATTCATACTGATTGTGTCATGTGCCACAACTCTTCTACAGAACTGTTTTGAAGTCATCCATCTGCTAAACCCTCTTGGGTACATAGGCAAGATGGTATGTTTATATGTCCCAGTAGCACATTTGCACTCCCCAGGCCAACTAACAACGAGAGCTATTACTTCAATGCCGGCCAACCAGTGGTTGAAATGTTGATGGTTCCTGTTCCACCCGTATAGTGCCATATTTGATTGTATAAATGCAAAAATTATAATTTATAACTGTATCGACTTCACTCCAATAAAATATATCCACTGCTACGAAATTAGCTGCTGTCCTGCTAATACTTTATATTATGTGTTATCATATTGTGATTAGTTTTGTCAAGTGACATGAAATATATTTTTTTTAAATGCGCCCTCATATCTAAGATAAACTGATTTGAAAAATAACAGCAGTTACCTGGTATATAACTTGTCACATTACCCCCTAAATGAATTAGAGACATCTCCTCATTCAAATAGGTTGTATACTGTATGTCCCTATAGTTCCGGTATAGAAAGAAATAAAAATAACCTGACTGCTAAACTTAAATTCCTAAATATTACTAAAAGTGATAAATATTACTGAGAGGGGACCCTAATTTCAAGCCCAAAACAATTAGTTTCTGAGTATCCTATTTTGCAAGAATTGTATGACGCGGAGGCTGCACAGGCTTCCTGGGTCAGCACGTAGCGTCGCGTGACCCAGCGGAGCCTGTGAGGCCTTTCAACCAATCAGATGCGTCGGGGGCGTGTCGGTCATCCGCGTTCGCGCCATTTTCACAGCAGCGCGGTCTCCCGACTGAAATTCCACCCACCCACCCTGTTAATTTGGTTGTTTGTAAAAATGTAAGATGTAAATATTATCCTTTAAAAAAAAAAAAAAGTTTTGTATTCAAGGAATTTGTGGAGAAGTGGCAAAAAATGTTGTACTTTGATAACTTGATGGCTTGGCGGGAGGTAAGTTCGTGTAAATAAAGTTACGTGTTGTTGTTTACAATTGTATATCATAAAGCTGTGGCCCGTTGTTCTCCCACTTCAGTCGTCGTGTCTTTTATTTATCACCTTAGCCTAAATGGATCATGCATGGGTCATGTTCATATAAAACTATTTAGATGGTTGCTGCCGCTTTGTGTGAATAAGTCAGTCTTTTACAGGAAGGTCCAGTAATGGTGCTATAGACAAGTGTGTAGCAGGAACCTGTATAGAGATTGCAACATTGCTGCTAGCAGGTAAGTGTGTTGCTGAAAAGGGGAAAGCCCTGACAACCAGAAACTGTCTATAAAACATCATAGAGAAAAAAAAAACTTTCCACATTCTGCAATGGAATATTCTATATGTTTATGCGTAATTGCCAGAACTAGACAGGAAGAAAACTAAACATTATATGAAAACTCTAAGGGCAGATGCTAAATAATGGAATTGTATTCAGGCAAGTACAATACAAGTATACATTGCAACTGAAATACCACTTTTCTACCACAAGATGTCAGTCTGTCTTGATAAGTATAGATGTTCATTGCCTGTGATAACTGTGGTATATCTGGTAGCTGTCACTTGCTTTAATCATGGCCCAGCTAATGGACAACAAAGTGACGAAAAGAATGTCCCATCAGATAATAACCCTAACTAGGGTGTTAAATATCCTCTCCAATGCATATCTCAGGTACTCTTGAAAAGTCTAGTTACTCATATCACTAGTATTATTTCTGATGTGGCATTCATTTAAAGGGGTTTAATCATAAAGAAAACAGTATAACAAGTATAACTTGTTTGGGTTTACTAGCTGTAAAATATCAATAGCTTGATGCTCTATGTCTAGGTAGGGGTTGCAAGAATTTATCAAGAATATATTTTTGTCGATTTTTAAGAAAAATAATAATAATAATATAGAGCCACATTCAACTGCAAGCCCGTAACTTGATCGTTGTAAGCTGTATGTCTGCGGGTGTTTTGCGGGCTCCTGTTTGTCTACTATTGCGATGCTATTCAATTGCTCAAGCCCGCAAGTTACTGGCCCAAAGCCAAAACCGTAAACCATGCACGGGTTTGTTGTAGTTCAGGGCGGGAACATAATCACTTAAGCAAGCCCGTAACCTCCCACTTCAAACCAACATTTGCGGACTTGGGGAATTGGAGCAATTGATTAGTGATTTGTGATTGCAGCCATCATAACTCTTGCGAAAGTGAAAGATCAAAGGCTTCTGGAAAAAAGGCTTCGGATCGCCCGAAACCTCAATTGAATATGGACCATAGTGTTTTTCTCCCCCAAAAAAGTTAAAGCTCTGAGAAGGGAAAAATATAAGACTTATAATTCCACTGACAGGGAATGGATTCAAAGAGTTAGGATGGAAAATATAGAGTGAGGAACTAACTCAGGCAGGTAGGACTGTGATCATGTGGGGCTTTTTATGTCCTCAATACAAACCTTAAACATATGCAGTATTTCATGGGGAATATGGAGGATAGGTATAATGTGGCTGGAACGAGATTGGCTTGTTATTAACCAAGTGACAGCTTTCTCATTCAACTGTAAGTGACCTAGCGCTTTCTTTGGTAGTCCAAAATAAAGACAACTGCAGCAGCCCATTTGTGATTATATAAATAAATGAACTGAAGTGGGGTGGTATTCTTTGGGTATCAGTGATTTAACTTGGCAATGTTGTTACGATGGTAAAATGAAGTTTTGATTCTGGCTTACACTTGATAGTTTAGTAGACATAAATAACTACAACATGTCCGTATCCGCCTAGTTTCCAACTATAGGCCTTTTTAACTGAGTTTCGATCGCATGATAACATTTGCATCATTGTATTTACTGTATCTACCTATTGCTAAACAGTCAGACCACAAACAACTGTCTAATACAGTGCACTGTGATATCATATTTGAGAAATTGTTCTAATTGATAGTATTTTTTAAAGATGATTTTCTCTCTTCTGGTTTGAACCAAAGAACTACTGAAGAGCTGAAAATGATCTAACCTTTTTTTCTAGGTTGTATAAGATAAACATAAGGTGTTGGAGAAGACTGCTTAGAGTCCCTTGGACTGCAATAAGATTCAATTAATCAGTACTTCAGGAAATCAAGACAAACTGTTCACTAGAAGGTATGATCATATGGCTGAAGCTCAAATATTTTGGCCATATCATGACACGGCAGGATTCCCTTGAAAAGACTCTGATGCTGGGAAAGATTGAAGGCACAAAAAGAAGGGGACGACAAAGGCGGAGATGGATAAATGAGGTCACTGAAGCAATGAACATGAACTTGATGGAGCTCAGAGGAGCAGAGACTGAGAAATGTACCTGGAGTGCTGTGGTCTATAGTGTCATAGAGAATCGGACGCGGCTGAATGACTAAACAACAACAACAAGGTGACGTTTGCACAGATAATGAAAATGGAGTTGCAAACTGTTGGGAAATACAACAATATGTACTGTATGTTTAATTATGTCCAGTTGACACAATTAAACAAGGTGATCTGTACAGTTGAGTTTCAGTTGGTTATGTAGTATGTTATAAATGTTTGCTGTTTATCCAAACAAGTAAAGCCTAATATGGCTCTTCACTATCTACCAGTGTCTCTTTTTATGCATAACTAACATAAACAATCCGGGAAATGGTGAGAAAATGCCGTAATCTATAAAATGCAGAAATCTATATTTTTGGGCTAAGTTGTATAGCTCTCGCAAAAACTCCTGCAGGCTCAGCCCTATGGGATTATTTGAAAGCAAATTTTTGAAGCTACTGTCTGGCTCCAGCAAAATAACTTATGTAAAAGGTACTGACTTGCACCCTGGGGTATTGCCCGTTGATCTCTAGCTCTATTTTGAGCTCTCAACCTGTCTTAACCTTAATAGACTCGGAATCTGAAACTCTGTAATCTCCATAGCAATGGCAGAAAATGCTGCCTACTACCTAATGTGAACACACAACACTAGCCCTAACTCCTCCCAGCCATGTAACAATCTATATAAACCCCCTCCAATGGCAGAGAAGGAGGTAAGACTAAATAAAAATGATTGAGGTGAACTGTCAGCCCATGCTTCCCTAGTCCCACATTTATAAGTCCGGGTGTGGAGGAGTTCCCAGTAACTTCCAGGTTATAGGGACCTGTGCAATCTAATTGGTTAAATATTTAACCACACAGAAAAGGGAAAGTACACTTCTCTAATTGGTTACTGAGGGGTCCATTTCCAGACCATCAAAGCAGGTAACAGGAGACTAAACAGCAGAGCAGAGCACCAACAGAGGATGGTGCCAAACAGGCAGGTAGCACTGAATAATGAAAGACAGGCAGGTAGCAGGAGAGTCGACAGTGGCCTGCTTCTAGTAGAAGACCGGACAGCAGAATAAAGTTAAGAGGAGATTGGACAGCAGAGCAGAAGCTCAGGGTCAAAAGCAGAGGTACCACCAGGGCAAAATATAAAAATTAAGTTAGATGGTCCAGGGGTCAGGTGCAGACAGCAGACAAAAGGATAATCAAGATATAAACCTTGGTCCAATCCCAGAAGATCCGAGTAAAGGAAGTAGCTAAGGGAGCAGACACTAATGTGGGAAACACTAATGTGTGAGCTAACTCCTCGGTTACATAGTTACATATTTACATAGTAATTAAGGTTGAATAAAGACTTTCAGTCCATGAAGTTCAACCTTTTAAGATCTCCTCTGATCTGGACAATGCGGATTAGTTATTAATTAATTAGTTGTTATTAAATTATTAACTGTTTAATTATGTATTTTTTTTTTAATTATTATTATTAATTAATCTAGAGGAAGGCAAACAGAACAAAAAACCCAAGTGAAACTTAGGCAATCGTCTCAAAGGAAAAAAAAAATCCTTCCAGACCCCAGATACTGGCGATCGGATTTCTCCCTGGATCAATACTCTCTCTCTAATTATCCAGGATAACCCTGAATTCCCTTTTTAATTAGAAATAAATCCAGTCCCCTTTTAAAGTTATCTATCGAATCCGCTGTCACCACCTCCTCTGGTAGAGAATTCCACAGATTAACCACCCTTACAGTAAAGAACAACTTTCTTTCTTTAAGGTGTTTTTTTTTTACTTCTAATCTCAAAGGATGTCCTCTTGTCAGTTGAAAACCTCTTGGCACAAAAAGCTCCCTTTATACTGACCCTGGATATATTTATATAAGGTAATCATATCTCCTCTTAGACACCTTTCTTCTAGAGAAAATAAGTTTAATTTGGTTAGCCTTTCTTCATAACTTAGCCCCTCCATTCCCCTTTTTAGTTTTGTTGCCCTCCCCTGTACATTTTCCAGTTCTAAAATGTCCTTTTTATGAAGTGGTGCCCAAAATTGTACTCCATATTCCAAACAAGGGCATATTAGGGATTTGTATAGTGGCATAATTATATTTGCTTCCCTTGCTTCTATACGCTTCTTAATACATGCCAATATTTTATTTGCCTTTGCAGATGCTGCTTGGCTTTGAACACTGTTACCTAGGTGGTTGTCCACAATATCCAATACCCCTAGATTTGCTCCATTAAGATTATAATTTGCATGGCTATTTTTCTTTCCCATATACATAACTTTACATTTATTCATATTAAATCTCATCTGCCATTTAGATGCCCATTCCTCAATTTTATGTAAATCCCTTTGGAGGGAAAGCAAATCATTATCTGATTTAATTTTCTTTTGTGTCATCAGCGAAAATGGAGACACTACTTTACAGTCCTACCTCTAAGTCATTAATAAATATGTTAAAAAGGAGAGGACCTAATACTGAGTAACCCCACGTACCACATTAGTCCAATCGGAGTATGTTCCATTTACAACAAGCTTTGCTTCCTGTCTTTTACCCAACTCTCAATCCATGAGCAGATATTTACTGCAATTCCTGTATCTCTTAGTTTGCACAATAGTCTTCCATGTGGCACTGTATCAAAAGCCTTTGCAAGATCCAAAAAGACTACATCTCTGAGTTGCCTTGATCCAGGTTTCTACTAACCTCCTTATATAAACTAATGAGCTGTGTTTGAAATGACCTATCCCTCATAAATCCATGTTGACACTTATAATCCTTTTCAAATAGACATATTCTTATATATTATCCCTTATTAACCATTCTAAAAGCTAAAAGGTGAGGTTAACTGGTCTATAATTCCCCGGATTTGCTCTTGCTCCCTTTTTAAATAAAGGTATCACATCTGATTTTCTCCAGTCATCTGGTAGAGACCCTGTGTTGAGTGAATCTTGAAAAATTAAATATAATGGTTTGGCTATTACAGAACCCAGTTCCCTCAGTACCCGTGGATGTATTCCATCAGGACCCGGGGGTTTATTAACATTTAATTTTTGCAACCTCTTTTGAATTACTTCCTGCGTTAACCAATTATTTGGCAAAGGTAGTGTAGTCTCATTATGTTGCAGTGTCCCAACCACTGGTACCCCCCTTGTGTATACCGAAGAAAAGAACCTATTTAGCTCATCTGCCTTTTCCTGGTCACTAATTTTCAGACAGCCTGTGTCACATTGTAATGTTCCTATAGCTTCCTTCCTCTCCTTCTTCCCATTAATATACTTAAAAAATATTTTAGGGTTAGTCTTACTCTCTTTTGCAATACATTTTTCATTTTCTATTTTAGCCAGTCTAATAGCCCCTTTGCAAGCCTTGTTGATTTCCTGTACTCCCATAAAGCAGTCTCTGTCCCCTCTTGTCTGTATAATTTAAATGCCTGTTTTTGACTAGGTATCTTGATATTTAAATCAATTTTAAGCCACATTGGATTGGATTTACTTGTTTTACTTTTATTCCCACTTGGTATATGGTGATAAGTATGTATATTCAGTAAGGATTTAAATGTTATCCATTTATGTTCAGTGTTTTTACCTATCAGTTCTCTGTCCCAGTCTATACTTTGTATTGCTGCCCTTAGATCATTAAAATCTGCCCTTTTAAAATTAAGAGTTTTTGTTGGCCCCTTAAAATGTTGTTCTTTTAATTCAATCTCAAATAAGACTGTGTGTGATCACTGTTTCCCAAAGGTTGTCCTATTTCAACATTTGATACTATATCAATATTATTTCTGATGACTAAATCTAATATAGCTTCATTTCTAGTAGGCTCCTGTATAACCTGGGCCAGATAATGATCTCTGAGTGTACTCAAGAACCTGCTCCCCTTGGCTGAACTGCTGGTCTCATTTATCATGTTTATTGCAGGGTAATTAAAATCTCCCATTATTAGAACTTACCCATGCTTAGCTGCATTTCCAATCTGTAACAATAATATGTATAATAATGTATTTCCTCACTTTCAGCTATATTTGGGGGTTTATAGCATACTCCTACTAATATTCTTTTGGAATTTGCTGCTCTGCTGTTTAACTCTACCCACAAACATTCAACTTTATCACTAGGTCCACCATAAATATCTTCTCTGACTATAGGCTTAAATTCAGGCTTAACATATAGACAAATCCCTCGTCCTCATTTACCATTGCCCCTATTTTTCCTAAATAGGTTATAAACATCCAGATTACCAGCCTAGTCATGAGATTCATCCCATAATGTTTCGGTAATGCTTATTAAATCCCATGTTTCATTAATTGCTAATAATTCTAAGTCTCACATTTTCCTGGCAAGCTTCTGGCATTAGCAAGCATACACCTTATGTTATGAGTCTGTAGTTCTGAAGTGCTTGCCATTGTACTTGAGTTACTTAGTACTACCTCCCTATTGACTATACTACCCCTCCCCCATCTTCTCCCCCATGAGTTGTTAATTCATACCTTATACCCTCTACACTTTCTACCCCATTACTTATATCTAGTCCCTCCCCCCACCTACTAGTTTAAAAACTCCTCCAGCCTTTCTACCATCTTATCCCCTAGCACAAAAGCTCCTTCATCATTAAGGTGCAATCCATCCCTGCTGTAGAGATTGTGAGAAGTCAGCCCAGTGCTCTAAAAACCCAAACTCCTCCTTAGTGCACCACATCTTTAGCCACGCATTAACCTCCCTACAGGTCCTCTTGTGGTTGAACATGTTGGATCAATGGAAGTGAGCCTAGTGTCCCAAGTTGCATTTTCACCTCAGTCATACTCTGCCACCCTTTGCCTTTTGATACAGCCCTGATAATATTATTATAACTTGTTTTTTTATCTTCTGTCAAATAATGTATCAAAATCATAAAACAACTCAAACCAGACTACCTACCGTATATACTCGAGTATAAGCCGACCCGAATGTAAGCCGAGGCACCTATATTACCACAAAATACTGGGTAAAATGAGTGACTCGAGTATAAGCAGAAGGTGGGAAATGTGTTGCCCCCTGTGTCCCTCTTGTGCCCTCTGTGTCCCCCCTCTCTCTAGTGTGTCTCTTCTCCCCTCTCCCTTCTCTGTGTCTCTTCCCCCCTATCCCTTCCCTGTGTCTCTTCCCCCCTCTCCCTTCCCTGTGTCTCTTCCCCCCTCTCTTATCACCCTCCTCAACCCCCCTCCTCATTCTCAACCTCCCTCCTCAACCCCACTCCTCATCCTCAACCTCCCTCCTCATCCTTCCTCCTCATCCTCAACCTCAACCCCCTCCTCAACCCCCTCCTCAACCTCCCTCCTCAACCCCACCCTCAACTGCCTCCTCAACCCCCCATCCTCAACCCCCTCCTCAACCCCCCCATCCTCAACCTCAACCCCCCTCCTCATCCTCAACCCCCCTCCTCAACCACAACCCCCATCCTCAACACCCTCCTCAACCCCCCTCCTCATCTTTAAACCCCTCCTCAACCCCCCTCATCCTCAACCTCCCTCCTCAACCTCCCTCCTCATCCTCAACCTCCCTCCTCAACCCGCTACTCAACCCCCCTCCTCATCCTTAACCCCCTCCTCAACCTCCCTCCTCAACCTCAACCCCCCATCCTCATCCTCAACCCCCCATCCTCAATCCCCTCCTTAACCTCCCTCCTCAACCTACTACCTTAACCTCCCTCCTCATCCTCCACCCCCCTCCTCATCCTCAACCCCCTCCTCAACCTCCCTCCTCAACCTCAACCACCCTCCTCAACATAAACCGCCCTCCTCAACCTCCCCCTCTCCCTTTCCCCTCACTTACCTCCATGTGCAGCTTCTGCTCCAGCCTCCGCTCCCACAAGAGCAGAAATATCTAAAGAAACTTCTTTCAAGACTCTAATAAAATAAAAATTAGGCCTACACATCCTAAAGCGCAACAATATTAAAAAACAATCAACTAAATCACTGTGTCAATTTCCTACCCTACAAACACATATACAACCACCACAACAATAACCTTGACTGAGCATTCAATCTGTATCCACATATAATACAACGTTATTTGTGTAACATTAATATATTAAATGATGTACATAAAATGATATGCTCTTGTGCAATAATGAAAATCATCATATATGTGTTGTCAATTGGTGTGTGATCATTAACACCTTACATTGTCACATAATGCCCAATACATTGGGGGTAACGTCAGTACAATAAGTGCTGTCGACACTCCAGGTTTGCCTTAGCATTCATCTAATGTATTCATGTTCACTGAGGTGCATGATTACAATGAAGTTCACACATTTGCACCTGGCCTTGATCAAAGAGAACCTGAATATAGCAGCAGAAATATACTGCAATCCTGAACTGTTGGTCGCAATCACAGAACAGACCTTACCACCTTATGTCAAGGGTATGTGCACATAACAATCACCTATCACAAGATAAAGAGGCAGACACAGTTAATCAGTTTCAAAAATGTTCGACAAAAATTAATTTACAAGTAAACAAGATTATTGTACATAGATCACGCACAAATATAATCAGTGTGAGAAGGTATTCTCCAATAATTGAATTCCTAAAATTAAACTAAAATCAATAGTGCATGGCACCTACATTTTTTGTTAATCTGGTCAGGAAATGCCATTCACTTACACACAGCAAGTTCCACAAATGTTTTAAATATTATGATACAACTGTGGAATGATCATTGTGAGAAAAAAAGAGATAGAAGAGAAAAAAAAAAGAATAGATATGTACAGTATTGTAATTTTTACATTTCAGTGTTCCAGTAAGCAATAGCTATTGTTGATCTCCAAGCAGTGCTACCAATGATGTATTATATCCCAAACCATAGAATTATACAATACATTGCATATTGTTTATTAACCTCTCTATCGGTAATCCTGAGCGTGGCTCTGGGTTTATTTGCATTTCCTAAAGCGGCAACCCAGAGCCACGCTCGGGATTACACACTTCATCCTTCCTCCCCCATCCCCCATCCTCTTACTGTGTAAAGCCTCTCATCCTTCCCCTGCGTCACGTCTTCTGGAGTCCCGAGTGGCATCACACGCGCGTCACATCAATAGCGATTCCCGACCACAGCCAGAAGACGTGCTGCAGGGGAAGGATGAGAGGAGGGGGGAAAGGGGAAGGGGTGGAGAAGGGAGAGTGGCAAAGGAAGGAGAGGGGGGAATACTGTGCTGCAGGGTCTGGGAAGGGGCCACTACACTACACTACATAAAAAAATTAGTGATGTCCCGAACAGTTCGCCGGAGAACTATTCGCTGCGATTTTCGCATGTTCGCGTGCGCCACGAACGGCGAACACATGCGCTTTTCGGTTCGCCCCTTATACTTTATCATTGAGGAAACTTTGAACATCATTTATTTTATTTATAATTTTTTGGGTGTAATCTATGCCTGCCTGCCAGCGTGTGTGTGTGACAGGCTAACACCTAACAGCTTATATTCACTATTATTTTCACTACTCATACCTGGTGGTGTAACATACATTGAAAACAACCATTTTTTTCCTGTAATCTAATTTCAGTTGCCTGCCTGTGTCAGGCTCACAGCTTATATTGTGCTCAGTGACATAAAACAACACTTTTTTGACTGTAATAGATTGAATAGCAATTGCCTGCCTACAGGCGTGTGTGTGAAGCCTATTGCTTCTACTCTGCCAACTTTTGCCAGTGCACAGTGATACGTCATATCTGGTGCAACCGTAGTGTACAGTGATATAAAACAACACTTTTTTGACTGTAATCGATTGAATATCAGTTGCCTGCCTACAGGCGTGTGTGTGAGGCCTACAGCGCCTACTCTGCCAACTTTTGCCAGTGCACAGTGACACTCATATCTGGTGGCACCTTAGTTTGCACGCGCAGTGCCCCAAATTTGAAGTAGGAGGTCCGACCAAGCATCTTTTTCCATCTCCCTGTTCCAAAAATCAATGCCATATACACGTCCCCTAATAGTGGACGTAACAGGGATTAAACCGATAGGAATAGTACAACTTAACAGTACACACCTTATAATAACGCAGACAGAGGCAATGCAGAGAGAGGAGTCTGAAGAAGAGGAGTCAGAGGAGGAAGGTGGCTTTGAGGAGGTGGAAGACCAAACACAGCAGGCGTCCCAGGGGGCTTGTTGTCACCTTTCGGGGACCCTTGGTGGCTGGGTGGAGGAAGAGACCTTCAATGACATCTTTGAGGACAAGGAAGGGACGTGGCTAGCTTGGTATCCAACCTTGTGCAAATGGGGAGTTTGCGGTTGTGCAAAGGGACTGTTTGCGGTTGTTTGCGGTGCATTAAACGTGGAGATTGGTCTGTTACTGTGAAGCGGGTGTAACCCTTACACTACCTGATCAATACAACATCATACCTGATGTTTTAAAGCATGTTATTCCAAACAATTTAGGAATGTTAGGTGATTTATGCCCTGTATGGCTTAAAACCAGACTCTGCATCAACTATGTAATTCTCCATGGGAGTTTTGCCATGGATCCCCCTCCGGCATGCCACAGTCCAGGTGTTAGTCCCCTTGAAACAACTTTCCCATCACTATTGTGGCCAGAAAAAGTCCCTGTGGGTTTTGAAATTCGCCTGCCCATTGAAGTCTATGGCGGTTCGCCGGGTTCGCCCGTTCGCGAACATTTGATTGAAGTTTGTGTCCGATGTTCGCGAACCGAAAATTTGATGTTCGCGACATCACTATACATGACCCTCAGAGATCCACAAATTTTAATTGTTAGAATTACAATTCTTAAATGATCCATGAACAAAAGACACAATTCATGTTAGTTAATTTCTTGACTTCCTATTATGTGTTTGAGTGGAAATCACATGATAATTGCTAAGAAGCAAGACATGGCTACTTCAGGTACGCCACTTACTCATGGATACACACTCATAGATAATTCTATCTCCACCTACTCACGTGAAAAGATAAAAAAGATTGTACGTCTATTTTGTGTTTTAAAACAAATTATGTTATGAATGTATGTGTCTGATAAGGGTGTAATGTGCAAGGTTAATAGGGCAATACAATGGGGTAGGTAGCATGGGGTGTATTTGGTATGCAGCATGTGTCATGTAATAGGGTTTGTGATGGGGGTTGGGGGCTATGTCTTAGGGTAGGGTTGATATGGGGTATAGGGTACTTTGGTATGGGATTGAATAAGGTCTAGTAAAGTGTAATATATATTAATAATATAGCGGTATGGAGATTATGTGGATATCTAAGGGCTAAATTTAGGTGTAGAATATACAGAACAAAGTTAAACTCTCCTACTCTCTCTAACCTCAATCTCCAACTCTCTCCTTGCAAATAGCACTTAACTTCTGCCCTTGGGACCTGTGCTAGTTTAAACAGCATGAAAAAGTCAACTTTAGAATGGGAAATAAGGTTATATAGACTTAATGTTTCAATATTTACTGATGTTCTTCTGTGGGTCCTTAGCTCTGGGAAGTTCTGTCTTGTACGTGTATTCTTTAAGTTGCTTATGGAACACTGTGCTAGTGCTTAGGTGACAACATGCCTGGCTATATATCATTAAGATACAGCATGCTGGAGCCAAGTATTTAATTTATGAGATTATTTTGCACTACTTATTGTGGTGTATCACCAAATTAATATTACACAAGGTTCGTCTACATTAAAAGGTATTTATTAAAAGGCAGATAACACAATACTATAAATGTATTACAAACACAACAGCCCAGACCCACGGAGCAACACCCCCTTTTAAATCTATCTACCTATATATATATATAGTAATTCCCTTCCCCAAACGCTTGATCTTACCCACGGTCAGACCATTGAAATCACCTCCATCACCCTCACCAAGGAAGAAAAACAGGAAAAAGCACCAGTTTCCTGCCTGGATATATCCTTAGTTGAGAGGATGTAATTTACATCACATCCTGTCCATGACTTCCTTTAGCAATTGTGGGAGGGAAGTAAAGATTCTCAGCCCTCCTACAAAGGCCTGTTTAAATTACCATTCAAGGAAGACAAGTTACCACATTCCCTCACTTTTTCTTCTTCTATGTTGCTCAGTTTTCTAGTTATCCCTCTAGTACAGGAGAACCTAGTGGGAGCAAAAACCTGATATACAGGAGAAATTCAACCCACCGTCCCTCCGGAATAGTTCCCTCAGCGACATAAGTTCTCCTGTACTTTCCTATGGCTGTCAATCCACATATTACACAAAAACAGAACTTATAGAATTTAGGTGAGAGTGTGTGATAAATGTTTATGTATGTGCAATGTAAAACTTTATTGAAGAATGTATGAGAGAGAGAAAGAAGAGGAAAAAGACACATTATTATATATCCTCCTTGCAAGTTTCATTGCCACACAAAAGTATATTATTATAATTGTCGTTAATACTTGAATGAACATGAGTACCAGCGACAGTGTTCGTAGGACTGGATGTGTCTCTGACTGAAGTTCCAAGGTAAAAAGCTTCATTGTCAAATTTGTCCAATCTGCATTTGCAGTAAAATTGATCATTTCAGTGGTAAGGTTTCTTGATGGAAATACCATGATACAAGACCCTTCTTCCACCAAACATATTTCATCAACTGTCCTATATTCAGAGTGGCCGATAAAGCATGCAATGTCCCCTATGCGGATCACCTCTTGCACCAGGTTTTCTTTTATCAACTGCACCCAGCCATCCTCCTCAGCTCCTTTCTCCCAAACACAACTGCACAGCCATCGGTGTTGAGATTTCCTGCAACAGCTTTCATCCATCTCCAATCCTGTAATAGTGGCCAGTCTTTTTGATGGGAAGTGTTGCTTGTAGATTCCATCACTTAACGTGCCAATGCTATGTATAAAGTTCAGTTGCTCTGCCTGCCCCTCCCAACGGGGAATTGCCAGGATTAGTCCTATTGTCCCAGATTGTAGTCCATGTGGCATCCATTGATCTGGGCCTTCAATAAAGCTGTATTTAAGATTGTCCTCAGTGATGTCCACTCCTTTTCTTTTCAATGACGTGATAATCCTTGTTGCATTGATTTGTCTTGCCCACTTGTTTTCCTGGATGTCTTTAATAGTTTCCTTTAAATCTGCCAACAGCTTTCCTCCAATCATAGAACAGAAAATGGCAGTTCCCACTATTTCATTCTTAATGCTGTTAGCAATGGAAGCAATATTTTCCTCAACTAGATGCAGGTTGTTGGCAATGGTGTGTATGTCATCAACATTGTCTGTCAGTCTACTCACTATAAGGGAGTCAGCTACTCCACCTGTTTTCATAGCATGTCCCATGCCATCAGTAAGGGAGTTTATCCTGCTGTTCAGTCCAATGATGTCTGCTGAATTCCAAACTCCCAATCCAGTTCCGACTCCTCCTAAAAGGGCTGCAAGTGTGTCCCGTTTTTCTCGACTCCCTGCTCCGGTCCACTCAATGATGGTCTCTTGTGTACTTTGCTTAAACCACTGCCGCTGTGATTCCGGGCACTTTGGAGGAATAGAAAAATCATTAAAATTTAGAATTATTGGGTAGTAAGTCCACCCAACCCCTTGCACAACTGTTTCATGTGTTGGTACCACCACCAATCCGCCTATTGGCCATGGTACCTTCTTCTGATCTTTACAACGTTGCAGCTCCTTTAGAGAGACAAATACTTCATCTATTGTTAGAACACACCCCTTTCCAGTATCAAAATTGCAGAATTCCTCTAGGTCAGGCTGGGCAGCTATAACTGCAGCGTCCCATTCTCCACCTTCTTCTAATGTTAAGTTACTCACTACTACTGTAATATTTGTAAACCTCCCTTGTATTGGAGCTCTAAGAGCTAATCCCCTGGTACTATTATGTGGCAAAATAATGTTTACTTGTAACCCTCCACCCTCTTTTACTTCCAATTCCCTGGGCCAAATAAATCTATCTGCTTGAACATAATGTAACTCCAATCTTTTCAAACTCTCTCCCTTATTTGCGGTATCTTCTGGCCTTATTGCCTGTCTCCCCATTCCTACTGTGATACAGCTTATACTTATCCATCCTGGAACAAGGATCCACCACAATCTTCTGTTGACACGCATCTTCATTCTTATACAGCCGTGCTCTGTGGGAACACTAGATTCCATCATTAGAAACATATACATAACAAAAACAACAGGGGCCATTCTTTTTGCAAGTTTGTTCACGGCCCTGTAATCAATGGTAAGTCTCCATGATGAGGCTGCTTTTTCATCTCTATTCCCTTTTAACACAGCTTTTCTCACAGGCCAACATGGTGAGTTACATGCATACCCATTTCCAGATTTAATTATTCCACTTTTCTCCAGTATTTCTATCATCTTGGTGATTGATGCCACTGATTCTCTTGGGACTGGATATTGCTTTTTCCATTGTGGGTCTCCTCCTTCCAAAAAGACCATTCCTTTCATTCTTCCACAGTCTAATTTATCTGTAGCCCAAACAGGTATGTCTTGGATTAGCTTCTGCAGCCATTCTGGTTGTCCGTCTAGTTTCAGTTTGTTTTTTTCCAGACTTTTTATCGGAGAGACAATATATGCCATTGGGAGCACAACCCCTTTCGTCAACTCTGTACTTACCTGATTCACCTTTTCTGTCTTCCACAAACAAAAATTGGCAAGATCTACAATGAAATTTCCTTTTTTTAAAACTTCTATTCCCAATATTTCCTCTGGCCAACCCACTATTGCTTCTACTTGTATTGTTTTTTCTCCAACTGCTACATCAATTGGACCTGCTCTAACCTCCTGTGGATTCCCAGTAACTCCCATACTACTTACTGAAGAATCCCCATTTTTGACCCTGTTGGTCATTGTAACTGCTGCTCCTGTATCTACCAACATATTTTTCCCTACCCCTGCGATGACTGTATAACTGGTAGGCCGACCTGCCTCATCCATGGTTAAATTAGCTGAGTGAATGAGATGCTGAGGCGCAGGGGTTGGGATTTGTCATTGTGACTCACTTCTACTCCGTCCCTCTTTTATAACACTATATTGCATCTTTGCCTCACTTTCCTTCAATTTCTTCTCTGACTCAGCTACCTTGTTTTTAAGTATGTGATTTTCCTCTTCTATCCTATCCTTCTGTCTCCTGAGTTCCCAATAGCCCATGTTACCGTTTCTCTCTCCCTCCTGATTAGCCCTCCAGTTGCTGCCATCCCTATTCCTATAGTCCCTAGGTGGATCTCTCCATCTTTTGTCAAAGTTCTGTTTTGGTCTCCAGTTTTGATCATCCTTCTTGTTCTGGGGTACATCCCACGTCTGGTTTCTCCAATTACCATCTATATCTCTACCAGACTCGACCTTAAATGTTCTTACAGCTGAAACAGAGCAGGCCTGTTCTGTGAAAGGATGCTTGATCCACCACGTATCAGCTCTAGTTAGTACCATTTCCAAGTCTGTTGGTGTTGGATCAAAAAGCCTGATAAATTCTTGACACTCCCGGGGAAGGGCTTCCATTACTTTTGCTATATGTTCTGGTGAGCCCAGCACTAGAGGCTGTTGAGGTTGTCGTAGAGTATACCAAAAAAATATCCTTTGAGCTACCTCTCTAGGACCATCTATTGGCCTCATGGTAATATTTGCTATTTCTTTCTCTATGCTAAGTAGATAGAAATTAGTTGCAGCAATTCTTCCTGCCTGATCAGACACACTGTTATTAAATCCCAATAGTCTACTAGCCAAAGGACCCATAGCGTATTCTAACAGTTCTGTCCATTCCTCTAAGTTAAGACCTCCTTTTTTAGCTCTATCTGCTCCCCTCATAAACCAATGTGTAAATGTATTAAAGTTGTTAGTTGGCATACTTCCCCACCATTTCTGGAAATTGTCTTTATCTGCCATAGACATCGGTCGAGTCTGCATAGAAAATCCTGTAGGTGTTTGCCTTGCATTAAATAATTCTGAAACAATAACTGGTGCTTGTGGTATGGTATCTACTTGTGGAACAGAATAACATAAGAAATCTTTTCTATCTTGGTTCATTTTCGGCACTGGTTCTTTATTTTGTGCCACGAACATATCCAGATCTGGATATATTTTGGCAATGTCTCTGACTCCTTTTATCCCTTCTAACTTTGTTTTATTTTTATAGTCCATTATTATGTTTTGAAGTTCTGTTATTTTTACTCCATAAGCATCCCTCTGTTCCTCTATTTCCCCTAACTCCCTTTCTAGTTCCCCCACAATTGTAGTTGTTCTCAAAGCTGCAATTTTTAAACAATCCCTTTTGTCCATTGCTTCCTCCATTTTATTTGTTGTTTCCAAATTATGCTGCCGTAATTCTACAACTAAGTCTATTAGGCCTCCTATTGTGGCTACAACAGCTTGTGTGACCAAACTTTTTCTCTTCTTTGTTCTATACTTTTTGTTATTTACAATTTGTTTTAGAACATCCATTAATCTCTTCTCTTTTCCACTGTCTGGGTTTGCTGGCTCTGGAAGCTCATATGGACCATCATGTTTTTGAATATGTTTCCTAAAGTACTCACGCACTTCTGTGGGAAAGTATTTGGCCCCTTGAAAAGACATTTCTACTCTTTTACTCACCCAAGTAAGAATCCAAATCAATTTGCGACTAAAGTAGCATGCTTCTGAGTAGCCAACAATAGTTGATGACTATTCAGTAGGCCAGGTGTAATATGTAGAAAAATAGATTAGTACCCACAATGCAAATTATACTTACCTTAGTATGGTGAAGGTAATACTTGCTAATTAACTTAAAATATAATAGCAAGGCCTGCAGGGTAGGAGATAAACCCGAACGAGGATATACAAGACACCCAAAATGTATAAGGTATGGAAGCCTATAGTGTATTAAAATGCACGCCTGAAATAATATATATATATATATATATATATATATATATAATATTTAAAATGGTTTATTTTTTTTATTTTTTTTCCCAGGCCTGTACTATGATAAAGGACTAGAGAAAGAAAAAGAAAGAAGAGAAAAAAAAAAAACCAAAAACAAAACAAACCCAAACTTGTATATTAAAATGTAGGCCCAAACTAGGATACAAAGGAAATCAGCATTCAAATACAACAAAAAGCCGCATGGAGCCTACCATATTGTATTCAAATGCAGGGCTAGGCCTGTACTCTGATATTCAACTCACTCAGATAGGCCTATGCTGGTAGTCTATTACAATAAAATAAAAATAAAGGCCTGAAAACTACTAGGCCTGCTAAATTGAGGCCTGATGAATAATAGTATTAACAAACTCAGGTATTTGAAACACACAACAAACTAATTGTGGCCTGGTGCCCAAGCTTGTATAATAAAATGGAGACCCAAACTAGGATACAAAGGAAATCAGCATTCAAATACAACAAAAAGCCGCATGGAGCCTACCATATTGTATTCAAATGCAGGGCTAGGCCTGTACTCTGATATTCAACTCACTCAGATAGGCCTATGCTGGTAGTCTATTACAATAAAATAAAAATAAAGGCCTGAAAACTACTAGGCCTGCTAAATTGAGGCCTGATGAATAATAGTATTAACAAACTCAGGTATTTGAAACACACAACAAACTAATTGTGGCCTGGTGCCCAAGCTTGTATAATAAAATGGAGACCCAAACTAGGATACAAAGGAAATCAGCATTCAAATACAACAAAAAGCCGCATGGAGCCTACCATATTGTATTCAAATGCAGGGCTAGGCCTGTACTCTGATATTCAACTCACTCAGATAGGCCTATGCTGGTAGTCTATTACAATAAAATAAAAATAAAGGCCTGAAAAACTACTAGGCCTGCTAAATTGAGGCCTGATGAATAATAGTATTAACAAACTCAGGTATTTGAAACACACAACAAACTAATTGTGGCCTGGGGCCCAAGCTTGTATAATAAAATGGAGACCCAAACTAGACTCCACACACAATCAGCACTTGATTTCCCATGCAGAGGATAATTAGACAAAGTAATTTTTCTTCCCCCAAAAAATAAATCTGACTATCTATTAATGTGATATTACCTCATAAATAACCTTTGTAGAAGTCTAAAATTCGTGGTCGCCAAATGTGGTGTATCACCAAATTAATATTACACAAGGTTCGTCTACATTAAAAGGTATTTATTAAAAGGCAGATAACACAATACTATAAATGTATTACAAACACAACAGCCCAGACCCACGGAGCAACACCCCCTTTTAAATCTATCTACATATATATATATATAGTAATTCCCTTCCCCAAACGCTTGATCTTACCCACGGTCAGACCATTGAAATCACCTCCATCACCCTCACCAAGGAAGAAAAACAGGAAAAAGCACCAGTTTCCTGCCTGGATATATCCTTAGTTGAGATGATGTAATTTACATCACATCCTGTCCATGACTTCCTTTAGCAATTGTGGGAGGGAAGTAAAGATTCTCAGCCCTCCTACAAAGGCCTGTTTAAATTACCATTCAAGGAAGACAAGTTACCACACTTATCATTATAATCCCTTATGTCTACACAAAACCATATTTTGTGGGTTTTACCGCTTTTGTATACGATTAAGAAAATGTTTAACAAGTATACAACTTTGCTTATACTTTTAAAAACTGGAAGGTAATACCCATGCACTGCCTCTAATCTTATCATCTACCACTACCCTAACCCTAACTACTAAGTCTGACCCTAAGCCCTAAGTCAAACCCTAACCCCTACAAAATTGAACAGTCTCAGCGAGTCTCAGCGAGCCACTGTAGCACCACGTACTGGCCAGGCACAAAACAGGAAAGGTCCCAAATGTTCCAGAAAGTGTGAGATATAATAAACATATTACAATTCACATGTCTAACTTTTGTACTTTTGCATTGTGTAGATTTACATCTATTAAAGGGCCACTGAAGGCATTAACACTGCTCTGCACCATCATGTAGAGCAGTTAAAAATAAAAATATATGAAAATAAATGTCTTTTTTAAAGCTCTTTTCACCATTTTATAGTTGTTCAAAAATGATGCAGTGATAGCTTTCTTGGCTCTCATACTGTGTATTTAAAATAAGCATAAATAGACGTTTCTACACAGCAAGACTCATTGCTAATGTGGTCAAATTACATCAGGTCCTAAATGGTTAATGAATTAAATACTGATATTTGTCTTTAGTGTAAGAATAACAATCACATTTTCTGCTTTAAGACTAGAATGTGTAAAGAATCCAAATTAATAGTCTGACATTTTTTGTTGAAGCAATGAGTTTTATTGCCATACGCAATGTGATTGTGATTTTTATTTTAACAGAACCTAAACTCACGCAGTCTGCAGAGTCGAACAGGTACCTAGTTTATATAAAAGTTTTTAATAAATTTGCTTTGTTTTCAGTGTTTAATTTGATTATGTGGAGCACTGTTGATGAATGCCAGGTCCCCTTATGGCATGCCCATAATGAAAAAGTTTAGAATGTGTGCATAAAAATTGGTTGGGATAAATAGATAGAAATACATTCCTTTCAAAGGCATAATACATTAAACAAAATAATTACAAAAATACAAGTAAATTTATCTTTAAAAATACTTTTGCACATACACGCAGTCCTGCTTGAGGTGGAGTACTAGCTATGCAGTCCAGCTTTGTTGTTAATAAGTCTTATTTCAGGGTAGGGAGAATCAGGGAGCCTCAGAGCAGCTTCTCTCATCATCTTCCCTAGGGTCAAATATAAGATTAGTTCAGTCCCGGAGCTCTCTCTGCTCTTCTTGCCTAAGAGCGGAAGGAAATGCTGACTTGTCATACAGCTGGGAGCTGGTTTGGAGTTTCTTAGCCTCAAAACATGAAGGACCCTGACTTGAGGCGTGCAGCAAAGACATAGCAAGACGCTGTCTGCAATGCTGCACATAAATTAATCAAATCAACATCATGAATTTAGGTAAACCAGAGTGACAGATGCCTTAGGGTAGAGAAACCGAAATACTTCTTCAGCTACACATGTGGAAATTGAAGGTATTCTCAGTACATATTCTTTAAAATCCATCAGTAACATTTGTATTTGTCCATGTATTAAATATTCTGACTTAATTGTTGTTAAACATATGAGTAGGCTGTATATTTTACATTTGATTATATTGTTGTTGTTGTTTAGTCGTTCAGTCATGTCTGACTCTCGTGACCTTATGGACCGCAGCACGCCAGGCATATATTGTGTCTGGTTGTGCTTATCTAAAAAGTTTTCTTGGCAAATATACTGAAGTGGGTTGCCAGTTCCTTCTCCAGTGGACCACGATTTGTCTGACCTCTCTGCTATGACCTGCCCATCTTGGCTGACACTGCATGGTACAACTAACAGCTTCATTGAAGTACACAAACCACTTCACAAGGTAGAGGTCCAGAAGGAGGTTATATTGAGGGTGAAATATAATACGTCATGGACGCTTTATAAAATAACCTGTCGTAAAATATGAAAATCATACAGCGTCATATGGCATTTGACATAAATTAGGGGTATTTTTTTTTTTTTAAATAGGATTATATTTTAAAGTTGTGCAAGATGTTATGCACTAAATTTGTTTATGCTTTTGTTAAAGTCATTGGAAATGTAAATATTTATGTTGTCTAATTGCAAATGAAAATGTTTAAATTTACGTATGTCATTTTATATGTGATATGAAATAAAATTTTATGTATTGGGGTTTTTTCTTTTATATCTTTTGCTTAGCTCTATAAATTTGAATAAATATTTAAAGGGATATGGGAGGTGTCTGGATTTTACTAGGTATTTAATATGTTTATGTAGTTTGTTTTATTAAGAGGTGCTTAAAAAAACAGTTTTTACTGCCTAAAAGGAAACAAATAGTCATGTACTGACCTTACCACTGCAGCGTAAGGAGGTTTACACTCTGTATGAAGGCCTGGATGTGCGTTGTAGTGTCCTTGCCCATCAAGGAGTGTTTCAGAAAGCTTGCTGAGACTTGATCCCTGCACTTCTTAAAGGTATATGGAAGTTTCCCTTTGGCTAATCTAACATATACTGCTTATATCAGACACACACATTACATTGATTCATTCTAAAAACATACATATATATTTTATTTAAAAAAATGTGGTTTCCGCACCGCAAGAGCTGCGTACATTGGCAGCTGGTACTAGCCAATAGAAACTCTGCATTCAAGTATTGTTTTTAACCCTATACTAACCATTAGCAGAACAATGGAGAAATCCACAGCAGCAATATCTGAGCTTGACCTTTCTTCCTTCTGGTGGGGACTACACACCCAACAATGCTTTGCAGAAACTGACTTCCCAGAGATTGCAACTACAGTGCCTTGCAAAAGTATTCCCCTTCCTGAGCATTTTTCGTGTTTTGTTGCCTCACAACCTGGAAGTAACATGGATTGTTTGAGGATTTGCATCATTTAATTTACAGAACATGCCCACAACTTTGAAGATTTTTTATATTTTTTTTTATTGTGAAGCAAACAACAAATAGGACAAAATAACAGAAAAAGTCAATGTGCATAACTATTCACCCCCCTAAAGTCAATACTTTGTAGAGCCACCTTTTGCGGCAATCATAGCTTTGGATAAGTCTTTGGATAAGTCTTTGTGAGCTTGCCACATCTTACCACTGGGATTTTTGTCCATTCCTACTTGCAAAACTGCTCCAGCTCCTTCAAGTTGCATGGTTTGCACTTGTGAACAGCAATCTTTAAGTCTGACCACAGATTTTCTATTGGATTGAGATCTGGGCTTTGACTAGGCCATTCCAACACATTTACATGTTTCCCCTTAAACCACTTAAGTGTTGCTTTAACAGTGTGTTTAGGGTCATTGTCCTGCTGAAAGGTGAACCTCCGTCCTAGCCTCAAATCACACACATAGTGGTACAGGTTTTGTTCAAGAATATCCCTGTACTTAGCACCATCCATCTTCCCCTCAACTCTGACCAGTTTCCCTCAATGTGTCATTTTGTTTTTTGCTGAAAGTAATAGCTTTCTTCTGGCCACTTTGCTATAAAGCCCAACTCTATGGAGCGTACGGCTTATTGTTGTCCTATGTACAAGGTACTCCAGTCTCTGCTGTGGAACTCTGCAGCTCCTCCAGGGTTACCTTAGGTCTCTGTGCTGCCTCTCTGATTAATGCCCTCCTTGACCGGTCCGTGAGTTTTCGTGGGCGGCCATCTCTTGGCAGGTTTGCAGTTGTGCCATGTTCTTTCCATTTGGTTATGATAGATTTGCTGGTTCTCCTGGGGATCATCAAAGATTTGGATATATTTTTATAACCTAAACCTGACTTGTACTTCTCAACAACATTGTCCCTTACTTGATTGGAGAGTTCCTTGGTCTTCATGGCAGTTTTTGGTTAGTGGTGCCTCTTGCTTAGGTGTTGCAGCCTCTGGGGCCTTTCAAAAAAGGTGTGTATATGTAATGACAGATTATGTGAAACTTAGATTGCACACAGGTGGACATCATTTCACTAATTATGTGACTTCTGAAGGCAATTGGTTGCACCAGAGCTTTTTATGGGCTTCATAACAAAGGGGTGAATACATACGCACATGCCAATTTTCTGTTTCCTATTTCTAAAATTTGTTTTCTCATTTCACTTCACCAACTTAGACTATTGTGTTCTGATCCATCACATAAAATTCATATTAACAAAACATTGAACTTAAGGCTGTAATGTAACAAAATAGGTAAAAAGTCAACAGGGGTGAATACTTTTGCAAGGCACTGTATGTTATAGCTGCCTGTGATTGCCAAAAGCAAATTATGAATTTTATGCTAATTTTGCTAGGATTTTTTAGGGGCATTCCTTGTCAAAATCAATTGCCATAAAGAAAGAAATTTGCAATGTGTAGGGAAAGTTTATTAATGTTTATTTTAGGATTTCTTCCATGCAAATAATGTTTTTATGCACTTTTGATTCTCCTCTATCAGATGCATTTAGAATTCAAGAAATTTAAATATGCTTTTAATAGAACAAAGTACATACAAGTAGATAAGTACATAGGTATATTATATACCTAGCAAACTCCAAAAACGTTACATATCCATTTAAGAAGTGGGGATTGAATATTTGAAGGGAATAGGATGTTAGTAAAGATGGGGCACTTTTGGTTTACTTTTTACTTAGGTGCACAAAGGTGAAAAACCTACATAGAGCAATTTAAAATGGACATGGAATACATGTTTGTACTATAATGGTATTAAAAAAAAAAACATGATTTAAACATTGTGAAAGTTTCCTTTTTTTGTTAAAATAAAAATGTTGCGGAAAACTTTTTTTATTTTATTTGAAATTACCAGAAAATGTCTGTGTTCAAAGAGAATATGGGCCTCATTCTATTATCAGCCGTAAATCGGCCGTAAGGCTGCGATTCCTTACGGGGGTTCTGTTTACTCGCGATTCTATTATACGGCCCCACAAGGATCTCCACTTACGGCGGGCCGCATATCTTGAAACCGGCCATAAGCTCTGAAATCTAAAAACTCAAAAATAAATTCAAGCCTGCACTGTACAGCTCTGTAAATGCTAGGGATCATATTGGGGTACATGAGGATTAAAAGTAACCCACTCTCAAGCTTGCACATCAGCCCAAACCCGAGTTCAAATTAACTGTTTATGGGCGTGTCTGAGGTGCTCCAAGCCCTATGGACTTTTTACATGTATATTTTACGTATATTAAAAAATATATATTTTACGGATTTGAGTATAGGATAATTATGTGCTATTTTTGCTAACACCGAATATCACTTTATAGTCTTCTCAAAGTGCAGGATGGCTTTATTTGAGCTATTTTATGTGCTTAATTGGTGCTAGCGGGACCTGTTTGCTGCAAGTAAGCTGCGGCTCGTTTTTCGCCTTGCAGACAGGGTTCCCGGAGCAATAGAATAGCAACCGGGCTTTTCTTACGGCCGATTTCCTTGCGGACGTTTTAGATCAAAGGCTTTCCCCGGCGCGAGCGGCCGCAAGAGATAGCAAGGCGCCGGCCGTAAGCCTGCCGGAGTCCCCGGCCGGAGGGAAATAGAATAGAAAGCTTGCGGCCGGTCCTTGCGGCCCCGCAGCGGCTGCGGCCGATAATAGAATGAGGCCCTATATATCTATAGCTCTAATTGGTAGACAAGCTGGCAAAAGCAATTATGAGTTTGAAACTTTTTATTCCAGAATCTTAAAAGTTAAAATGAATCTCTTCTGTATTAACTCAACAGTGGCCAGTAGACTGGAAAAGGTAAATTTACATCCCAATACCAAAAAAGGCAATGCTAAAAAGTGTTCCAATTATCAAACAATTGCACTAATTTCACATGCCAGCAAGATAAAGATCCTGCAAGCTTGGTTCCAACAATATATGGACCAGGAAATTCCAGGCATGCAAACCAGGTTCCGCAGAGGAAGAGACACAAAAGGTCAAATTGTCTGCTGGATAATAGAGAAAGCAAGAGAGTTTCAGAAGAACATTTACTTCTGCTTCATAGAATATTCTAAAGCAATTGACTGTGTGGATCAACACAAAATGTGGCAAGTTCTGAAAGAGAGTGGAGTACCAGACCATCTGCCTCCTGAGGAAATTGTACGTGGACCAAGAACCAGCCGACAGAACAAAACACGGAAAAACCAAAAGGTTCAAGATCAGGAAAGGAGTGCGACAAGATTGTATATTGTCACCTTATTCATTCAACTTATAAGCGGAAATGTATAAAGTCCCAATAGCACTTACACACACACAAATATACTTTTCTATATATATATATATATTTTTTTTTAAATATATATATAGGCTGCAATAGCACTATTTATACCGTAGAATAGAGTCTGATCAGATTAAGACTGGAGGCTATAAGCTTTTTTAAACAGTTGAGTTTTAGTCAGTTTTTGAGGCTGGACGACTGAGACAAAGAGATCCATAGAGTAGGGGAAGCTGAAGAAAAATCCTAAAAGCAGGAGTGAGAGAAAGAAAGAAGAAAGTTGTAGGTAGACCAAAGATGAAAGTTTGTGGCTATTTTTTAAGGTGCATTGTTGTTGTTGTTGTTAAATGGATATGAAAGTTTCATGGATTAATACATTTCTGCACTCTACAGGTAACAAGCAGCCTATATGTATGCAGCACATCTCATAAAACATTTTATTTTTATTAATATCTAACAAAAATCCCTCTAATGATTATGTTGACACCGCCAGCGGGTGTCTACACAGGCATCTGATCCCACCCCACAATCAGCATGCAGAATCAGGGGAGCAATATTAACCCACTATTTACCTGCTGCTGCTTGCTCAGTCAATATCCTTGCAGCTTCCTGCCTGTATGTCAGTAGCAATACATAGCATATATCAGATACACTACATATCCCAGTCTGCTTTTCAGCACAAACAGCAACCCAGAGTTAATTCAAAAGTTTCAGCTAACCTGATTGGCCAAAATAAATCATTTTAAATTTGATGCTAATTTAGCCTGTGTTCAACTGTCAGAAATTACAAGATATTTTGCTGACTTCAATGTAAGTGTTTAAATGTTTATTTTGGTATTTTTTCATGCAAAAAAAGTTTTCATACACTACTAATTCTCCTGTATCAGATGCATTTATAATCCAGAAAACTTACATATCCCTTTAAGGGCATTATATGTTTGGGTCATGATTTTACATTTTATCCAGGATTCTATGGGAAAGCATAGAGAGGCTGCAGACACTGATCGTTGAGTATGATAGGTGAGCGGAGGCATTCATTATGGATTGGAGTAGAGATGGGTGATGGGGACGGCCTCAAGGAGTGAGTTGCAGTAGGTGAGATGAGATAATGGATTAAAATGTTAGTTGTGTCTTGTGCAAGATAGTCTCGTATTTTGGAGATTTGTTTTAGATGACAATGACATGATTTTGTTATTGCTTGTATGTGAGGAATAAAAGAGAGGACAGGGTCTAATTGAACCCCAAGAAACCTGGCTGGGAAAATGGGAGTGATAATGGCATTATCAACAGTGAGATATATTTCAGAAGTATAAGATGTAGATGCTGTGGAATGTGAATTGGTACATAAAAAAGATGAACTAATGAATGATAATAAATAATAATATCCTCACAATTAATTTAGTGTGTGCTGATTGCATGATGGTGCTTAAAAACAAAGCCAAGTAGTGAAATTGTGGGGACGGACACTGAATCAGATGGGCTGTACATAGAGATGAATGCCCATCCTCATGCATACATACCCAACAGTGTAATGGTAACAATATTAACCCTCTGGTTAATCCTCTAATATAACAACTCCTGAATGCAAGACAATAATAGTATCCAAATGCACGTCAATACTCCCAATGTATATATTGATATTTGGTGCATGGAAAGAGCGATAGTAAGCTATGTTAGTTGCAATCAAATACAGTAAGCTATGTTAGAGCAAGAAAATAACGTACAATCCTATACCCAGTTTGATGAATTGTATATACCCACGTGCAAGGAAAAATTATGTTTGTTTAAAATAGCATATTTTTCCGTGTATAAGATGGTATTTTTTACCATTTTTTTAAGTCTAATTTAGGGGGGTTGTCTTATACACGGAATGTTGCAATTACATACCCTGGTATGGTACTGTAATTTTACACCTGGCCACTAGTTTTAATGCAGTAGAAAAGACACACATTGTGCATAAAAATGTGTATTTTATAAGTTTTTATTGTGCTACACATTTATTTAAGGACACTTTCTGTGATGATTTTCACTGATTTCCTCAGTCGCGATGTGCAATTGCATTTTTCCGGTTTAACATAGGGATCACAAAGATGAGCTGGAATGGAAATCAGGGAAAATCATGACAAAAAGTGCCCTTAAATATATGTGCAGCACAATTAAAACGTATAAAATACACATTTTTATGCACGCTTGCAGTGTAATTCAATCTTATGGCATTTCCACTACCTGTGTCTTTTCTCCTGCCTTAAAACAGAGCTATCTAGTGGCCAGATGCAGCATTACAGTGTGATCCCTGTGTTAAACTTACACATCGCAAATTAGCTGATCAGCTTGTGTGTGGCATGTGCGTGGCATGTGTGTGCTGCTTGTGTGCATATAAATGTGTATTTTTGGAGCTCAAAATTCATAAATAAATAAATATGCAAATGTGTATTTTATACATTTTTATTGTGTTACACATATATTAATAAAAATGCAATTGCACATCGTGAGTAATAAGTGATGTGATCACAAGGATATTGAGCTGGAATGGAAATCCGTGAAAATCATGACAGAAAGGGCCCTTAAATATATGTGTAACACAATAAAAACTTATAAAATACACATTTGCATATTTATTTATTTCTGAATTTTGAGCTCCAAAATTAGGGGTCGTCTTATAAACGGAAATATATGTTATTAATTCATTGAGACTCTTCATACACCATGTTAAAAAAGGAATAATATAAAAAAATACATATATTAATAAATACGTTTCTTATAAATACATATATATACAGTATATATATCAAACTAATCCAAATATTGTGTTTACTAAATTGGGAAATAAATTGTATACACAAAGAGGTTGAAGTGCTTAATTATGAACCATGGAGTTGGGCAAAAAAAAAAAATGTTTTAATTTATTTTTTGGGAGACAATATTGAAAAATGATATATTTATTTGGAAATGGTTATTGATTAATAGTGCGTATGCAGTGCCTATAAGGGAAAATCTGTTTTAAAAATACCTTCCAGTTGAAGGAGGGAGGGGAACAGTGGTCCTTTTTCCTCTAATAGACGTGCTGACCTATAAATAAATAAAAGTATGGATAGAATTTGGCTCTGTAGGGACATTTGTGCCATTAAATTGTAATAATTTTTTTTATTATTAAATTATGATATTCTATATATATATATATATATATATATATATATATATATATATACATATATATATATATATATATATATATATATATATATATATAGTTACATAGTTACATAGTAATTTAGGTTGAAAAAATACTTTAGTCCATCAAGTTCAACCTTTTTAGATCTCCTCTGAACTGCAATAGGCGGATTTATTGTAAATTTATCCAGAGGAAGGCAAACAGAAAAAAAAACACAGTGAAACTTTGCCAATTGTCTCAACAGGGAAAACAATATAAAATTCCTTCCTGACCCCAGATACTGGCAATCGGATTCATCCCTGGATCAATACTCCCTCTCTATTTATCCAGGATAGCCCTTAATGCCCTTTTTATTTAAAAATATATCCAATCCCCTATCTATAGAATCAGCTGTCACCACCTCCTTTGGTACTGTGAAGAACCCTTTTCTTTCTTTAAGGTGGAATATTTGTACTTCTAATCTCTAAAGATGTCCCCTTGTCAGTTGAAAACCACAAAAAGTTCCCTTGACAAAGCATTGTATTGACCCTGGATATATTTATATAAGGTAATCATATCCCCTCTTAGATGCCTTTCTTCTACAGCAAATACGTTTAATTTCGTTAGTCTTTCTTCATAACTTAGCCCCTCCATTCCCTTTATTAGCATTGTTGCCCTTCTCTGTATTTTCTCCAGCTCTAAAATGTCCTTTTTATGTAGTGGTGCCCAAAATTGTACTTCAAATTCCAAATGAGGGCTTACTAGGGATTTGTATAGTGGGAGAATTATAATTGCTTCCCATGCTTCTATGCCCTTCTTAATACATGGAAAAAAGGAAAAGGAAAGCGCACACCAAATCCTAGTGCAGATCTACAAAATGTATTTCCAAAAGATCAGGCGTAACAATTGGACACTCACATGTAGGGCCCTCTAATTAGAGGTATCATAAATTACACGTAGGATAGTGCTTGGTCTTCCACGAATGTATCAATTTAGGTACTGGTCTTACGTGTTTTTATCTCTACGCTTTTAGGCGCTATAGTATTCATTAGGTTTACTTACATAGGGAACTCTAGGTCTCCTTTTCTTCTTAATACATGCTAATATTTTACTTGCCTTTGCAGATGCTGCTTGGCTTTGAGCACTGTTACCTAGGCGGTTGTCCACAAGTACTGTCAAATACCTTTCAATATCTGATACCCCTAGATTTGTGCTATTAAGATTATAAATTGCATTCCTCTAATTCATCCAAATCCCTTAAAAGGGAAAGTACATCATTTTCTGATTTAATTACCTTGCACAACTTTGTGTGTTCAGCAAAAATGGAGACACCACACTCCAATCCCATTTCCAAGTCATTAATAAATATGTTAAAAAGGAGGGGACCTAATACTGAACCCTGAGGAACCCCACTTACCACATTAGTCCAATCCGAGTATGTTCCATTTACCACAACCCTTTGCTTCCTGTCTTTCAGCCAGCTCTCAATCCATAAGCAAATATTTATGGCAATTCCTGTACCCCTTAGTTTGCTCAATAGTCTCCCATGTGGCACTGTATCAAAAGCCTTTGCAAAATCCAAATAGACTACATCCACTGAGTTGCCTTGATCCAAGTTCCTACTAACCTCGTCATAGAAACTAATTAGATTTGTTTGACATGACCTATCCTTCATAAATCCATGTTGTCTCCTACTTATAATCCGTTTGAATAGACATATTATTGTATATTATCCCTTATTAACCCTTCTAAAAGCTTTCCCACTACCAAAGTGAGACTCACTGGTCTATAATTCCCCGGATTTGCTCTTGTTCCCTTCTTAAATAAAGGTATCACCTTCTCCAGTCATCTGGTAGAGACCCTGTGGTGAGTGAATCTTGAAAAATTAGATATAATGGTTTTGCTATTACAGAGCCCAGTTCCCTCAGTACCCTTGGATGTATTCCATCAGGACCTGGGGCTTTATTAACATTTATTTTTTCCAACCTCTTTTGGATTTCTTCCTGCGTTAAACAGTTATTTGGTGAAGGTAGTGTAGCCCCATTATGTTGCAGTGACCCAACCACTTGTACCTCTCTTGTGTATACCAAAGAAAATAACCTATTTAGCTCAACTGTATAATATAAATGCTTGTTTTGTACTCCTCATCTTCATTTTTAATTCATTGTTAAGCCACATGGGTTGTGATTTACTCCTTCTACTTTTATTACCACATGGTATATGGTGATAAGTATGTTTATTTAGTAAGGATTTGAACGTTGTCCATTTATGTTCAGTTTTTTTACCTGCCAGTTCTTTGTCCCAGTCTATACGTTGTACTTCTGCCCTTAGAGCGTTAAAAGATGCCCTTTTAAAATTAAGAGTTTTTGCGAGCCCCTTACAGTTATATTTTTTTAATTCAATCTCAAATGAGACTCTGTTGTGATCACTGTTTCCCAAAGGTTGCCCTATTTCAACATTTGAATCTATATCAATATTATTTGTGATAACTAAATCCAATATAACCTAATTTCTAGTAGGTTCTTGTATAACCTGGGCCAGATAATGATCTTTGAGTGTACTCAAGAACCTGCTATATCTATAAATACAATTATTTATCATAATAATATTATATATATAGATAACATTTATTAGCTTGCATATTACAATATATATTCTTTTATCATTATAATCTTATACTTTTGATATTGCTTAGTTATAATATTGGCTTATATTGTTGTTTGATTTCTTTGATTGCTATATGATTTTATTACAGTACATATGTGATTATTGGTCATTTAATTAAATGATAGTAGCTTGTCTTCCTGTATGAAAAGCAGGTAAAGGAGGAGGGATAGTGGTACAAAACAGGGACGTCTGTATGAAGGAAGCATATAACCTCATCAAGGATGTCAATATGTACCTACCTCTTAATACTGATCCCACTGAAGAGTTCCCTGCAAAATACAAAAACTCAATAAAGTATGTGAAAGTAAGGGGCATCTTGACTCTTAAGGAAGCACAGTTTCTGGAAATCTCCTTTCCCAAAAAGGCTATCATTTACCATTTGCCCAAGATCCACAAAAATCCAACTAATCCATCAGGAAGTTCGTTTGTGTCAGGAATTGGATCACTGACAGAGAAACTCTCAGAATATGTGGAACACTTCCTCAAACCCTTGGTACTGAGAGTACGATCATACATCAGACATTCTCCACATGTACTGGAGATTATGTAAGATATAGAGGGGAAAACCTTGTATAGTTGGAATTAACCTTGATGTGACAGCACTGTATACATTGATTCCTTAAGACCTAGGAGTGGCAGCTGCTAAATGGTTTCTAGATACGGATGGAAATATGGAGGTCTCCAAGCCTGAGTTTATCATGAAAGCTATTCTCATTATTCTCAAACACAACTACTTCTTGTTTGACGGCAAGTACTTTGTACAAAGAACATGAATGGCTATGGGCACCAAATTTGCACCCAGCTTTGCAAATCTATATATGGGATTGTGGGAATGGTTATCTGATATGAAAATGTCCCATTTTCCCTTAGAGTTCACTAATTCCCAAGATATCGATGCTCTTCCTCGGTAACGTGTGCTCGTCTTCTGTTGCCATATCATTATGTCTCTTGTTGTGCTTATTTCTTGGGAAACAAGACCACTCTGCTATGACCTGCCCATCTTTGGAGATCGCACACAGCTTTATTGAGGTACACAAGCCCCTTCACGTGAAGGGGGATGAAATCACTAATACACATCTAACAAGAGAGCAATTATATGTCTCAGAACTACAACTGCTAGCAATAAAAACAGGAAATAATCAACTTCACAAACAAACAATATACACTGCTTTAACATCTTAGAAAATTAAGAATATATTAAGCACTTACAAAAAATAAAGGCTTTTTATTTCCATGTTGTAACATGTGGAAAATCCAAGCTAGGTGAATGTTTGGGCAAGGCACTGTATTTGAATGTGAGGATAAGTTTAATATATACATTTCCTATATTTTCCTTGGAGCCTATGTATCACACAGGGTAAAAGTTAATCCGACCTTGATAAATAGGCTCTACAGAAAGATCAGAAGTGGAAATATTTGACATTTAAGCTCTACTTATCGAGCTTAGCTTTACTTGTTCCTGCTATATCCATAACTGCAACTAATAGTTTATGATTTAAGTATCTCTCTTCTTTGAACCCAGGTGGATCAATCAAAAGAATAAACGAAACTGAGGAACTTGCATGGGCAGAAAGAACCTAAATATACAATTAGAGAGATACTGAAAATCTGGACTGTATATATATATATATATATATATATTAGTGCTTAGACTGCTCCTTTTTTTTGTCTAATGCTTAATGTACAATAGAATAACCTGCTAGTTTTCTGTCTATTGGTACTCTCATATAAAATACCACAAGATTCCTGGTAACACACATATGATAGATTCATATTAAAAAATGTGTTTAATTGGAACATAAACAAATGTACCACTTTGGTTGAGATATTTTAAGGGTTTTTCATGTTTGTTCTCATACCCCATGGTCTTAAATTTGCTAGAGGCAAAAAATGATGCTAAAAGGCTGTAAGTTACACTACATATTAGACATAGGTTATTATGTTTTTGCCCTCGTTCGAGTCATAACAAGGTTGTTAGCTTACAGATTTGATCATGTAGACTTTTTTTTTTCAATATTTTTATTGAAGACAATTTGGTAATACTTTTACAGCCGCTTGTATCACATGTTAAGTCATACATTACATATATTTGACGTGGCTTGTATACATTTCCCTGATCACTTAAGGAAAGAGAAACAAAGATATTATTAAATCAGGAACAACATTTTTGTCTTCTTTTATTTTATTTTTTTAAAATGTTATTCATATTTAAATTAACAAAAAACAATTATCAACTTGATTAACTTATTAACCTTCTAACTTTCATTTCCCCATTCTCAATTAAATTCTTAAGTTATACAGTCTGCCTATACCAAATTCGCCTGGTATAAGTATGGGTAAATCAGATTAGAGACTGTATGGTTTTATCTAATTTAGGCCTAGGTCACCCTTTATATTAATACACGAGGGGGGGATATCGCTGAGTAATTACAGAGTGTGAATTCAAATAGTAAATAATGAAGGGAAATATGAAAAGAAAAAGGAGAGAAGGAAAGGGAGAAAGGAATAAGGTGGTGATCATGTAGGCTTTTCCTTTGTACATGACATATCTTACAAATGTCCACTAGATGGAACTCTTTGTCCATGAATGCAAAAATTATTCTGTTCTTGTATTTGGAATAGATGTATTATAGAATGTGTGTATATATTTTTAAATCCTATGTTCTTATATTGTACCCGTAGATTACATAATGGCATTTCCAAGGAGCTATACTATTTCCCCATTCACTACTTAAAGGATCTGCATCTCACATTGTATAACAAGAAGTTGTCATAATTATAGTCATGCAGTTTTGAAAATTGTCAGTATATTTTATGCAAAATACATTTGTTTAATGGAGTTGTAGAAATACCCCACAAAATGTATTTGCATAGCTACATAGACGCTTCTATAGGGCAGCACTACTCATTGCTGCCTAATGTAACAGAGCAAAGTAAATTACACTCTTTATGCTTATTTGGATATAATCCAGAAACCTTTCAGAACTAGATATGGTCTGTCACACCAATACTGACTCCTTGTCATTCATGAAAACCACCCAATGCTTATAAAGGAAGGACGTTATAATCATTTTTACGTGTCCTAAGCTAGCTCAAAATCCTGTGCTCCCAGTTCACCTTGTCAAACAACTGTGTATGAAGTTGGGATCTTCAAAAAAGAAACTTGTCTCATATCTGTTACTTAGCTCGAGTTCAAGTCTCTATCACTGAGGAACAAGCAGGAATTCCTGCATGCTACCACCAAAACTTGGATGTCTTTGGTAAGAAACTGCCTGGGATACTTCTACCATATTGTCCTTGTAAATATACATAGAAGTCTTGGCTGATACTGTGCCTTATCTTTACCAAGACCCCAAAGGTTTGTATGGAAGAGAACTTTAAATGAGGTTTCAATCAGTAATTTCACTCTCCATCTTTCTCTGGGTTCTTCTTCGTCATTAAGAAGAATGTATTTGTTATTGTGGGCCAAATAAAGTAGGCATTAATAACCATTAACTGATGCCACTCATTATAGAGTTATTTTTTTCACACAATCATCCTTATATCCTAAGGAGATCAGGATAGTTTGCTGGCTCAGTGATCAAGTGATCACTGACATGTATAAAATAATCCCATTCGAAAGGGAATGCCTTTATCTTTCAAACTTGAACCTTCTTAACATATTTAGAGTAAAAAATCTACTGTGAGTTTTTTAATGAAATATACAAGTGGGATACCATAGTGGCCAGGACCAATGAAAAAATATACACATGTCTGTCACAAGTTGGTAGAAGTTTATAAGGTAATTTAATTTGACTAAATATATTGGATATTGTTTAATATTCACTTATATATCTAATAAAATTCAATGAGTGTGCTAGGGGAAGTGAGTTCAAACACAATATCAGATCAAGATGGATTACTGTGTACCTAAACAAATATGATATTTTTTTTAAGAACTAGACTTCTTAATAACCAAAATGTTCTAGAAAGTAACAATATATCTCATATCTGCAAGTAAAATATCTCTTTCTTTCTCATATTGTGCATAAAGCGCAGAATAGTGCAAACTGACGCAATAAATAAATGTTGCCCTTTGTTCTCAATTGCTAGTTTTCAATAAAAAACTTGGACCTCCATTCAATTAAGCAAATTGTAGTAACAAGAGCCCGTAAAATAATTTGCTATTCAATTGGCGTATTTTAGCTACGTGCAAACGGTTTGCGGGTAAGAAACTCAAAATCCCTGGGGTTGTTAAAATCGTAACTCCGACCCATCTAAGCCTTTTATCTTTGAAGCCTGTAAATGTTACAATCGCAAATCGCTATTCAATTGCTACAATTCCTTAAGCCCGCAATTGCCTTTAAACCCTTAAATGGCAAATGTAGCCAAAAAGTACTAGAGAGGACTCACAAGGGGGTTAAATACCTGTTCGTAGCACTGTAAAAGCAAATAAAAAAGTAAATACTGCACTTTAAAAGACAGGGAAAGCAATAAAAGACATTAAAATTAATTGCACAACAGTCTCAAGCTGGCAAATCTGCAATAAAAAAATAATTATTTTACATTTTATTTCCATGTTATATCAATCCCGGTAATCAAAGAGTTAATACATATCAGGCCACCCACATGGACTAGAACAGTATCGTCATTCATTTTCATTATTTTGTACATTGCCGGATTATGAGTCCAATCACATATCGGACTTCTAAACGCTAATTGATTGACGTTTTAATGCCATGTTTTACTGATGTCACGATGATGGTCTTATTTACTATTGGCTGTTTCTAAATTGGTAGTTGCGGCCTTGCTTACTTTAACATGATCATGCTCTGAAATGCTACGTACGGGTGCATGGTTTAAGCTTTCGGCCATGTAGCTGCGGGCTTGTTCAATTGAGTCAATCTGTAACTGTTGCAAATGTCATTGTTAGTTTTCACAATTTCCAAAATAAAACCTTTTTTTCTGATGGTATCTAAAAGTATTTTACAATCTTGCTCCCTTGATAATGATTGATTAAAAGTGACCTCTAAATTTTTTACATGATTACTTTGCTTTTGCTAAAAACTTTATAACCCCAATTCCCAAAAGCTCTACAGTCACATTTTTCAAAATTGTATTTAAAACCAGATACCCTATTAAAACTTTCAATATCTCTATTAATGGAAGTGGAATTTGATGTTAAAATCATATATGCCATAACTTTGATACACCTATTATTTTCCCCATGTACTCTAATTCCTCTAATAAGTTTATATTTTCCGAAGGTTTGTCATAAAGGTTCTAAAACACAAATAAATAAAATGGGAGATAAAATGACATCCTCATCTTTTAACCATTAATTAAAACCTTACTTATGATCTTATTGTATAAAACTTTACTCTTTAACTCTATCAAATGCCTTCTCATAATGTAAAGATAAAACTGCAGCACCTTGGTCTCTATCTAATACATCATTAAAAATATCTCTTAAAAGTACCAAATTATCCCAAATATTTCTCCCAGGAACTGCACATGCTTGAGCCTCATTATTATTTTACCTGTCACTAATTGTAGTCTATTTGCTAGCACTTTTGTGAATATTTTATAGTCGACATTTAGCAGAGTTATAGATCTGTAGTTTTATAATTTTTCAGTATCTCCTTTTTTATATATTAGTTAAATAATATCCATTCTTTGACTTTTAGTAAGTTTTCCTTAAAAAAAACATTCTGCAATAATTTCTATTAAATATTCTTTTTTTATTTACCTATAAAATTATATATTAAACCATCGGTTACTGGAGTCTGGTTTAACTGAAATCCTTTCATTGCTCTGTTAATCTCCTCTACTGTTAATTTTTTCCCCCTTAATACTTCTCTATCTCTATCTTCTAATTTAAAATAATATTCCCTAAAAACATATACCCCTTCTGGGTCGCTACCTTGTCGTGGTAAAGGGGCTTGTGTACTTCGATGAAGCTGTGAGCTATACCATATAGAATCACCCAAGATGGGCAGGTCATGGCAGAGAGGTCAAATCGCAGTCCACTGGAGAAGGAAATGGCAACCCACTCCAGTAACGTTGCTAAGAAAACTTAATGGACAGGCACAACCAGAGACATAACAATATGGCACTGGAAGATGAGCCCTCAGGTCAGAAGGTACCTACCACATTACTGACAGAGAGCAGTGGGCAAGTACAAGTAACACCAAATCAAATGAAGTGGCTGGGCCAAAGCCAAAAGGACACCCAGATACGGATGTGTCTAGAGAGGAAAGGAAAGTCCGCTGCTGCAAAGACCAATTCAGAATAGGATCCTGGAATGTAAGAATTATGAAACAAGGCAAACTGGATGTGGTCAAGAATGAGACGACAAGATTAAACATTGATATCCTGGGAATTAGTGAACTTAAATGGACTGAAATGGGACATTTCACATCAGACAACCACCAGATCTTCTACTGTGGTCAAGAATCCCGCAGAAGAAATGGAGCAGCCATCCTAATCAATCAAAGAGTGGCCAAATCAGTGCTCGGTTATAACCCAATAAATGAAATAATAATTCAATTTAAATTCAAGGCAAGCCATTTAACATCACAGTTATCCAAGTATATGACAAAGACATTAAACACATCATAGATATAACACCAAGAAAATATGTTAATATTATCAAAGGAGATTGGAATGCTAAAGTAAAGAACCAAAAGACACCTGGAATAACTGGCAAGTTTGGTCTTGGAGTGCAAAATGAAGCAGGTCAGAGATTAGTAGAATTTCGTCAAGATAGTTCACTGGTCATAGCAAACACCTTCTTCCAACAGCCTCTGAGACGACTCTACACATGGACTTCACCAGATGGACAACATAGAAATCCAGCCAAAGATGGAGGAGCTCTATGCAATCGGCAAAAACAAGACCTGGAGCTAACTACGGCTCAGACCATGAGCTTCTTATTGCAAAGTTCAACATTAAACTGAAGAAAAGAGGAACAATCATCAGACCAAGTAGAATATGTAGTGGTGGTAAATAATAGATTTAAGGCACTAGACATGGAAGATAGGGTACCTAAAGAACTTTGGACTGAAGTTTGCACCATTATCCAGGAAACAGCAACAAAGAATATCCCTAAAAGATAGATAAGTAAGAAGTCAAACTGGCTATCCAATGAGGCTTTGAAAGTAGCTCAGGAAAGAAGGAAAGCAAAATGTAATGGATATAGGAAAAGATTTGTCCAACTGAATGCAGAATTCCAGATGATTGCAAGAACAGATAAGGAGCGATTCTACAATGAGCGATGTAAAGAGATCAAAGTAGATAACAGAATGGGTAAATCAAGAATGGGTAAATCAAGACCATGCCAAAGTGGGCGTGATAAAAGACAAAAATGGTAGGGACTTAATAGAAGAAGATCAGATAAAGAAGAGGTGGCAGGAATTCACTGAAGATCTATACAAGAAGGATCTTAACAGCTGTGATTACCTCGATAGTTTCTCCAATGAGCTGAAGCCAGACATCTTGGAGAGTGAAGTGAGGTGGACCCTAGCATGTCTTGCTTATAATAAGGCTGCAGGAGGTGATGGAGCCCCCGTTGAACTATTCAAAATTCTATAGCATGATGCTGTGAAAGTGCTGCTTGCCTTATGCCAACAAATTTGGAAAACTCAACAGTGGCCAATAGACTGGAAAAGGTCAACATCCCAATCCCCAATAAAGGCAGTGTCAAAGAGTGCTCCAATTATTGAACAATTGAACTAATTTCACATGTCAGCAAGGTAATGCTTAAGATCCTACAAGCCAGACTCCAACAATATATGGACTGGGAACTACCAGATGTGCAAGCCAGGTTCCCCAGAGGAAGAGGCACAAGAGATCAAGTTGCAAATGTCCCCTGGATAATTGAGAATGCAAGAGAGTTTCAAAAAAGCATTTAATTCTTATTCGCAGACTATTCTAAAGCCTTTGACTGTGTGGATCACAACGAAATGTGGCATGTTCTTAAAGAGATGGAAGTACCAGATCATCTCATTCTCCTGTATGTGGACCAAGATGCCACGGTCAGAACTGAACATGAGACAACAGAATGGTTCAATATCGGAAAAGGAGTGCGACAAGGTTGTATATTGTCACCTTATTTATTCAACTTATATGCAGAGTACATCATGCAAAAGGCCGGACTGGATGAATCCAAAGCCGGAACCAATATTGCTAAAATTAATATCAACCACCTCAGATACGCTGATGATACTACCTTGATGGCTGAAAGTGAGGATAACTAAAGGACCTATTGATGAAAGTAAAAGAGGAGAGTGCAAAAGCTGGCCTGCTGCTCAACATAAAAAAAAATAAGAATCATGGAAAACAGCAATCGCACTTCCTGACAAATAGAAGGGGAAGTAGTGGAGGCAGTAACAGAAGTTATTTTCCTTGGATCCAAGATCTCTGCAGATGGTGACTGTAGTCATAAAATTAAAAGACATTTGCTTCTGGGGAGGAAAGCTATGGCAAGCTTGGAGAAGCTAGTAAAAAGTAAAGATATTAAACTATCAACAAATGTCTGCACAGTTAGAACTATGGTATTCCCAGTAGTAACATACGGATGTGAGAACTGGACCATAAAGAAGTCTGAGCACCATAGAATTGATGCCTTTGAATTGTGATGTTGGAGAAGACTACTTAGAGTCCCTTCTGTTCACTAGAAGGTATGATCATCAGGCTGAAGCTAAAATATTTTGGCCATATCATGAGACGGCATGATTCCCTAGAAAAGACTCTGATGCTGGGAAAGATTGGATAGATGAAGTCACTGAAACAACGAATATGAACTTGATGGAGCTCAGAGGGACAGTAAGTGAGAGATGTGCCTGGTGTGCTGAGGTCCATAGAGTCATGGAGAGTTGAGCGCAACTGAATGACTAAACAACAACAACAATTTATATATACAGTATATATATATATATATATATATATATATATATATATATATATATATATATTATTATCGTTTATTTGTAACGCGCCAACATATTCTGTAGCACTAAACATAAGTTAAGTTACAGGCAATGACAAGATATATATATAGTATCTCACAAAAGTTAGTACGCCCCTCACATTTTTGTAAACATTTTATAATATATTTTCATGTGACAACACTGAAGAAATTACACTCTGCTACAATGTAAAGTAGTAAGTGTACAGCCTGTATAACAGTGTAAATTTGCTGTCCCCTCAAAATAACTCAACACACAGCCATTAATGTCTAAAACGTTGGCAACAAAAGTGAGTATACCCCTAAGTGGAAATGTCCCAATTGGGCACAATTAGCCATTTTCCCTCAGGTGTAAATGGGGAGAAGGTGTGTTAAATTTGGTGTTATCGCTCTCACACTGTCTCATACTGGTCACTGGAAGTTCAACATGGCACTGCATGGCAAAGAACTCTCTGATGATCTGAAAACAAGAATTGTTGCGCTACATAAAGATGGCCTAGGCTATAAGAAGATTGCCAAGACCCTGAAACTGAGCTGCAGCACGGTGGGCAAGACCATACAGAGGTTTCACTGGACAAGCGGGTCTTACCTACAGGCAAGCCTGGTGGTGGGATTGTCATGGTCTGGGCCTGCATGAGTGCTGCCGGCACTGGGAAGCTACAGTTCATTGAGGGAACCATAAATGCCAACATGTACTATGACATACTGAAGTAGAGCATGATGCCCTCCCTTCGGGCCGCAGGGCAGTATTCCAACATGATAACGACACCAAACACACCTCCAAGATGACAACAGACTTGATAAAGAAGCAAAAGGTAAAGGTGATGGACTGGCCAAGCATGTCTTCAAACCTAAACCCTATTGAGCATCTGTGGGGCATCCAAGGTCTCTAACATCCACCAGCTCGGTGGAGGAGTGAAAGAGGACTCCAGTGGCAACCTGTGAAGCTCTGGTGAACTACATGCCCATGAGGGTTAAGGTAGTGCTGGAAAATAATGGTTGCCACACAAAATATTGACACTTTGGGCCCAATTTGGACATTTCCACTTAGGGATGTACTCACTTTTGTTGCCAACGGTTTAAACATTAATGGCTGTGTGTTGAGTTATTTTGAGGGTACAGCAAATTTACACTGTTGTACACCTACTACTTTACATTGTAGCAGAGCTTCATTTCTTCAGTGTTGTCACATGAAAATATATGATAAAATATTTACAAAAATGTGAAGGGTGTACTCACTTTTGTGAGATACTGTATATATATATATATATATATATATATATATATATATATATATATATATATACATGGGAAATTTACCAGACCGTCTCTCAGGATAAATTTTGCAGACCCCATTGTTCTGGGTTTTTCTTGTCACTTTAATAGAGTCAATGCCAAAATGAAATACAGCAATGGTTATACCTATGGTTACCAGATAGGACTTACAAGGGGGTTAAACACCTGTTTGTAGCACTGTAAATGCAAATAAAAAAAACTATACTGCACTGTAAATGTCGGGGAAAGTGATGAAAGACATTATAATTGATTGCACAGCAGTCTCAAGCACAAAAATCGGCAATAAAAATGTATTTTTTTGTTTTATGTTTCACTTCAGGGCTACAGTATATCGATCTTGGGAATCAACGAGTTAATACATATCAGGCCACCCACATGGACTAGAATAGTATTGGCATTCATTTTTATTATTTTGAATTTTGCATTTTTTCCGAGTCCAAAAGCATATGGGACCTCCAAACGGTAATTGATTGACATGTAACCTCCGTGTTTTACTGACCTAATGATGATGGTCTCATTTTCTATTGGCTGTTTCTAAAAGGGTAGTTACGGCCTTGCTTAATTGATCATGTTCCCACTCTAAAATGCTACATATAAGTGCATGGTTTACGGTTCCGGCTCTCGGCCCCTAACTTGTAGACTTGTCTAATTTAATAGCACCGGAATTGTAGCAGAGTTCAATCCCACAGCATACAGCTTGTATAACGCATGCAGGCTTCCAATTGAATCAGCCTCTTGGAGAATAGAGTACAGGAAAAACAATTCACAATATTGGAAAATATAAAAGGTAAATAACTCTTTGAACAACTTGTGGTTACCTCACAAATATGGCATAATTGGCCCTTTTGAACATTTGTTATTGAAAGAGTACAGCTAATTGGTCCAGAAAGGCCAAATGCAAAACTACCTCACCCAGTCATAATACATATTATAAGATTTACTGACAAAAACAAATTACAAATTGACTTGCACGTCATTGTAAATGTGCTAAATTGACCTATAAAAACAACAACCTACTAATCTTCCAAGAATTTTCTGTACAAATAGCTCAAAATTGCAAACCTTATGCAAAAATATGCAGCAGTAATTTGAAACAAAACATATAATTTTCTTTGTTATCTCCTTTAACCATAATTATCGAGGAGAAAAAATATTTTTTTGATGAGCCAGCGACAGCTTCTGTATGCTTTTTATGTGACCAGATCCTCAAGTACAGAGGTTAAACTATCCGCTTAAACCAAAAATCAGGTTAACCTTGGTCACAATTCGTCTGGAGCCGAGGAATCTACTACAGCTGACTCATTTTGTTGCTAGAATTTTGTTTTTGCTTGATTTAAAAATGTAAAAAAAAATCAAATTAATATTACACCCTATAGAAGCCCAAACTTTTTCTCTCTCTTAGTTATATGGTCCAGATTTGCTCACTGTGACAGACTACATAGGCTTACTGACTATGGGCCCTAGTCTAAATTTATAGACACTTAAAATCACTCTTAATATTTCCACATATTCTATTAGCTACTCGCAATCAGATTACAAGTTACCCATCCACAATCACTACAGGCCAGCCAAAGACGCAAAACTGGCCTTAGAACTCCATTGGTTTTAGCACAGTTCCAACATAATGAGCTCTAAATAATTACACAAAATCGATATTCTACTATACCCCTAGCTCTAGCCTGCAGATAAAGTCACCCACAACTGAAAAAAGTATTACTACTAAATAGGACTCGCCAGGACTTTTTCAAACACTTATTATAGCTGTAGCCAGCCTGGATCTACCTTTTTCAAACCCATGGGCAGTAAAGTGAAGGAGCCCCTGTGAGTGCGTAAACATTTTTCCCTTTTCTGTGTGTGTATATCGCTATTTTGCTGTGTGAACAAATCACAGGCATTTTCCCCTAACAGCCATTTTTACATCATAGCTACTCATACACACACAGAGCTATTACTTGTTTATTAAACACATTTGATGGTGGGCCACAATATGGTGGGCCATTTTATTTATATATTTCTATGGGAGGACAGCAAGCCCATGATACACACATGAATCATACATACAAACTCAGTAATTATGAGAGTTAAAGGGCCACTGTACAATGAAAATAGAAATTTTTGAAAAAGCTGAGTCTAACTTAGAGCATAAGTAATCAGGAAAAAAGTCACACAGCTAGTTTTAAATTGGATAAAATCAATGTAATGCTTTTTCTGTGCCCTGGGGAAATCCATGATACATAGGAAGAAGTTGTGTGTTTGAGAGGGGCGTTTACATTTCTGGAGAGATATGGTTGCATTTACTGAAGCAAGAAGCCTGCTTCTGGGACAGTGAGGAGGAAGGGGTGTGGTGTCAATTTCAATCTTCTCCAATTAAGAAATGTTTTCTGTTCCCTCCTTCCTCAATCCTACCTCCACTTAAAATAAATGATCATGCTCTCATGAAGAATGTAACAAACACAAAATGGATTCCTATACTCATAAACAGAGACAACAGAAATTCAGATTTTACCAATAACATTTTATGTCCATGATGTACATATACTTGACAAACAAGTGTCTTCTTGAATTGCAGTGGAACTTTAATTATAAAACTGAACACCATCACATATATAGTTGTGAGCAATACGGGTTGTTGCTAATGCTTGCGGGCTCGCAGCAAGGGCCTCAGTTGCTGGCAATGAGCGCCGATGGCACTCCTCATCCCTATGTCCCCGCATAATCTCTTCCCCTCCTCCTCTCCTTCCCCTGTGTCTCTCTTCCCCTCCTCCTATCCTTTCCCTGTGTCTCTTTTTCCCTCCTCCTCTCCTTCCACCGGGTGTGTCTCTTCCCCTCCTCCTATCCTTCCCCTGTGTCTCTCTTCCTCTCCTCCTCTCCTTTCCCTGTGTCTCTCTTCCCCTCCTCCTGTCCTTCCCCTGTTCTCTCTTCCCATATGTGTATCTTTCCCTTCTCCTCTCTCTCATTGCCTGCAACCCAAAATTACGACACGCGGCACAAAAAAAAAATACACAACGGTCGTAAAACAAACAAGTAACCGCGCAAACCCAAAAACACTCACCCATCGCACGGGGGGACAGCCAGGACATCTGGAAGTGAGGTTGAACGTGAATTTAACACCAATTTCCCCAGTTTCAGCACTCGATACAGACCCCCATAATCCATTAATTAACCCTGTCTCTCATGGGGGTCAATACAGCCCCTCATCAGCCCTTAATTAGCCCTGTCACTCATGGGGGTCAATACAGACTCCCATAAGCCCATAATTAACCCTGACACTCATGGGGGTCAATGAAGTCCCCCATAACCCCTTAATTAACCCTGTCACTCATGGGGGTCAATACAGACCCCATAAGCCCTTCATTAACCCTGTCACTCATGGGGGTCAATACAGACCCCCATAAGCCCTTTATTAACCCTGTCACACATGGTGGTCAATACAGACCCCCATAAGCCAATAATTAACCCTGTGACTCATGGGGGTCAATACAGACCCCCATAATCCAGTTTTAGCCCTGTCACTCATAGGGGTCAATACAGACCCCCATAAACCCTTCATTAACCCTGTCACTCATGGGGGTCAATACAGACCCCCATAATCCATTAATTAACCCTGTCACTCATGGGGGTCAATACAGATCCCCATAAACCTGTAATTAACCCTGACACTTATGGGGGTCAATGAAGTCCCCCATAACCCCTTAATTAACCCTGTCACTCATGGGGGTCAATACAGACCCCATAAGCCCTTTGTTAACCCTGTCACTCATGGTGGTGAATACAGACCCCCATAATCCATTAATTAACCCTGTCACTCATGGGGGTCAATACAGACCCCCATAAACCCGTAATTAACCCTGACACTTATGGGGGTCAATGAAGTCCCCCATAACCCCTAATTAACCCTGTCACTCATGGGGGTCAATACAGACCCCATAAGCCCTTTGTTAACCCTGTCACTCATGGTGGTCAATACAGACCCGCATAATCCATTAATTAACCTTGTCACTCATAGGGGTCAATACAGACCCCCATAAGCTCTTCATTAACCCTGTCACTCATGGCGTCAATGCAGACCCCCATTATCAATTAATAAACACTGTCACTAATGGGGTTCAATAACGAGCCCCATAATCTCTTAATTAACCCTATCACTCATGTCGGTCAATACAGACCTCCCATAAGTCCTTAATTAACACTGTCACTCATAGGGGTCCGCAATCGACAGGCTAAGCCTCCTAGAGCCTCATAGAGTATTTTCCCGGAAGAAAATTGGCAATGGTGCTCAAATTTTACTCAAATTTCAGCCAATCAGAAGGCACCAAGTTGTGAGCCAATCAGACTGGGATACACCCCCATATCCCATTCTGTTTGGCTAACGCACCTGTCAATCTTTTTTAAACCAATCAGAATGCTTTATTGCCTTCAACCAATCACAATGGGATACACCCCCACGGGGTGATCGGCTGACGACATCGTCCCCTTTTGGCGGGTGTATCCTATTCTGATTGGCTCACACCTTGGTGCCTTCTGATTGGCTGAAATTTAATTGACAGCATTTTCAGCCAATCAGAAGGCACCATTGGCAATTTTCTTCCAGAAAAGGCTCTGGGAGGCTCATTAGCGTCGGGGAAGTCTGTGTTTTTTTTGTTTTGTTTTTAGATAGGCTTTATTGTATTTTAGATAGAGGGGTATGTATGTATTTTAGACAGGATTTAATGTATTTTAGATAGCAGGGTATGTATGTATTTTAGTTAGGGGCTATTGTATTTTATTTGTTTATATGTTTATATTAGCAATGAGCACCGAAGGTACTCAGAGAACTAAAAGCCTTACATTGTCTGCCAAACAGCATTCCCAGCCTTACAATTTTATTGACCGGACATTCATTACAATGCATGTCATATCACACACACACACACTCACCCTGATATATCATCACACACACGCAGCCTGTCATATCACAGTGTAGGAATCAACATAATTATTGGGGGGATACAGCTCACTTGATACACAGAACACTTAATAGCTTCTGTACGCTTACATACACACAATAAACAACCTGGGGGGGATTTTCCCCCCTCATCCCCTCAGTTCTACACCCATGCTCTGAGCCTTTCATATCACACACACCCTCAGCCTGTCACCACACACTCAGCCTGTCACATCACACACATACTCGGCCATCACATCACACACACACACTCAGCCTGTCATATAACACTCACTCTATGATATCACACACACACACACTCACCCTGTCATATCATCACACACACTCAGCCTGTCACCACACACACTCAGCCTGTCATATCACACACATACTCAGTCTGTCACCACACACTCAGCTTGTCACATCACACACACTCAGTCTGTCACATCATTAGATTGTGGTATTTTGTAGAATAACCTCAATGGTTTTGACAGTAATACTGGGACTCTCAGTCTTTTTCCTCCGACTCTTTACCTTTAGACTAGTGATATAATCAGGATAATCAGGGTGTTTTATTTCACACCCTCAATGTGCCTATAGTTGGGCACAAATTAGAATGTTTTTGAGTTTTGGTGGCCACAGAATGGTCTGGGTGATTTGTTGAACACTCTGGTATACATGGGAGTATTAGTCAGACTCTTATCAGTGTTATCAGAGCAGTATTATATATCTATGGTCTGTGTATTTTTATGAGCATTTTGAATGGCAATACATCTTACACCCAGGGAAGAAATTTGGTGGGAGAGTTCAGTACTTAGATGTATGTATTTGGGCCCTCAGGGAAAACCCCTACTATCCACATATACAGCATTTGGACTTTTTCTCTTCAATTTGAATGCCTTTTCAAGTTGAATTAATTTCTGTTATCAATTAAGATTTTCTTTTGAGGGCGATGAAAGTAAGCATTTACACATTTTAAGTGCCTAATAATTAGCTTTTAATCTTCACCTCACACCTTTGTTTTAAACCCTTTTAATTGTATTGGATGTTTTTGATTTGGAAATAATTCCTGTGAACAATATTTGTTCACCTATAGTATTTTTATTTGAAGACACTCACTAAACAATGGAAACAATGTATTTCTGTAGCCATTGCATGCTTTCATAGGTAATACATAGTAAATGGACCCATGCATTCCAATGACTATTCTTTGTCATTCTGTGTAGTATATCCCTTGTGCTACACATTTCGAACACTACTCAGCTGTTTGTTTCATGCATGCATTGTCTGGCATGACTTACACAAACATTCCATAGTTTCACTGCTATGTTGCATGTATTTCTGCTATTGAAGCTCCACATGGTCATTTTAAACTAAAATCAAATAGTAGCTTGCAAAGTTTGCGGCAAGCTTTTAAACATTATTCTGGCCTTGGAGTTTATTATGACTAACAGATACTATGCAGAATAATTGCCATGTATAGCTAGACAGCATAATATTAAGTCAATAAGATGCTGGAAGGTTTGCGAGGGAATCTGGAACCATGCAAACTGCAGTGCACCCGACAACTGCTAAAAAGTGAGTGGTGGAGGATCCATACGGCGAACATGACAATCAAGGTGGTCCTACAGATGCTCAATGGGGTTCAAGTCCTGGGAATTTGGAGGTCAGGGACATACTTGGAAGTCTTTGTCATGCTCCTCCAACCACTCCCGGACAATTCTTGCAGTATGATATGTTGCATTGTCCTGCTAGAAGATCTCATCTGCTCCAGAGAAGACAGTCAACATCTGCAAGGGTGGATAGATAACATTCCCCAGACCATAATGCTGCCGCCACCAACTCGTGTGCTTACAACAATGGTTGCAGAGTGTTTGTTCTCGTAGGTCGATGGAGCAGAAAACATGACTCATCAGAGAAGGCAGCTCCTTGCCAATCAGAAGAGGTCCAATTTCGGTACTGTTCTGCAAATTGAAGTTGTTACCACTTCCAACTCTCTTCCACCTCTATTGCAGCTCTGCCGGGTAGCTAAAATGAACAGACTACTGTTTAAATGGACACATAAATATTTATCTCTAATGAAAATTACCATGATTACTTAATGAATAATTATGTTTATGTCGTCGCTAATTTCTAAATCAGCTTTCTAAAGCTCAGTCTGTCACTATCATAGATAATATTTGATTTTTTATAAGTGTATTCAAAACACTATTACCGGTAAGTCTTTCTCACCTAAGTAAAAGTTGATGCAAGAGTAACAGACAGAGTAATTAAGTTATATTTTTCTGTGCAAAACCACTTTTGTGAAGCTTGTATCTTATTAAGCAACTGTATTTTAATGACATGATTATTATATGAAACAGAAATGCAGTTGAAATCAATTATTTATTTATTTTTTAAATGTTTTATTGTTTCCTTGATGATACTTTTTGAAAGCATAGAGTATGTAAAATATCTCATCCAAGATCATGATCATGTCAATCAGCTGAATGTATCAGGAAACCATGTATTATAGATGATTATTATTTCTTGAGTTGTTTGTTCATCCCCAAGGTGGAATGGTATGTGATGAGACCTTCATGAATGCACATGTCACAGGAATGCTGTATTTCTTCAAGGCAAATATTTTAGTAAATCCTATGAATTAAGTGTTCATTGCTATCAAGTAATTTAAACTCAGATCTCATGTAGTTGCTGCTAAATGTTGTATAGCAAAGCAAGTCAAATTATGATATTTATTTCCATGTCTGAAGCATAATCCTTTTAATACTCTCAGATCTTACCAAGGGTTTATAGCTGATTTGTTTGGGCCATATCAACAATGAAGAGACTTATAGAATCATGTTTGATGTCTTACTCTTTCTTCATTTTGTTTTATATACCTTCACCTCTGGCTACAACCAGGGACTGTTTTAGTGAAATAGTTTAAGCACACTTGATAATGATGTCAGGGATTTAAAATATGCTGTATTTTGATTTGTTTTCATGTTCTGTTATTGTATATTTATGTACTTATGCTTTGAGCATGTCTACATTTAAAATAGCTTGAACAGCACAAAGTACCTCATTCTATTTCAATTCAAAATATAGATTAAACAGAAGTGAGTGAATCAAAATTGTAAGCAGTTATATGAATTATTTGATGATTTCCAGTTTAAAAAATGTCAACATGTTGATTTTTCACTGCTCAGTTAGCCCTCCATTCTATGTGTCCCACAGATAAAAGTAGTAGTCGAGGTGGGATATGATAGGAGAATGGATTGGAATTTTAAAACAATATGTTTTGTGTAAGATAGTGACATATTTTAGAGATTTTTTTAGGGGGAAATGACAATATTTTGTTGTTTATTTGCTATCATTTAGTGTTCGAGACTATGGGGCTCCTAATGGAACCCTCATTGGGATTAGGTTCTATGGAGGTTGTAGAAAGGATCCCTGTGGTGGTTGAAAGGGTGCCACAGTGGACTGTTGAGGACCCCCATGTCACAGTGGTTAATGTGAGGTGCCGTGGGGGACCTTTGGGGCTCCCATGATTATACTTTAGATGCGGATCCCCTGGCTCATAGAGAATAGAGGGTGGAAGGGAAAATCCTGAGGGATCCCATGTCTTATAGCTGCTAGGAAGAAGAAATACCAGGGGATCTCCAGGCTCATTGCAAGTAGGAAGGAGGAATCCCAGTGGATCCCTGGGCTCATAGTGGGTGGTGGGTCATAAACCCCTTGCATTAGTTTGTATTATTTAACCCCTCCCCTGCCATGGAAGGCCATGAAGAGCATTATATAGATTTGGTTATGGGAGGATATTATTGCTAGTATTCTATGTTTATGTAAGGGGTACCATTCGGCAGCATTGCTATGGAGACTACTTTTAATCCAGGAGCCTTAGAATAGTTCCAGTACTTAGGATTTATAAGCTCCCGAAGTTCCAAGAACAGCTTATATCAGATGTTATTGCACAAATGGAATGGAGGCCTTATTAAATTGCCACTATTGTATCACATTCAGCAAAGCTCTATATGTAAATGAAATTGATTAAAACATAGAATCTGCTGGCTGTCTTTTGTTTGTAATTTCCATTGCAGTTAATCAGTGTCTTCAGCATCCTGGTTATCTGTACACTTTAACATTGGGTATACAGAAGAGTACACTAGACAGATCCAGATGCATAATACACAGTAGCTTACAAATCTCAAAACTATACTAAGGCCCCCATTCAATTGGTCAAATTGTAATTACTGGAGCATGTAATGTAGCCCGTAAAAGTTTCTGATATTAAATTTACCTCTTCTAGATACCTGTAATTGATTTGCGAGTTACAGGCTCAAAATCCCTACAGTTGTCAAAAACGTAACTTGGTACTATCTCCTCCAATTAATTGCACAGCAGTCTCAAGTTCGCAAATCTACAATAAAAACTATCAGGCCACCCACATGGACTAGAACAGTTTATTCATTGATTTTTATTGATTTCTACATTTGGATTTCTAGTCTGATTGCAGATTGTACTTCCAAACGCTTAATTGTAGTATAAACTCGATGTTTTACTGACATCCTGATGATGGTTTTATTTAATTGATAGTGACCATGCCCTGAAATACTACGTACGGGTTCATGGTTTACGGTCTTAGCATTCAGCACTGTAATTGCGGGCTTAAGCAATTAAATACAGTATTATTATTATTATTATTATTATTATTATTATTGACTTTTATTTGTATCGCACCAACATATTCCGTAGCACTGTACAGGGGATAAGAATATGGAAAATACAATATTAACAAAATCAGAAAATGAGGGGCCCTGTTTTAAGTTTGGAAACTTTGTAGAAAGTGCTTTTTTTCCAAAACACCCTACAAGACTGGAAACTCGCTACTTACAATCTAAAGGGAATGAAAGGGACAGAGACATGGGGAAGAGTAACAGATAAGGAAAAAGAAGGGTCAGGAAGAAAGTGAAAGTTAGAAAGGTTATTCATTAGTTGGAGGGATCTGAGATGAGAGGCTCTAGTGTGTAATATGTTGTCTGACCCCTAGTGATAAGAAATGTGATCTGAAAGTAGGAAAGTCAGGTGATTTCATGGTTCTATAAATTAAATCTGAATAGGGGCGGGAGGGAACTGCTAACAGGGCTTCACAGAGGTCGTAGGCCTCTGTTTTCAGGTAAGATTTGGCACTGTAAGAAAATGAAACATGGCGTGAGGGACAGGAAAAACAGGAAGAGAGAGGAATGAGAATGAGAACTTGAGGTGACATGAAACCTGTGAGTAGGGGGAGATTATGCAAACCAGTAGTGGGGAAGGATGGGGGAGGAGGGAAGCCAGGCAGTAAATAGCAAACATTTGTATGGATTTAAAATATAGTAAAAAATAAATCTATGTCCCCACATATAATAACACGCGTACAGTATTAATATTAATAAAAATATTGGCTCCAGGGATGGGGCAACTTCAAAAATCTTTTCATACCTACTGCTCAGAGGGCTTCACAGAAGTAGTAGGCCACTGTTTGCAGGTAAGATTTGGCACTGCAAGAAAATGGAAAACATGGCGTGAGGGACAGAAAAAAGAGGAAAAGAGAAAATACATCTGTAACTGTATGAAGGTAATTACCTGCTTCTAAATGAATCTGGGCTTAAGTTTGTACATTGCCCGATTATATAATGAGTGGTGTTAGCAATGCTTTTTTTTTTTTTTAAATCTGCATACAGGGGACCTGGTACTGCCTGAGCTTTCATAATCATCGTGATCTTTAAAAATGCAGGACTGAAAGAGCAAAGAGGCAGGTAATGTCGTTTAAGGGCAGCTTCATGGAATTAAACATATGTTTAAATAATTCTAAAATATTAACAAAATACACTATTTCAAAATGTTCTTTTGCTAAGTTATCCTTAAGAAGGACATTGCAGTTGTAAAATAAGTCAAGACCTTTAACAGTGTAAGCTATATCCAGCATAGTGAAAACTCTATTAGAAAAATAATACATATATATGTATGAAATATTAACATTTTTCAAATTTCTCTCTGCTCGCCTCTAGCGAGCCTCCTCCATAGTAGTGTAGCCATAGTGTAGCCCTTAGCTTGTAACAAGATGAGTGTGAGGGTATGAATCTATGGAATTACTATTTTGTTCACTCTAATACAGACAGTACGGTCTGAGGTTCCATGTTGGTCCACATGTCAGTCTCCTGTACTAGATTCCGCAGTATGCCTCACCCAGTAACATGCTCGGAAGGGTTCACTTCAGGGACGAGAAAAAGAAGGGAAGCAAGCATGGCAACTAGACATGAACAGAGAAAAATTTGAAAATGAATAATATTTTATAGCTCTATATAATGGGTCTTTCATTATGTTGGATCCGTCTTATACTTTTCAAAGTTCTTGCTCTTGCTTCATAACTAAGGGCTCCACTACATTGCTTCCATAGTAAATCTTGCAATCTTGTAAATTAAACATTCTCATAAAACCTAACATCTATTACATAATGCCTGCATCAAACCGTTATGTATCAAATCCTAGTATCTAAACGCAATATCCTGTAAAAGCAGCTAAACCCTTAGAACACTTATAACACACATTTAGAATCAGTACCAAAAAAACAACGGCATTTTACATGTCTGCAATAAAAAAAGATAGGCATATAAATCTTAGAGCACAACTTAAGCCTTTCTAATGGTTAACCCAGACCTCTGCAACAAAAATCACCAAAGAACAATAATCAAAATTACAATATTAGTTACAAAAACATGCTCACACAATTAAATACTGACACCTAACTAATGCAAAGTCACACCTGCTAAATACAGAATGCCAGGAGTTAATTCCTACCCACCTGCCCTACAAATAAATGTACAACCCCCACAACAATAATTCTCTCTTAGCATTTATTGTATATCTCCTGATATGGAATGCCATATAATATGTGTTACATTTACATATAATGTCATGTGTCTCGAATACAATGTTCGTGTGCAGTGATAATAAACCTCATCAATATGTTGGCAATCAGTATGTGATTCTTAAACACCCTAGTGTATGACATAATGCTCAAAGGGACATCATGTTGTTTCTGAAAAAGGTTTTTTTTTCAAATAAAGACAATATTCAGAAGATTGACAGTTCTTGGGGAGCTTTCCCTACTAGACTGTAAGTTTGTGAGTTTTAAATCTTGCAAGTTGCTTTGGAGAAAGTATGTTGGTCACTTGATTCTAAGCTCAAAGACAGGACCCTCCATCCTTTGCAACATGTTAATACTGCTATTATTTTGCCTTGATTCTAACCCATGTATAACGCTACGGATTATGTTGGCATAAATGAATGATTATAATAATATGTCCGCCAATAAAATCTATACACTCTGCATTTTCTGTCAGTTTAAATTAGGTCAGTTTAAACAAGTTTTTGTTGTTTAGTCATTCAGTTGTGTCTGACCCTTTGTAATACAATTGATCACAGAACGCCAGTCACATCTGTTAGGCATTACCCATTTAAGCTCCCTCAAATTCATTGTTTCAATTACCTCATATATCCATCTCTGTCTCAGTTGCCCCCTTCTTCATGTGTCTTCAATCTTTCCCAGCATCAAGAGTTTTCCCTAGGGAATCTTGCCTTCTCATGATATGGCCAAAATATTTGAGCTTTAGCCTCATGATCATATATGTCAGTGAAAAATTTGTCTTCATTTTCTGCATCTTCTTGCTTAGAGGAACTCTAAGCATTTTTATCATACACCACAAATATACGGTACACTTTTTTATGGTCCAGTACTTTACTACTTATCTGTACATTTAAATAGCTTCTTCGGACATGCCATAGCTTTCCTCCCCAGATTCAAGTGTCTTTTAATTGAATGGCTGCATCTGTCACTGCTTCCACTTCTTCCCCATCTGTTGGCCAGGAACTGAGATTGCTGCTTGATATTTTTTAACTTTGGCAGGCCAGCTTTTGCACTCTCTTCTGTCACCTGATCGATAGGCCCTTTAGTTCCTCCTCACTTTCAGCCATCAGAGTAGTATCATCCACGTATCTGAGGTTGTTGCTATTTATAATATTGATTCCCACTTCAGATTCGAGCCTTACCTATATATTGACTAAATATGATAACAATATATAACCCTGTTGCACTCCTTTCTTGATCTTGAACCATTGTTCCATTTTTTGGTTCTGACCATGGCTTCTTGGTCCAGAAATAGATTCTTCGGGATTCAGATGAGATGTCTTGAACCCCCATTTAATATGAATAAGAACCTGCAACATTGTTTTGTGATCCACCCAGTCAAAGTCTTTAGAATAGTATATGATGCAAAATTAAATATCTTTCTGAAACTCTCTTGCTATCTCTATTAACCAGCTTATATATAGATCATAATCTCTTGTACCTCTGCCACTCTGAAATCTGGCTTGCACATCTGGTAGTTTTTGGTCCATATAGTGTTAGAGCCGAGCTTGCAGGCCTAGACTTCAGGCAGCCCAAGGGAGAATCTGGGTTGGAGCAGCTGTCCTTACCAGCCCTTGGAGGAGAGGATGATGGACATCTGCCCCAGTGATGGAGCTATCCCCAGAGCAAAGATAGGAGCGGAGCTGACCCTGACAGTATGCACCCAGAGTGTGGGCCCAGGAGATGGAGAGCACTATGCCCTGCTGATGGTTATGGATGAGGGGGGACACAGTAAGCAGGCCTTAGTACAACTTTCAAGGATTGGAGGCTCCAGTCGAGGTCAGCAGGGTGGATACTGGCTTGTGGACCCAGCCGGCATGCTCAAAAGGAGCATATTTTTCCTATTATACTAGGAAGGAGGGGGCACTGGGCCTTGTCAGTGGGAGATGGGTAGACAATGTTGAAGGCCCATTAGGTAGCCACAGAGTCGAGCCATGACCAGGAAAAGGCTCAGAACTGGAAGAGGGGAAGTTTTTGCCCACATTTATTCCCATGGAACCTAGTACGTCCCAGGTTCAGCAGGCCAGATGGTTTTACTAGCCTGGTTAGGGAGGGTTTCCATGGAAAAGGACTGTCACTAGTTGTGCTGTCACTAGCCTGGATAGTACCCATTTCTGTGGATTACAAATGGGGATCCCCAGGACACTGTTTCCCTGTTGCCCCGTCTTACACCACTGTGTAGGAGTGGGTATTGGCACAGATAATTGGGAGGGGGTAGGCCACTGAGCCGATGAGGCTGTCTCCAGACCTGTTCACCATCCCGGCATTGGTAGAGCTGGGAAATGTCACAAGCCCACTCTGTAAACCCAGAATCACAGCACAACCAGGGGAAGGCTCAAGCCTGGAAAGGGGATACATTGTTATTGACATTTTTACCCATGGGACCTGGTACTACTCCGGATTCAGCAGATTTAATTGGGGGGCACAATTCATTTTTTAATTAAAGTTAGAATCAAAGTTTTCAAACAAATATATATTTTTCATTGTGCAGTAGTCTTAACATTATGAGGATTAAGCTATCCTGAGGAACTATTAAGTCACATTTTTATTAGATCAATTGAATAGACGAGATAGGCCTTCTAATGTTTAGCCACCAAAACATCAATGTTTCTGTGCTACATCTGTTAGCTTAGTGGTGACATATATTATTCTCATTAAGGCACAGTGTAATAAAGGTGCTATTGTTTCTTTCTCACCTCCCCCATGTCTATTTTTAGGATGATATATATATACTGCTAGGGTTGTATAGTACCTCCCATAGATGTTCTATGGAAGTCTATTAAATAAAACAAAAAGAGGAGGGAACAAGAGACATGGGGATAAGCCACCAGTGATGATAGACCTAATCACTCCTATACGAGTGTGCCTTGCAAATAACCAATCCACATATAGCAATACTGCCAGTGAAATGTAGTGGGTCTGATCATTGCTTTCAAAGGGGAATACAACAAGTGTCATAAAAAGGACATTTTAGAGCTGTAAAAAGTACAGAGAAGGGCAATCTATTAAGGGAAATGGAGCAGCCAAGTTATGAAGAAAGAAAAAAGGCGTCTAAGACTGTATATGATTACTCTCTCTCTCTTTCTCTCTTTTTCTCTCTGTCTTTCTTCACGGTTCACTTGGGACAAAGAACTATAGCATTATTGGTTCTGAGGCAAAGGGGTTGAATCTTGTCCAGTTATTGGGCAGGAAGCTGATTTACATCTGAATTTAACCCTGAGGCATTAATATTTCCTCCTGTCCTCACAAACCGAGCTATAAGCTGATTTATAGGTGGATTTAACCTTGTAGGAAACACAACTGAGTGTCAGACAACATTATCAGCTCAACATGTTATAATTATATCGGAATCTTCTTCTTCTGGCGGTATGATTATGCCAGTATTTAGAATGTTAAAGCGGTACATAAAAAAATACTGACATAATCATACCGACTTTAGACACCATTGCCACTTCCCCCTCTCCTTCTCCCTTTCCCCCTTATCCTCCTCCCTTCCCCCCCTTCCCCCCCTTCTCCTCCTCCCTTTCCTGCTTACCCCTTCTCCTCCTCCTTTTCTCGCTTCCCCTTATCCTCCTTCCTTTCCCCCTGCCCCCTTATACTCCTCCCTTCCCCCCTTCCCCCTTATCCTCCTCCTCCTCCTTCCTTTCCTCCCTTCTCCTCATCCTCTCTCTCCCCCTTTCCCCCTTCTCCTCTTCTTTCCCTTCTCCTCCTCCCTTTCCCACCTTCCCCCTTATCCTCCTCCTCTTCTTCCCCACTTATCATCCTCCTCCTCCCTTTCCCTCCTTATCCTCCTCCTCTAATCTAGGCAACCCTCCCTTTTTCTGATCCTGTGCCAGGGGTGTAGGAACTGGGGGGATGGGGGGTGGACAACACCCCCAAGTTTAACAGCCTTATTCAATTGTGATTTGGCAAATTAAATAGGGCTCTATTTCAGCACAGAGCATATTTTTTTACAGAAGTTAGTAGTTAGTGAAGACCTTGCTTATGAATAGAGGTTCACTAACTAAAAACTACTGTAAAAAAATATGCTCTGTGCTTATATAGAGCCCTATTCAATTGGCTGAATCGCAATTTAATAAGGCTGTAAATTAATAGAGGACACAAAAATAGCAAAATTAAACTTAATCATGTGTTGGCCACTAGAGCACTATGGACCAGTATGTCTTTATTTAGATCCCGCTTCATGCTGATGATAGCCAATAAGCTTGAAACAGCTGTACATGTATAGGATATTCAGCTTGTGTTTAATCCAACCTTGGCTTTGCATTAAAGCTGTGTAATACAGCATGCGTGAGCTTAAAGGAAGCCATGTTTGATGGCTATGGATTGAAGAGTGAGGTATTTGTGAGCACATTTGCATGTCACAGCTCAGCTTCCCAGAATGCAGTGTAATAACTATTTTTCTCGGAATTCTGAGCTGGAAGCAGGTTTTTTAACTTGTTTTAGACATTCAAATGTGAACACAGATGTACTATTTATTTACTATATATATATATATATATATATATATATATATATATATATATATATATATATATATATATTATATTTGTGTTCACATTTGCCCACCTGCTCAGAATGCTGAGAAATACATTGCATTCTGGGAAGCTGGGCAGGGTCATGCAAATGTGCAATTTAATATTGAACGGGGCATTGAGAAATTAAATAAAGAAGTTAAAAAAGAGGGCACTGTAGCAATGGGCCCCCAGAGCAGGGCCCTGGTGCATTGCATCTAGTGCACCAGAGTTAGATCTGCCCCTGCACCCATGTCCTGTACTAATATCAGCTAGTTCTATATAAGTGTTTCTCTTTTTCCCTACTATTTTATGGAAGTCTGCAATATACATGCAATGCATTATATTGTTTAGCTTTCTTTGGGACATTTGTGGCTTCTTTAGAGAATGTCCTAATATGGGAGAATGGGGATGTATAAGCTGGGGCACCTCATGTAGTAATTATGGTATCATTTTGTCAGTATTTCCCCCACCCCTCCACATAAAATGGGGGTAGGGGGGCTATGAACCCAGCTGCTTCTTGCTATGCCCGCTCTTTCCCTTTGAAATATTATCTCAGTCAATGAAAGCAAAGAAAGTGTTCCTCAAGGATTATCTTTAAATCAGTGACCACATTCCATTATGTAACAGGCTGAACTTGTCAAATGACAGCACTTCTGCTGGTACACATAAAAAGTACTAGGAAAAGGTTTATATTTATAGGCTTTGCTATAAACTCTTAACATAAAATGCTTGAATGAAATGCTAAAATTGCTGTAAATATACAGACTTACTCTAAATCCTGTGCGAAAGAGACACTGGCTGTATAAAGTGGTCTCATCTTACATTAGCGGCAGAAACTACTAACTAACTTTTTCATCCATATTCAAGAATAAACAAATTATTGCCTTCTGTTATGTAGTATTGTAATTTTTCATGGCTTATAAAACTAAAGCCGTTCCACAATTCTGAAAGTATGGAAAAAGTTGAGTAGACATTACCTGCCACCATTCTTCAGACAATATTTATAAGTATTGAATGGTGATTTATTTCCTTGATACACTAGAAAATAACTCTCAGGGGGACCAATTAATAAGCATGATCACCCTGTTTCTAAGTTGTAAGTAAAGGGCTCAATCACATAAGGTGTGAGTAAAGACTTGTAAGACTCTTTTCCCCTTGCTAAACACCCTTAACCTAGGTTCACATTGCAGTCGGTCCCTCAGCCACACACACAACTAAAACCCTAATAGTAAACTATACAAGTTGACATTGTCCCCACTGACTTTTACAACAAAAAAAAGTTTATAAATACTTTTTAGCTTTAGTGACATTGTGATACCAGAAGTGTTGTCATGAAAGAGAATGAATTGATCCTCCTTTGCAACTGTAAAAACATAAAACCCCACTGCCCTTAATGAAGCTGGTAGTGGTTAAAAGTAAATGCTGGAGTCAATTGACATTAACACTCCAGTTTTCTTCGTGTATTGGGGTGGGAGGGTAATAAACATGAAAAAGTAAATTACAATAAAATAAATTAAAGGACCACTTTACTGCATTTGCAAATAAGGCTAATATGTTTTTTTTTCCTGTGCATAGGCTATTAAAAATAGTATTTTCTCCTTAAGCAAATCTGTGTCTCTCCTACCTATGTCATCAGGGGCATGGCCCAATCTTCCTGTGTGCTGGATTAAAAATAAACTCTGGCAAGTCTAGGTTCTGCTTCAGCCATAGTTGCTCATGCACTGTGTGAGGCCTATGTGCTACTTGCAAGAGTGTTGCAATATAGCTGTTTCCTCTGTGTAGGCAGTGAGGGCGGGGCTAATAATGCCACAGGGCAGGGCAAGTGACATAAGCCCAGCCTGCTTCCAGGCTCCATGATAGTCCTGCATACAGGCAGAGCTGATCATGACCCTGATAAAGGCCGAAACGTGTCTGGGGTTTGCTGTTTCTCCTGTTCAAGGAGAATTGCCTGGTATTTCGAGACTGGATCACTCTTTTGAGTGAGACCAGACCGATATAGTACAGGATATTTCTCCATGTGAAGGGCAAAAGTGAGCTAAAAAAGGTTGCTCTCTGAGTAGGTAACCAGACCTATAGAAAAAACCCACTGAGGTATTTTTCGTCCTCAGATGAGCACCTATACTATATTTGCATAAACATGACTCTGATAGATACAGATAGGAGGAGACACACAGCTCTGCTGAAGGTGACAACTGACCGTTTAAAGGCTAGGAAAAATTGGTAACTTTTATTTATTTATTTAATATTTATTTACACTGTTTTTTAAATAGCAAATTCCCTACACCACAGTGGTCCTTTAAAAAATAAAACTGTAAATAACCTCCTAGCTTCTGGAAAAAAAAGGCAATATGGGTAATAACCCCCCTAAAGCCCTACCTACCACTGTAGCTTCTACAAGCCCATTGGGCTAGACGGACAGTCCATATTACTAACTCCTCATCCCATATAACCCCTAATTCACTCTAGATCAGAGGGTGAGGGCTACTAACCTAATAGGGACGTATATCCTCCCCTACCCATCACTTGTCAACTGAAGGGGCCCTACTTTTGTCCCAAATCCCATTCCCAGTGGGCGCAATATTGTCAATCCTCATTTTCAGCCATTGGACATAGGTCAATCCTAATGTTCCATTGCACTGCAAATAACAAAAAGTAAAAAAAATCTAACCTAAACAGTAACTTCTATTAGGTAGCTGTAGGAGGAGGAAATGGGTGTTGGTGGGATGCTGTTGCTCTCCTTAAAGAGCAGGGTGAATAAAGAGGGTCCCTAAGGCCCCAATATAATAAATGGTCGCCTATTTGTTTTACTATTTACCAAATGAGATTAGGGGAGGGGCCCTTAATGTTATTTTGGTGATTATAGCATTTAATTATTTTTAAATATTCTCCTCTTCTTTACCACGATTGCAGCAGAGAATGGGAATATACTAATAATTTAATACCCCCACTTGCTTCACAAGTGGCCTCTGGGTTGGTTAACATGGGGGATTCAATAACCCTATGCCGTGTCCTATTTATTTTTAACATCTTTCACTGTTTAACTCCAATTTGCTTCCTAAGTGGGCAGGTAGTTTGTCTGGTTAGCAAAAGTTAAATTTGAGGGATGATATTTAGTATGAATGAGGGTTAACTTAGCACTCACTTAGTTTTGAATAGTTACTAGTATTTTACCTTGCCTAATAATGTGATTGAGATAAAAGACAGGTTCTGCTATTGGTTAGCAGGAACTCCACTACTGTCAATACACAGGACTTTTTTCCTAAGCAACTTTGACCAAGAAAACAATTTAGGTAATTTCGCTACAGCTTTCCTTAAAAGTTAAAAAAAATATACAGAATATAAATTCTAATATTACTATATATGCATATATTGTATTACTTGAAAATATATGCGTACTGATTAAGCAAACACATTATTAGGAAAATACAATCTCAACACATTTCTATATATTCCCAGAAGGAGCTAAATAACTTATACAATGTTTTTTTCCCCCTCAATTTTAAAGAAAAAATTAAATAAACTTGGGAACAGCAATATGTTTGAACAAAAAACATTGAAACTAGAACAAAGCCAATTGTATATCTGAAATGTAACTTGGCCAACTTTCAGATTTTGGATTCTCTGCATCCTGTCAGCAGAAGAGGACACCTATTGTTACACAACAGCTGTGCACAAAAGAAGGGATGTTAATTGTTCTGTAGAGCTTTGGGCAATAGCAGTTAATTTGTTTAATAGGCTCTTGATTATCAAATAGAGGCAATTTATGGAATTTAACAAGAAACCAATATGGATTGCAAGAAAAAACTTTAATGATACCTTTGCAATTTGTATTTTGCATTACATTTCAAACAAAAATGTGTGCAAATAGTATTACAGTATACAATTATATATTTATTATTAAAGGGTGAAAGGTTTTACTCATTAATTGAATAATTTAAATTAGTGTATTTTTGTGGAATCATGTTTTAAAATCTCTTTTAACAAATATACATTTTCATAGGTTTATCTTGAAGTTATTGGATGTTTTAGCTTGGTTAAAATACCACTGTATTGGTTCCGCTTTCATGATTTTTCAGATCAGTATTTTTCAGTACATTGTGATTAATAAGTTGATCTTAAGTGTTGTTTAGGCTGTTGTTTTCAAGACTCTCGATTATCCAGAAACTACACTTATCCGGCAATAGGCAATCCCTATAGGTGCCGGATAATGGGGAGTTTACTGTACATAGTTTATACCAGCTTGCTAAGAAAATAAAGTGCTTTCATTTTTAGGTACATTGTTAGGATATTATTTATCCTAGTAAAAATTCAAATTGAAGGGAAAAGTACATCTTTATATTTTACCACATTACATTCTGTACTTTAAATCTGACATACAGTGCAGTATATATAACAAAGTTACCAAAACTATGCTTACGCTGAAAAAAAATAGTTTTCCACATTTACTTAGAAATAAGCTAACATAAGTTATCCCTAAATGGACATATAGCAAAACCCATCATTCTAATGGTCTAATGATTAAAGAATTATAATTGAAAACTGTAGATCCTTAAAACAAATTGTTAAAGTTTGATTTATCAATTCACATTGTTTAAAGATGTACCAAGTGATACTTGGTGGGTTAAAAGTTTTCTCGTCGATCTATATAGAGGTTCAACAGCCATTCACTATAACAGTGCAACAGCAGCCATATTGATTGTTCAGATGTTTGAGGCTCCATACATTGTAAAATTCCCATCAGGAACATATTTAAAATATGTTGACGTAGGTAAATTCTTGAAGCCTCTTCAATTCTCTAGAGGTACTTTTTATAGACAAAGAATTTACATCTTAAGCTATCCCCGGTGTGTATCAACAGATCATGTTTGAAGTACAAAGCTTCTGTTTAAGCTGCATTATGTTGTCTAAATAGTTACTGCAAAATAAGAAGATTCAATGGATTCTTGAAGAATCAAAACTATATAATCTGGATTGCAACCAGAGATTTCTCTTTCTTGTCAATATCAGACACCATGGTCGTTTTTATTGGCAAGCTAGATGTACAATACAAAGTTGATTCACAGAGTTTGAATCAGATTTCATAGTTTATGTATATGTGCAACCGTAATGATTAACATTATTCTTGTTGCAAAAGAAAACACGAAAGGGAGGTTGTAAAGCTGTAAAAACAATTTAATTCACTATATTGCTAATAGACGTTTTCTCTAGAGCAAAATTGATGCAACTAGGAATATTTTCATTTCTTTCTTTATTAAGGAAGATGTATAAGTGGTAAATAAAGCACATATTGTATGAAGTTATTTTAGTTTTTATTTCTTTAACCACTAACCCCCCAAGTGTAGAACAAAAAGTAGAACAAAACAGTAATGGATGTTTTACATAAAACTAATCAGGGCATAAAAATATGAATGATTAGACCACAACATGATGCGAAGCAGAAATGGTATATAGTATTATCATAAAGCCATTTATTTTATTGAAATAAACCACATTAAGATATTGTCGTTGGTTAACTAAATAGGAGCAGGAGCTAGAATTTTTTGGTATTTTTTACTTACAAATGCAGGTATTTATTATATGCATTAGTGCCAGTTGAAAAAGTGGACTTTGATTTGCAGAAAATTACTGTATAATATAAAATAATTATTAAATGAGTTACATCTTGCAAACATAGTAATAAATAATAATAGCAATACTTGAAACTGTAAAATCAGGATATAATGACATAGTTTAAATTCAGGGCACCTGAAGTTATGCATTTCTCTTTTTTTGCCCTATATGCTTGAGTAGGGAAGATGTATGTATCTTGTTATAATCAACTTCCATATGTTGCTAACTCCTCACAATACTGACAGATGAATTAGAGAAATCTGTGATTTGACGTGAGCTGGCTTGTTTAGGCAGAGAGAGAGGCCTTAAATGAGTCTTACACATGAAAGAAACATGAGACCCAACTTTTAAAGCATTTATTTATTTTATGAAAAGGCACATTTACTACATTCAAGAATAACTAACAACTCAGAAAAGCAGAGGTGGCATGGTATTCTTTTAAATTAATCATCTGTATGAAAAAACAGATAAATCTTTTCTTTAAATGTTTTAAAGTAATTGGGAAGCTAACCAACAACACTGGGCACATACACAGAACACAGTGAAAATCCCTTGCTGGCATCTCAAATGTATTAATAGTCCTTTCTCTTGATATTTTTCTCAATAATCCCTCATGACTAGCTGAAAAGTAGTAGATTAAGGTGGCAGCACTCATGTAACATTGGCAGTAAAATACCTTACAACAGTGTTGCATATACAGCATACAGCATTATATATAAGTTTTAATTGGAATAACTGTCACACAAAGATACCCATTGTGCATTGCTCATATATGTTATATGTCGCTTTCTAATTGGACCCATCTTGGCATATGGTCTGACCTATAACAAGATAATTCCTGCATTGTCACAAAATAATTCCTCAAATTTTGTACTGGAAGACCACCTTCAGATTTCTTAGGAACTTGTTTTTTTTAATATGCGGTTTTTGTCTTTCCAGACAAGTCTCTGGGAAAGATTCTATTTTAGACTGCAGTATCATTACAGGTAAACATAGAAAGAAATAAAGAATGCATGGCAAAGCGGTCATCTTTAGCCCATGAACACATCCTAGCCAAGAAATGTGGTATTTTGATAAACTCTCTAAATATTTTTTTCAAAGAAATTTTAGGATAATTTTCTTTGTACAGATTTGTTGATGGCTGTGTTAAGTAAAATCAGTTTTCCATTGGAATTCAAAATAGGACTGAAGGAACTTCTGAGTTGCCAACCTTATAATGTTTTGCCATTGCTTCTTATTTGGCATTATTAATGTACAAGCCAGAGAATTTACTATACTTATTTAGTATTTCATATATATTTGATAATGAGGTGCATCACATATAATAGTTGTCAAACTACGAATCGTCGTCGCGCTTGCAAGAGTAGCGAGGTGAGCCGTTGAAGCACAGAAGCGTGGAGCACTTAGCCGATGAGCGCCAAAGGTGCTCATCGGCTTTGAGCCTCGTACAGCGAGGCGAGCAGTTGAGGCATTGAAACTCAGAGCACTTAGGTGATGAGCGCAAAGCGAGCAGTTGAGGCATTGAAACACGCGGGACTTAGGCAGAAATGCGAGCCTTGGATAGCGATGCGAGACGTTGAGGCATTGAAAAATGCAGGACTTAGCCTCCAAGCAGTTAGGAAACGTGGTATCACCTTAGGCTGCAAGTAGTTGAGGAATGCGGGACTTAGAAAAAAAATTGCAAGATGTGGGACTTAGGAAAAAAAAATTACGAGGTCGGAAAAATACGACGTTAACGGCCGAACCGCACAAATTGAAAAACACAAAAAGCACAAAAAATTAGTCTTGGCACTTGAAAGTCGGCTAAGCGAGAAAAAAAATGGCGGCTGAAAAAAATTTAAACGAGGCTACACAACCCCAAACCGCGCAGTATCCTTAATTGTCCATTAGAAGCATTACAATTAGAACATAAAAATTCAAGAGCAATAATAAGAAAGGCAAGGTGACATCTTCAAACTGACTCCAAAAGAGACTTGTGTCCCAAAAGAAGAAAGCTCACTGGGAAACAGATTATGGTAGGGATTATTGTGCCCATAGAGCCACAGAGCTGAACCAAGTATGGTCTATGTTCCATGTGATGTCCCTGCAACAAAACTGGAAAGTTGCCAGTAATGGAGTACAAAGTTCACAGTCTAGGTGTTAAACGCGCGATGGATGAGAGCCTTACAATCGGTGATTATAAAACACAAGACTCAAGTGATCATTGTTAGTCCAGATTGTAGTACAATGATTGCAAATGGAATGTAATGTAATTGCAATTAGATCATGGAGCCAATTTCGCTTTGTTCCTTTTGTCTTGTACATAATGTGGGGTTGAAGTGATGGGTATGATTAATAGCCAATAGTAAGATTGCTATAAGAAAAATCTGCAGCTAGAACATAAATACAACAATTATCATAAAGCATTGTACAAAAATTTATTAAAACAAAATTATGCTCTGATAATACTATCATGTGCAGATTTCTAGACACCGAACAAGGAGTATGTGACTTTCTCACAGATCTTTTCATCCTTTTTTTTTTCTTGCCAGCGGATACATACATGCTCACATTCCAGGTCAATGTACAAGCGTTTGGCCCATCCCTTTTCTTTGGTCCAGAATCACAGTAAGACTTCTATTTGGGTTTTGTCTTTTTAGTCAACAAACTCTGTATCAGGTTCTTCATCTGTCAATATCTTTGTCATCAGGATGTGCACTTGGTAGGGCATATGTCATATGTCAGGGCAAGCTTGTGGCACAGTTGTTCCTTTCTTTATTTTTCCTTCCACTTTACAGGCACTCACTGTCTTCTTCTTCTGGGAGTAGGTGACAAAAACAAAAAAGGAAAAAACTAAATTCAAACATTCAAGATCTATCATACAAGACCTTGCATACATCTCTCATCATACACTCATATCCTAGACTCCTCTCTACATTCATATGACATTATACATATGCATAACTTTATAATGAACCAGGGATAATATATAAATAAGAATCAATCAAGTAAATAACGTAAATTATGCATGGGCTGGTACAATATATAGATATGTAAAATGTATAAATTTTCAAATCCTGCCAAAACAGCAAGATTGTCTTGACCAATTATCTTAATTAATATTTGATTTATCCTGTCATGGGATATAAGTTGGGGAATAGACTACTAATTGTTTTTTCTAATGTTGCATTTATACTAATAAGCCTCTGAAATATCAATTTATAAGTTACTCCATCTCCTATCATGTTTCTTTCTTGGCGACCTAGAAAAACACACAAACAGAACATAGTTTTTACTTGGTAATTATTAGGTACTTAATCTGTATTTCACTTTGGAGTAAAAAGGTTGGTTACCATACAAACCTTCCTTCTTTTTCTGTTAATATAAACCTCAATAATAGGAATTAAATCTACCTAAAACATTTATTAATAAATATCCAAAATGGCAAACAGCATTTAAACATAATCTATAATATTACATAGTTACATAGTTACATAGTAATTAAGGTTGAAAAAATACTTTCAGTCCATCAAGTTTAACCTTTTAAGATCTCCTCTGATCTGCAATAGGAGGATTAGTCATGAATTAATTAGTTGTTAATTGATAATTAATTATTAATCAACTATTTATTTATTTTTATTATTATTAATTAATCCAGAGGAAGGCAAACAGAAAAAAAACCAAGTGAAATTTAGCCAATCGACTCAAAGGAAAAAAAAAAAATTCCTTCCTGACCCCAGATACCGGCGATCAGATTTCTCCCTGGATCAATACACTCTCTCTAATTATCCAGGATAACCCTGAATTCCCTTCTTAATTAGAAATAAATCCAGTCCCCTTTTAAACTTATCTATCGAATCTGCTCTCACCACCTCCTCTGGTAGCGAATTCCACAGATTAACCACCCTTACTGTGAAGAACCCTTTTCTTTCTTTAAGGTGGAATCTTTTTACTGCTAACCTCAAGGGATGTCCTCTTGTCAGTTGAAAACCTCTTGGTACAAAAAGCTCCTTTGACAATTCTTTATACTGACCCTGGATGTATTTATATAATGTAATCATATCTCCTCTTTCTAGAGAAAATAAGCTTAATGTGGTTAGTCTTTCTTCATAACTTAGCCCCTTTGTTTCCCTAATTAGTTTTGTTGCCCTCTGTACCTTTTCCAGCACTAAAATGTCCTTTTTATGAAGTGGTGCCCAAAATTGTACTCCATATTCCAAATGGGGGCGTACTAGAGATTTGTGTAGTGGTAGAATTAAATTTGCTTCCCGTGCTTCTATACCCTTCCTAATACATGCTAATATTTTATTTGCCTTTGCAGCTGCTGCTTGGCTTTGAGCACTGTTACCTAGGTGGTTGTCCACAAGTACTTCCAAATCCCTTTCAATATCTGATACCCCTAAATTTGCTCCAGTAAGATTATAAATTGCATTTTTCCTTCCCAGATGCATAACTTTACATTTATTCATATTAAATCTCATCTGACATTTAGATGCCCATTCCTCAATTTTATGTAAATCCCTTTGGAGGGAAAGCACACCAGTATATGATTTAATTACCTTGCACAACTTTGTGTCATCAGCAAAAATGGAGACACTACTTTCCAGTCCCACCTCTAAGCCATTAATAAATATGTTAAAAAGGAGAGGACCTGATATTAAACCCTGAGGAACCCCACTTACCACATTAGTCCAATCGGAGTATGTTCCATTTACAACAACCCTTTGCTTCCTGTCTTTTAGCCAGCTCTCAATCCATGAGCAGATATTTACTGCAATCCCCGAATCCCTTAGTTTGCACAATAGTCTCCCATGTGGCACTGTATCAAAAACCTTTGCAAAATCTAAATAGATTACATCCACTGAGTTGCTTTGATCCAAGTTCCTACTAACCTCCTCATAGAAACTAATTAGGTTTTTTGACCTGACCTATCCCTCATAAATACACGTTGACTCCTACTTATAATCCTGTTCAAATAGACATATTCTTGTATATTATCCCTTATTAACCCTTCTAAAAGCTTTCCCACTACAGAAGTGAGGCTCACTGGTCTATAATTCCCTGGATTTGCTCTTGCTCCCTTCTTAAATATAGGTATCACATCTGCTTTTCTCCAGTCATTTGGTAGAGACCCTGTGTTGATTGAATCTTGAAAAATTAAATATAATGGTTTGGCTATTACAGAACCCAGTTCCCTCAGTACCCTTGGATATATTCCATCAGGACCCGGGGCTTTATAACATTCATTTTTTTCCAACCTCTTTTGGATTTCTTCCTGCGTTAACCAGTTATTTGGTGAAGGTAGTGTAGCCCCATTATGTTGCAGTGTCCCAACCACTGGTACCTCCCTTGTGTATACCAAAGAAAATAACCTATTTATCTCATCTGCCTTTTCCTGGTCACTAATTTTCAGACGGCCTGTGTCACATTGTAATGTGCTTATTGCTTCCTTCCTTTCCTTCTTCCCATTAATAAACTTAAAAAATATTAAACTCTCATTTGCAATTCATTTTTCATTTTCTATATTAGCCAGTCTAATAGCCCTTTTGCAAGCCTTGTTGATTTCCTTGTACTCCCATAAAGCAGTCTCTGTCCCCTCTTTTTTGTATAATTTAAATGTCTGTTTTTTACTCCTTATCTTGAGCTTTCAAATCATTGTTAAGCCACACTGGATGTGATTTACTCCTTTTACTTTTATTCCCACTTGGTATATGGTGATAAGTATGTATATTTACTAATGATTTAAATGTTGTCCATTTATGTTTAGTATTTTTACCTGCCAGTTCTTTGTCCCAGTCTATACTTTGTATTGCTGCCCTAAGACCGTTAAAATCTCACCTTTTAAAATTAAGAGTTTTTGTGTGACCATTAAAATTTTATTTTTTTAATTCAATCTCAAATGAGACTGTGTTGTGATCACTGTTTCCCAAAGGTTGCCCTATTTCAACATTTGATACCATATCAATATTATTTGTGATAACTAAATCCAATATAGCCTCATTTTTAATAGGCTCTTCTATAACCTGGGCCAGATAATGATCCCTGAGTGTACTCAAGAACCTGCACCCCTTAGCTAAACTGCTGGTCTCATTTACCCAGTTTATTTCAGTGTAATTAAAATCTCCCATTATTAGAACTTACCCATGCTTAGCTGCATTTCCAATATGTAACAATAATTGTATTTCCTCACAATCAGCTATATTTGGGGGTTCATAGCATACTCCTACTAATATTATTTTGGAATTTGCTGGTCCGCTTTTTAACTCTACCCACAAAAATTCAACATTACCGCTAGTTCCACCATAAATATCTTCTCTGACTATAGGCTTAAATTCAGGCTTAACATACAAACAAATCCCTCCTCCTCGTTTACCATTACCCCAATCTTTCCTAAATAGGTTATAACCAACCAGATTAACAGTCCAGTCATGAGATTCATCCCACCACGTTTCAATAAAGCCTATTAATTCTCATTTTTCATTAATTGTTAATAATTCTAACTCTCCCATTTTTTTCTGGCAAGCTTCTGGCATTAGCAAGCATACACCTTATGTTATGAGTTTGTAGATTGGTGGTGCCTGCCACTATACTTGAGTTACTTAGTAATACCTCCCTATTGACTATACTACCCCTTCCCCCATCTCCTCCCCTATGAGCTGTCAATTCATCCCCTATACCCTCTGTGGTAACTTGTCTTCCTTGCATGGTGGTTTATCTTCCTTTCGGGACCTCCTTGGGCAGGTCTAGGTGGGAGGGCTGGGAGTCTTTGCTTCCCTCCCACAATTGCTGGAGGAAGTGATGCATGGACAGGATGTGATGTAAACCACATCATCTCAACTAAGGGTATATAACATGGGGCCAGGCAGGAAATCGTCCTGTTGCTTCCTTTTCTTCCTTGGACAGGATGTGATGTCGAACTTGCAGCAGTGAGCCATTACTAGATGTGAAGGCCTAACCGTGGGTGAGATCAAGCATGTGGGGAAGGGGATTACTATATAGATAGATAGATTTAAAAAGGGTTGTTGCTCCGTGGGTCTGGGCTGTGTGTTTGTGATACATTTATAGTATTGTGTTGTTGCCTTTTAATAAATACCTTTTAATGTAGACGAACCTTGTGTAATATATATATATATATTAATTTGGTGATACACCACATTTGGCGACCACGAATTTTAGACTTCTACAAAGGTTATTTATGAGGTAATATCACATTAATAGATAGTCAGATTTTTTTTTGGGGGGGGGGAGAAAAAAAAAAAAAATAAGTACTTTGTCTAATTATCCTCTGCATGGGAAATCAAGTGCTGATTGTGTGTGGATCCTAGTTCGGGCCTCCATTTTAATATACAAGCTTGGGCATCAGGCCACAATTTTGAATATATTAGTTTTGTTGTGCGTTTCAAATACCTGAATTTGTTGTGTTTTGACTACCATAGTTCAGGCCTAGTAGTTTTTCAGGCCTTCATTTTTATTTTATTGTAATAGACTACCAGCATAGGCCTCAATTATTATTTTTAATCCTTTATATCGTACTAGCTTATTTTGCTACATAAAACAAAGATATCATACAGGTTGTTTTTGTGGGTTTCAAATATCTGAGTTGAGTTTCGTTGTGCTTTGACTATCAGAGTACAGGTCTAGCCCTGCATTTGAATACATTATAGTAGGCTTCCATGCGGCTTCTTTTTGTATTTGAATGCTGATTTGATTCCTTTGTATCCTAGTTCGGGCCTCCATTTTAATATGCAAGCTTGGGCATCAGGCCACAATTTTGAATATATTAGTTTTGTTGTGTGTTTCAAATACCTGAATTTGTTGTGTTTTGACTACCATAGTTCAGGCCTAGTAGTTTTTCAGGCCTTCATTTTTATTTTATTGTAATAGACTACCAGCATAGGCCTCAATTATTATTTTTAATCCTTTATATCGTACTAGCTTATTTTGCTACATAAAACAAAGATATCATACAGGTTGTTTTTGTGGGTTTCAAATATCTGAGTTGAGTTTTGTTGTGTTTTGACTATCAGAGTACAGGCCTAGCCCTGCATTTGAATACATTACAGTAGGCTTCCATGCGGCTTCTTTTTGTATTTGAATGCTGATTTGATTCCTTTGTATCCTAGTTCGGGCCTCCATTTTAATATACAAGCTTGGGCATCAGGCCACAATTTTGAATAAATTAGTTTTGTTGTGTGTTTCAAATACCTGAGTTTGTTGTGTTTTGACTACCATAGTTCAGGCCTAGTAGTTTTTCAGGCCTTCATTTTTATTTTATTGTAATAGACTACCAGCATAGGCCTCAATTATTATTTTTAATCCTTTATATCGTACTAGCTTATTTTGCTACATAAAACAAAGATATCATACAGGTTGTTTTTGTGGGTTTCAAATATCTGAGTTGAGTTTCGTTGTGCTTTGACTATCAGAGTACAGGCCTAGCCCTGCATTTGAATACATTATAGTAGGCTTCCATGCGGCTTCTTTTTGTATTTGAATGCTGATTTGATTCCTTTGTATCCTAGTTCGGGCCTCCATTTTAATATGCAAGCTTGGGCATCAGGCCACAATTTTGAATATATTAGTTTTGTTGTGTGTTTCAAATACCTGAATTTGTTGTGTTTTGACTACCATAGTTCAGGCCTAGTAGTTTTTCAGGCCTTCATTTTTATTTTATTGTAATAGACTACCAGCATAGGCCTCAATTATTATTTTTAATCCTTTATATCGTACTAGCTTATTTTGCTACATAAAACAAAGATATCATACAGGTTGTTTTTGTGGGTTTCAAATATCTGAGTTGAGTTTTGTTGTGTTTTGACTATCAGAGTACAGGCCTAGCCCTGCATTTGAATACATTATAGTAGGCTTCCATGCGGCTTCTTTTTGTATTTGAATGCTGATTTGATTCCTTTGTATCCTAGTTCGGGCCTCCATTTTAATATACAAGCTTGGGCATCAGGCCACAATTTTGAATAAATTAGTTTTGTTGTGTGTTTCAAATACCTGAGTTTGTTGTGTTTTGACTACCATAGTTCAGGCCTAGTAGTTTTTCAGGCCTTCATTTTTATTTTATTGTAATAGACTACCAGCATAGGCCTCAATTATTATTTTTAATCCTTTATATCGTACTAGCTTATTTTGCTACATAAAACAAAGATATCATACAGGTTGTTTTTGTGGGTTTCAAATATCTGAGTTGAGTTTTGTTGTGCTTTGACTATCAGAGTACAGGCCTAGCCCTGCATTTGAATACACTATAGTAGGCTTTCATGCGGCTTCTTTTTGTATTTGAATGCAGATTTGATTCCTTTGTATCCTAGTTCGGGCCTCCATTGTAATATACAAGCTTGGGCATCAGGCCTCAATTTTGAATATATTAGTTTTGTTGTGTGTTTCAAATACCTGAGTTTGTTGTGTCTATTTTAATAGGCACTACTGGTGTTGAAGTTAATTAGCAAGTATTACCTTCACCATACTAAGATAAGTATAATTTGCATTGTGGGTACTAGTCTATTTTTCTACATATTACACCTGGCCTACTGAATAGTCATCAACTATTGTTGGCTACTCAGAAGCATGCTACTTTAGTCGCAAATTGATTTGGATTCTTACTTGGGTGAGTAAAAGAGTAGGAATGTCTTTTCAAGGGGCCAAATACTTTCCCACAGAAGTGCGTGAGTACTTTAGGAAACATATTCAAAAACATGATGGTCCATATGAGCTTCCAGAGCCAGCAAACCCAGACAGTGAAAAAGAGGAGAGATTAATGGATGTTCTAACACAAATTGTAAATAACAAAAAGTATAGAACAAAGAAAAGAAAAAGTTTGGTCACACACGCTGTTGTAGCCACAATAGGAGGCCTAATAGACTTAGTTGTAGAATTACGGCAGCATAATTTGGAAACAACAAATAAAATGGAGGAAGCAATGGACAAAAGGGATTGTTTAAAAATTGCAGCTTTGAGAACAACTACAATTGTTGGGGAACTAGAAAGGGAGTTAAGGGAAATAGAAGAGCAGAGGGATGCTTATGGAGTAAAAATAACAGAACTTCAAAACATAATAATGGACTATAAAAATAAAACAAAGTTAGGGATAAAAGGAGTCAGAGACATTGCCAAAATATATCCAGATCTGGATATGTTCGTGGCACAAAATAAAGAACCAGTGCCGAAAATGAACCAAGATAGAAAAGAGTTCTTATGTTATTCTGTTCCACAAGTAGGTACCATACCACAAGCACCAGTTATTGTTTCAGAATTATTTAATGCAAGGCAAACACCTACAGGATTTTCTATGCAGACTTGACCGATGTCTATGGCAGATAAAGACAATTTCCAGAAATGGTGGGGAAGTTTGCCAACTAACAACTTTAATACGTTTACACATTGGTTTATGAGGGGAGCAGATAGAGCTAAAAAAGGAGGTCTTAACTTAGAGGAATGGACAGAACTGTTAGAATACGCTATGGGTCCTTTGGCTAGTAGACTATTGGGATTTAATAACAGTGTGTCTGATCAGGCAGGAAGAATTGCTGCAACTAATTTCTATCTACTTAGCATAGAGAAAGAAATAGCAAATATTACCATGAGGCCAACAGATGGTCCTAGAGAGGTAGGTCAAAGGATATTTTTTTGGTATACTCTACGACAACCTCAACAGCCTCTAGTGCTGGGCTCACCAGAACATATAGCAAAAGTAATGGAAGCCCTTCCCCGGGAGTGTCAAGAATTTGTCAGGCTTTTTGATCCAACACCAACAGACTTGGAAATGGTACTAACTAGAGCTGATAAGTGGTGGATCAAGCATCCTTTCACAGAACAGGCCTGCTCTGTTTCAGCTGTAAGAACATTTAAGGTGGAGTCTGGTAGAGATATAGATGGTAAATGGAGAAACCAGACGTGGGATGTACCCCAGAACAAGAAGGATGATCAAAACTGGAGACCAAAACAGAACTTTGACAAAAGATGGAGAGATCCACCTAGGGACTATAGGAATAGGGATGGCAGCAACTGGAGGGCTAATCAGGAGGGAGAGAGAAACGGTAACATGGGCTATTGGGAACTCAGCAGACAGAAGGATAGGATAGAAGAGGAAAATCACATACTTAAAAACAAGGTAGCTGAGTCAGAGAGGAAATTGAAGGAAAGTGAGGCAAAGATGCAATATAGTGTTATAAAAGAGGGACAGAGTAGAAGTGAGTCACAATGACAAATCCCAACCCCTGCGCCTCAGCATCTCATTCACTCAGCTAATTTAACCATGGATGAGGCAGGTCGGCCTACCATTTATACAGTCATCGCAGGGGTAGGGAAAAATATGTTGGTAGATACAGGAGCAGCAGTTACAATGACCAACAGGGTCAAAAATGGGGGTTCTTCAGTAAGTATTATGGGAGTTACTGGGAATCCACAGGAGGTTAGAGCAGGTCCAATTGATGTAGCAGTTGGAGGAAAAACAATACAAGTAGAAGCAATAGTGGGTTGGCCAGAGGAAATATTGGGAATAGAAGCTTTAAAAAAAGGAAATTTCATTGTAGATCTTGCCAATTTTTGTTTGTGGAAGACAGAAAAGGTGAATCAGGTAAGTACAGAGTTGACGAAAGGGGTTGTGCTCCCAATGGCATATATTGTCTCTCCCATAAAAAGTCTGGAAAAAAACAAACTGAAACTAGACGGACAACCAGAATGGCTGCAGAAGCTAATCCAAGACATACCTGTTTGGGCTACAGATAAATTAGACTGTGGAAGAATGAAAGGAATGGTCTTGTTGGAAGGAGGAGACCCACAATGGCAAAAGCATTATCCAGTCCCAAGAGAATCAGTGGCATCAATCACTGAGATGATAGAAATGCTGGAGAGACATGGAATAATTAAATCTGGAAATGGGTATGCATGTAACTCACCATGTTGGCCTGTGAGAAAAGCTGTGTTAAAAGGGAATGGAGATGAAAAAGCAGCCTCATCATGGAGACTTACCATTGATTACAGGGCCGTGAACAAACTTGCAAAAAGAATGGCCCCTGTTGTTTCTGTTTATTGTGAAATGATGTCCAAAATTTCACCAGAAATGAAAGTATTCAGTGCTCTAATGCTGTTTTTATTTTTTTATTCTTTTTGTTCGGGTATGTATATGTTTCTAATGATGGAATCTAGTGTTCCCACAGAGCAAGGCTATATAAGAATGAAGATGCGTGTCAACAGAAGATTGTGGTGGATCCTTGTTACAGGATGGATAAGTATAAGCTGTATCACAGTAGGAATGGGGAGACAGGCAATAAGGCCAGAAGATACCGCAAATAAGGGAGAGAGTTTGAAAAGATTGGAGTTACATTACGTTCAAGCAGATAGATTTATTTGGCCCAGGGAATTGGAAGTAAAAGAGGGTGGAGGGTTACAAGTAAACATTATTTTGCCACATAATAGTACCAGGGGATTAGCTCTTAGAGCTCCAATAAAAAGTATAGAGGGACATAACTGGGAATGGGTTATAAGATATGGACAGATAATGAATACAGGAAACTTTAAAGGAAGGACTAAAATAACGACAAAGGTACAAGGGAGGTTTACAAATACTACAGTAGTAGTGAGTAACTTAACATTAGAAGAAGGTGGAGAATGGGACGCTGCAGTTATAGCTGCCCAGCCTGACCTAGAGGAATTCTGCAATTTTGATACTGGAAAGGGGTGTGTTCTAACAATAGATGAAGTATTTGTCTCTGTAAAGGAGCTGCAACGTTGTAAAGATCAGAAGAAGGTACGATGGCCAATAGGCGGATTGGTGGTGGTACCAACACATGAAACAGTTGTCCAAGGGGTTGGGTGGACTTACGACCCAATAATTCTAAATTTTAATGATTTCTCTATTCCTCCAAAGTGCCCGGAATCACAGCGGCAGTGGTTTAAGCAAAGTATACAAGAGACCATCATTGAGTGGACCGGAGCAGGGAGTCGAGAAAAACGGGACACACTTGCAGCCCTTTTAGGAGGAGTCGGAACTGGATTGGGAGTATGGAATTCAGCAGACATCATTGGACTGAACAGCAGGATAAACTCCCTTACTGATGGCATGGGACATGCTATAAAAACAGGTGGAGTAGCTGACTCCCTTATAGTGAGTAGACTGACAGACAATGTTGATGACATACACACCATTGCCAACAATCTGCATCTACTTGAGGAAAATATTGCTTCCATTGCTAACAGCATTAAGACTGAAATAGTGGGAACTGCCATTTTCTGTTCTATGATTGGAGGAAAGCTGTTGGCAGATTTAAAGGAAACTATTAAAGACATCCAGGAAAACAAGTGGGCAAAACAAATCAATGCAACAAGGATTATCACGTCATTGAAAAGAAAAGGAGTGGACATCACTGAAGACAATCTTAAATACAGCTATATTGAAGGCCCAGATCAATGGATGCCACATGGACTACAATCTGGGACAATAGGACTAATCCTGGCAATTCCCCGTTGGGAGGGGCAGGCAGAGCAACTGAACTTTATACATAGCATTGGCACGTTAAGTGATGGAATCTACAAGCAACACTTCCCATCAAAAAGACTGGCCACTATTACAGGAGTGGAGATGGATGAAAGCTGTTGCAGGAAATCTCAACACCGATGGCTGTGCAGTTGTGTTTGGGAGAAAGGAGCTGAGGAGGATGGCTGGGTGCAGTTGATAAAAGAAAACCTGGTGCAAGAGGTGATCCGCATAGGGGACATTGCATGCTTTATCGGCCACTCTGAATATAGGACAGTTGATGAAATATGTTTGGTGGAAGAAGGGTCTTGTATCATGGTAACCACTACTATACATGTAGGAACTCGTACACTATTTCCATCAAGAAACCTTACCACTGAAATGATCAATTTTACTGCAAATGCAGATTGGACAAATTTGACAATGAAGCTTTTTCCCCCAATTCCAAAGCTTACCTTGGAACTTCATGAGTTAGTAAAACGTACCAAACAACAACTACACCCCATCAGCTTACTGCTGGAACAACAGAAAAAGGAAATAGAAATTACTACAAAAAACGTTGAGCATCCCTGGTGGGGAATTCTTACCAATGCAGAGACACATCCAGTCCTACGAACACTGTCGCTGGTACTCATGTTCATTCAAGTATTACCGACAAATATAATAATATACTTTTGTGTGGCAATGAAACAAATGAGGAAGAAACTTGCAAGGAGGATATATAATAATGAAATTTAAATGTTTTTTTTTGTCTTTTTCCTCTTCTTTCTCTCTCTCATACATTCTTCAATAAAGTTTTACATTGCACATACATAAACATTTATCACACACTCTCACCTAAATTCTATAAGTTCTGTTTTTGTGTAATATGTGGATTGACAGCCATAGGAAAGAACAGGAGAACTTATGTCGCTGAGGGAACTATTCCGAAAGGACGGTGGGTTGAATTTCTCCTGTATATCAGGTTTTTGCTCCCACTAGGTTCTCCTGTACTAGAGGGATAACTAGAAAACTGAGCAACATAGAAGAAGAAAAAGTGAGGGAATGTGGTAACTTGTCTTCCTTGCATGGTGGTTTATCTTCCTTTCGGGACCTCCTTGGGTAGGTCTAGGTGGGAGGGCTGGGAGTCTTTGCTTCCCTCCCACAATTGCTGGAGGAAGTGATGCATGGACAGGATGTGATGTAAATCACATCATCTCAACTAAGGGTATATAACATGGGGCCAGGCAGGAAATCGTTCTGTTGCTTCCTTTTCTTCCTTGGACAGGATGTGATGTCGAACTTGCAGCAGTGAGCCATTACTAGATGTGAAGGCCTAACCGTGGGTGAGATCAAGCGTGTGGGGAAGGGGATTACTATATAGATAGATTTAAAAAGGGTTGTTGCTCCGTGGGTCTGGGCTGTGTGTTTGTGATACATTTATAGTATTGAGTTGTTGTCTTTTAATAAATACCTTTTAATGTAGACGAACCTTGTGTAATATATATATATATATATATTAATTTGGTGATACACCACACCCTCTACACTTTCTACCCCATTACTGGACTTTAACCACAACAAAAAACTAGTTGAGGACTCTAACCCACAACAAAGTGCTTTCCCAATTTAATAATTGTGATACACCTGCAGAAAAGCTGAGTATATAAAAAATGTTTTACTCACCAGTTCTGGAGGGATATTTCGGATGTAAGCCCCCAAATTGTTAGAGCAGGATGCTAGGAACAGCGCTACCCCGGGGTAAAACCTTTATTCACCTTCAAGCCTGTAACACTTTCTCACCACCCTGGAAACAGATTGGTGTAAATGGGGGCACAGGGGGTGCCCATAGCATTACATCTAATTTGATGATAGAAATTAGAATTGAATAAGAAGAAATTATGTGTAATATCATACTGTAAGAAATCCAGTACAGATTCATTAAAAACTGTTTGCATGCTTTAATGCTAAATATATGTGGTATTATAGTATATAATGCCTCAACATCCAGATTGGCTAGGCATGCATTTTCCGACACACATATTATTATTATTATCTTTATTTGTAACGCACCAACATATTCTGTAGCGCTGTACAGGGGTTGAGTACATGGAAAAAACAAAATTAACACCTTCTGAAGAATGGAGGGCCCTGTTTTTGAGCTTAGAATCAAATGTACATAGAACTTGTTTCCAAGGCACTGACACAAGATTGAAATCTCGCAAACTTACAGAGGTTTGGTGTGATACAAGAGGGTGACAAATGCAAAATGGCATTGTGAAAGCAATTTGTTTTGTCAAGTGTAGGTGTATGTGTGTTGTACTGTAAATTGTGGTGTTATTAAGCTGTGGAGTGTGCAGTTGTACATATTAAGGCTGAAGGTGGTAAGATTTTTTTTTTTAAACATGTGTGTTTTTAATGACAATTTTTTAAAGGTTTTGAGGCAGGAATATAGTCTAATGGAGCGGGGCAAGGAGTTCCAGATAGATGGGGCAGCAAGAGAAAAGTCTTGAAGGCTGGAGTGAGAGGGGGTGATAAGAGAAGAGGAAAGAAAAGGTCATTAGCAGAACGAAAGGGGCGGTTGGGAGAGTATTTTGAAACAAGAGCAGAGATATAAGGGGGTACACTGTTATTGAGGGCTTTATATGTTAGGGTCATGATTTTAAATTTGATTCTGGGGGCTATGGTAAGCCAGTGGAGTGATTGACAGAGAGGAGCTGCATACACTGAGCGTTTGGTATGGAAGATGAGTCTAATGAAGGTGCTCATTATGGATTGGATTGGAGACAGACGAGAGATGGGGAGGCCAGCAAGGAGTGAATTGCAGTAGTTGAGTAGAGATATGATGAGAAAGTGTATTAGCATTTTAGCTTTGTCTTCTGTAAGATAGTGACACATTTTGGAGATTCTTTTAGGGGAAACTGACATTATTTTGTTATTGTTTGTATGTGAGGAATAAAAGAGAGGGCAGGATCCAGTAGAACCACAAGACAACAGGCCTGGGAGGTGGGAGGGATGATGGAATTGTCAACAGTGAGAGATATTTGAGGAGTGAAAGCTGTAGTAGAGGGTGGAAAGATAAGGAATGGCAGTTGGAAACTACGAGAGAGGGTGATAGATCTGGTGCAGAGAGGAAGAAGAAGAGGTGCCAGAGAAGGAGACACTAAATGTACAATCTTCTAGGTAGGATGTGAACCATGAGAGAGCTGTGTCCTGGATGCCAAAAGAGCAGAGATTGTGGATTAAAAGAGGGTGATCAACTGTATCGAAGGCAGCAGAGAGATCCAGGAGAATTAGAATAGAAAAGTGACCCTTTGATTTTGGCGGTTAGCAAGTCAGTGGTAACCTTTGTGAGGGCTGTTTCTGTAGAGTGTTGGGCCCGGAAGCCAGATTGGAAAGGGTCAAGCAGGGAATTGGAGGAAATAAATTTGAGTGAGGAGATTGTACACAAACAGCTCAAGCAGTTTTGAAGCCAGGGGAAGTAGAGAGATAGGGCGATAGTTGGAGGCAGAAGATGGATCAGATGAGGGATTCTTAAGAACGGGTGTAATTATGGTGTGCTTTAAAGAGGATGGATACTTGCCAGTGTTTAGGGAGAGGTTGAATAGATGTGTGAGAGTTGGGATAAGTGTGGTAGAGAGAAGGATTAGCTATGATGGAATAGGATCATGTGGACATGTTGTAAGGTGAGAGGTTGATAGTAAAGTAGATACTTCATCCTCAGTTACAGGGTCAAAGGAGTCCATCGTGGATGAGGCATTGGAGAAGGGTAAGGGATGGGTGTTGTCAGTTTGGTGAGAGGATGGTGAGTTAGGACCAAGCTGGGAGGATAGTTGATTTAGGATGGTTTACATTTTTTTTTTAAATGGCTGCCAAAGTCATCAGTAGTGAGACAGGAAGGGGCAGGTGGTGTGGGTGGGCAAAGGAGGGTGTTGGATGTAGCAAATAAATGTTTAGGGTTGGAGGACAGGTTTGATATTAATTATGAGAAGTAGTATTGTATGGCAAGATTGAGGGCAGAGAAGTAGGATCGCGGGGTACACTTGTAGTGGAGAAAGTCTGCAGAAGTGCAAATTTCCTCCATAGTTGTTCTGCAGTGCGTGAGCATCTCTGTAGATAGCATGTTTGTGTAGTGTGCCATTGTTGTGGAGGAGAGTGAGGGTGTTTGCATGTGGTTATGGGGGCAAGAGTGACCATTTAATCTACTCAAATTATCCTAATGTATGATTAGAATGTTGGAACAAATTCTCTCTGAATTTGATCGATTGTAGATAATTAAACTTTGAGTTAAGATGTCATTACCTGAAACAATTGGACATCCAGTGGGACTTTGCTTATTTTTATGAATATATGGTAGGGAACAGAAAGTGGCAACCCTTAAATTTTATATAGTAGAAAGGTAGCCTCCCATTTTGTAATTATACTTTTTTGTAAACACCCCACCCCCATTTATTATCTGCCCAAATATCTTTTAAGAACTCTATCGCAATTTTGATCACTCAGCAACCGCAAATTTTCATCCAGATATAAAGCTCTATCTATGGTAACAGTATTTTCCCCTTTATCAGAAGGCTTTATGATAATGTCCTGATTTTGCTGTAACTCCCACAATGCCTTCCTTTCACCTGAAAATACATTTTGGTTTTTAATATTTTTGTTTATTTTCTTTAAAGGCTAACTCTCTGAGAACTTTATCTATAAATTGTACAGAAATTTAAATATTGGGAGAAATATATATAGACCGTGTATATATACGTTTTGTAAAACATTAATAATTTAATTCTATTTCTGATCTATATTTCTGATGTATATTATTAATTTATATATATTATTTAAAGTGCTCATTAACTACAAATTTATTCAAATATGCTATTTCAATTAGCTATATTTTCATTTTTTTAAGTTATCATTTAGATTCTTACAACCATAAATAATTTCTTACATTCTGATTTATAGTCTATAATATAAATGAATCTATAATCATTCAAAGTCTAATTTAAATAACTGCTCTAAATTGGTATTTAAATCTGTTTATGATTCTTCATTACAAGGAAATGATAGTAACATTATGTGTATGCATTAAAAGTTTTCTGCATTACGAAAAGCTTGCTGTGGGGAAATATAAATATAAAGCAGGTATTGGTAAAATGTTAACCTTAGCAATTTTTTTTGAAATCTCTAAAATCTCCATCACAGACTACTTAAAAAATGAAGACATACTGATAGAAGGTTTTAGTAGAGTCCAGAAACATTTTGATGCCAATAGAGCAGACAAAGGATTCCAAGAAAAGTTAATAGTGTTATCAAATGACTCACTGTTAAAAACTGAATTCAGAACAAAAAGCCTTACCAAGCTTTGGATCTCCATAAAGAAAAGTATCCAGCCCTTTATAAAATGGCTATCAATATTCTCCTGCCCTTTTCTACAATGTATCTATGTGAAGTTACATTTTGCAAATTAACAACCCTACCAGCCACATTAAATTCGAACCCTGTAGCCGCATCGGCACACCCGAAAGGCTGCATGCTTGAAATTTGGCTGCGTTTTAGAGCTATTAAATTGAAACATGCCACAAGTTATGGGCCGAAGATGCGAGCCGTAAACCATTCTTGCGCCGGTTGGATATGCGGCTGTGAACATGATCAATTAGTCAAACCCGTAGTTACGGGTTTAGACGGAGCCAATGGCAAATGAGATCATCATCATTACGTCACTGACAAATGGAGGTTAGATTTCAAAGCTTAAGGGTTTCAATTACGAGTTTCGATCGGACCAACATTCCAGAAATAATGCAATATTAATAAATCAGTAAATGTGATATTCTAGTGCATGCGAGTTCCATTATATGTATTAACACATTGATTGCCGGGATCGATATAACACAGAAATTCAACAGAAAATAATGTATTTGCGAGCTTGAGAATGTTGCAATTTAATAGCAAAATTGGAACAGAGCAGTTACAGGCTTCAGTGAACAAAGGATTTGCGGGCATGCAGTTCAAATTTCCACTTTCCATAGCCTTTTTTCAACCTTAACCTGCAAGTCGTTGGCGGGTTGGTTTACGGGGCCAATTTAATAGCCGCAAATCTTGCGGCTATGTTACTGGCTACAGTTTTACACGTTGAGGGAATTTACGTGTGGTGCAACATGAGGTGTAATCAAAGCTCAGGTTAGCTGCATCTAGACTGTAGATTTCTTACTGTTCTCTCCTTCATCTCACATGTTTCCTGCAGAGTGTAGAGAAAGGACAGAAAGTACACCAGTTAAACTGAGGCAACATAATTATGGTTATATAATATTTTTTTAACGAAAAAGTTTATTTGTAAAGAAATATTGGTAGAAAGTAGCTCCTCAATAGTATTTATTATTGCAGGCAGGTTATTTACTTCATTATAGGTATTCTGTCTGAATGGCTATTTCTATGATTATAGGTATATTTATATATTTTTATTCTAATTATAGCTGACCCTTGCTGAACATGAGTACATTTGTTTAATTAAAGCTGATCCTGGTAAAATATGTACTGTATGTATTTGTATTTTAATTATTGTTGACCCTACCTGAATATGGCCCTCATTCAATTGCAATTTGCCCAATTGAATAGGGCCCTAAATAAGCACATAACATATATTTTTTAAAGAAGTTTTTTGTTAGCAAGCATCTATCCAAAAGAAAGGTTTTCACTACCTAAAAACTTCTTTAATAAAAATATGCTATGTGCTTCTTTAGGGCCCTATTCAATTGCCGACATCGCAATTGAATGAGGCCCTCTGCATGCTTATTGGTGAAGCTGATTAAATTTATATGTCTTTAAATTATAATTATTGTTGACCTCGGATGAATAAATGTAAATGTATATGATTTTAGGGAGCTCTGTCTGAAGATATATCTAGAAAATAATAGGAGGAATAATAAACATAGATGACCCTAGTTAAATATGTATGTTTATTTTTTATAATTATAGGTGAACATGGCTGAATAAGTATACATACATATAATATTTGTCAATTGAGGATAAATATTTATAATATAGTGGTTCCTTGCTTATATCCCAAATATGTCTATAGAAGACCTTGACTGAAAATGTGTTTGTCTGTTTGAGACACTGACTAAATATTTATATACTGTATTACTATGATGATTACAGGTGACCCTCAATTTTTTCAAACAATTTCTGTTTTCATTGTGCAGTGGCTCTTTAACTCTCATAATTACTCAGTTTTTTTGTGTGAAACAAGTGATCATAATATTTGTTTTTGTAACATATGCTTGCTGTCCTCCCATAGAAAAATATAAATAATATGGCCCACCATCAAATTCACTTAATAAACAAGTAATAGCTTGGCGTGTGTATGAGCAGCTATGTTGTTAAAATGGCTGATATGGGGAAATTATTTGCTCACACAGCAAGAGAGAGATATACATATACAGAAAAGGGAAAAATGGGTGTGTCAATACCTTGCACACGCACTCACAGGGGCTCCTCCACTTCACTGCCTAGGGGCTCAAAAAAGGTAGATTCGGCACTGGCATCACACTAACTATATATATATAATTTTAGCTTCATAGTATATTCTTACATTGTGTTTTGTCACTAATATTCTCTGTTATGACATTTGTACTTAGCAGTGTTTTTTCCCAGTCAAGTCTGGTCTACTGCCCACTGTTTTGTGCCTTTGTTGTGTTCAAAAACAACTGTTGCTACTACTGGTATCAGATAACTGTACTGTGTGGCGGCCAGCAGCCACTAGGTGGCACAACAGTGGTTTACTGAGATTTTCTTCAATTTTTTCTTAGTGTAAGTGTTTGATTTAACCATAACGCTAACCCTGTGAACAAATGAAAGAAAGTCTCAGCGAATCATCCTTTCACCACCTAGTAGTATCCACTGGCCACCACTACTAGTGGGTAGATAACAGGAAAGGTCCAAAATATTTAGAAGTGATAGTACAGCAGCCCTTTGTAAAAACTAGAGTCAATATAACAGAAAGAGTCATATAACAGACAAAACAAGGCTATCTAAGTAGCAAAAAGGCATCCCCAGCAGAGCTGAAGAGCAGTTTTAATGTTTCTGATAGACAATTCGAGTTGAATAATAGCAAGAGAAAAAATATTGAAGTCCTAGAGGCAAGGGGCAAATTATTTTTGGACCATACTGGATCATGTCCAGCCAGGGGATGAAAGAAGGGAAAATGGGGAAAAATCTAAATTTGTGGAAACCCAGATGGAGTTAGGAGTTGAGAATGTTTACAGGTACTCCTAGTTAAAAAAATACTTTAATAATTAATGGTTAACATAGTATAAGATATATGATATCCGTGCTTCATTAAGTACCCACATATTTAGAGCTGCTGAAGCTTTTTTAAATGTATTTTGGCAAACCCAAACTATACATCATTATGAACAGGAAAGCATTGTGCATTATTTTTTGTTTCAGAACAATGGGCTTTTTATGAAATGCTGTAAACATTTATTTAAGCAAAGAAAGGTTAACACGGTTAATTGTAGTTAAAATGAAATACTAACCTTTGTTTTCAATGGAGGCTATTTATTAAACATGGATAAACTTTAACTTGCTTTGATAATCTGGCTCCATAGAAAGCATAGGAGGCGGTTACACCTGGGTAAGTGTTTTATATTTCATACCTAAAGGCACTTTTTTCCAATTTTATAAAGATGCATCAATGTATTTAGTAATTCTCTTTAATAAATCCTTGCTTGAATTTTTTGACTATGTTTGTCTCTTAAAACTTTCTCAGATGTTCCCTCTATCTAGCATGTTTTCCCTAAAGTAGTGCTTTCACATATTACCCCTAGACATTCTACCCTTTTATTTGAACTCATGACCTCTTGTTCTTGAATTCTGCCTTCTCTGAAAGTTATTTCTCTTTAATATATTTGAAGGTTGATATATGTCAATATTCCCTTTTCCCCCCACTAAGTAATATATATGGATGATGTGATTTTTACTTCTACTTGTCAATTATCTATACCTACATAGGCATGCTTAAATTTGTTAACAGTGTTTCAGAGAAATAATTCATCACAAAGCCAATCCGAGAGGCACCCTTCACCCAATACAATGTCAATGGGAACAAATGCAAAGTACATAACTCTTTCAGAGAGAGATTTAGACCCTGAAGGGTCCTTGGTTTGGGGGTTCAGTGATGTCCCAGTCTGCCCCCCCAAAAGCAGATCTTAACAAGTGATTGTCATGACACAGGGCTAACTCTCAGTTCCTTTACACACTTCACCAGCTAGTGCAGACAGCAGCATTTTGGTAGCCTTCCATCAGATTATATAGCCCTAAACAGAGAATGGAACTCCCATTACTCAGCAAAACAACAGGGAATCTTTTTGTTTGCTTCTCTCCACAGGAGGCCTTTAATGATAAACTGACCCATTGTTAGAAAAAGTAGTTGAAGCATTTTGTTAGCTTCACAAAGTTCCTCTTACATCTGTGTTTGCAAATAATAATTGTATTACACCTCCATAGCCCATGTCACACCGTATAGCTTAAATTACAACAAACCCACTTATAAAACAATACATACAAATCGGACGTTTCACATGAATATAACTAGCGAATTACCTGTCAAAAAATTACGGCAATAAAACTGTAAGCCAGGCAATGCTGTTTGCCACACAATGTGATGCTTTTGCTTCTCTGAGCACCTTTGGCACTCATCGTGTGGCCGAAGGCGCTCATTGTGAACCTTTCCACCCGCCTACTGTATGGGCCGCTCATTGCAGGGTTCATGTGTCTCTTTCCAGCATCTCCCCCCTGTCCCTTCGCTGTGTGTTTCTCTTCTGTGTGTCTGCCGAATGTTTGTGTGACGTGCGCTGACTGCGGTTTGTTTTATTTTCAAAGTCCCGCGTGTCTGGCATTGTTTGTGTAAGTTTTACTGTCTTTGCCGTCGTGGATTTTCCTAAGTCCCATGTGCCAGGCTTTGCTCAGCCTCGTTTTCATCCAGTTTCAGAATCTTTTACTTTTTTCGTCTGCCATTTTTTTTCTCGCTTAGACAATTTGTGACAAAAGTGATGAAACACGTCAAATAAGGCTCAAAATTGCTTACAACCTCACTCCCATGCTTCCTGGCTCTCCCTCTGAGCTGTGAATGTAAGTGCTGCGCGGCTGCTTAAGTACTCATTTCAGCCTAAGTCCCCCGTGCTTCAATGCCTCAACTGCTCACCTCGCTTTGCGAGGCAAGCAGGGCAATGAGCGCCTTCGGCTCAGAATGCTTCAATGCGTGATGACAAATTGCTGTTTGACAATTATAATATGTGATAGTAAGCTGATACTCACAAATACAATGCACCCAGTACCATCAAAGCATCCCTCCTCTGTCCACAACTCCTTACATCCTCCAACTCCTAACTAGGGGCTCTATGCTAATCCCCTCAAAAGCACAAAAAAATCACTTACCCCTAAAAGATTGCGAGAGAATTGCTACGAGTCACTGGGGCAAGCCAGAGTTGGACATGAATGCACTCTTTTCCATTGAGTTTTGACAGTGACTAGATTGCAAGTTACTCCCAGAGACTCTGACACCCAAACCCTATGCTATCAAGATTTTACAGATAGCTCGCAAATCAGGGCGCTGCCGTAACTGCAGTGGCTTTTAAAACCATGGCGGACTGCCGCAGCTCCTCTTAAAGGGACAGGGTAACAAAATAAATAAATAGAAAAGCATGCTAAATCATCAACAATTAAGGATTTACATTGCTATTGGCATATATCTGCAATCTAAAACTACTTAATTGTCACCTGTGACTTAACATATGAAAGCAGAACATATCTGCTCACAGATGGATACAGCACATTAATAAATAGCCTCAGAAATCAGAGAACTTAATTACAAATAATATATTTCAGTCACAGAGACACAAATGTGAAAAATTCAAATCATTTAAATACATAATTATTTATCACATCAATATGAATGCACTGACTTAATCCCCTCATCCCTTACTTAATTGTATAATTTATTTAATAAAAAAAAATGTTTTATCATGTTCAATATTCAGTTTTTTTTTTAAAAGCTGCTGCTGTTATTTTAAATTTCAAAACCCTCTGTGCTGCAGTTAAACACACTGACTTATCACATCTAGCCTAAACTGTTTGGGTCTATGCCCAAACGGTGCTATAACAGATAGAGCTGAACCTGTCTGTCAAACACAGCATCATCCAATCAGACTGGCCGGGAGGGAAAAGTCCTGTATCATACAGGGACTGCAGATCTCACAGTCCCCCCGAAAGTGAATACAATCTCAATAAAATGTATTGGAAAAAAAACAACTCCCAGCTCATAGTGCATGCAGATAGAGGGAGCATGTAAAGCTTCAGTTTTCTCAATTCTCTGGTGGTCTTATTGATTTTGACTATGCTGCTCCACACACCAAGCTTGCTACCTGCCTGTCACCAACCCAGCCTATTCCAGACAGAAGCAGCTGCAGAGCTCATGTGAGTCCATATCCCTCTCTGTGTCTTGCTGTTGTTGTTCTGTCCTTCAGTCATGTCTGACTCCAAGTGACCACATGGATGCAGCACACCAGGTACATCTCTCTGTGATTCTGGTTGTGCTTATCCATATGTTTTCATGGCAAAGATACTGGAGTGGGTTGCCAGTTCCTACTCCACTGGACTGCACTTTGCCTGACCTCTCTAAAATGACCGGCCCATCTTCGGTGACCCTTCATGATATAGCTCACAGCTTCATTAAGGTAACAAGCCCCTTCACCATGACAAGGTAGCAATCCCGAAGGGGTCCTGTGTCTTAGTCTCTCTCTCTATGTCCATATGTATTTATAAGGAGAGGCTATACTTACTTTTGGGGGAGATCTCTTATTGCATGTGTAAGATATATAATGTGTGTGTATACTGTATATATATACTGTATATATGTGCATATGTGTATATATATGTGCGTGTGTGTGAAAGAGCAGAATTACAAATATATGCTAATTAACTACTCAAATATGTTTTTTGCAAAGTGGAATATGATGGACTCTATCTACTATCTGTTCTAATAAACACTCAATTTTTAAAATACCAGAAATACATGTTAAAATATATTGATTTAGTTCTGACTGAATGATATTTTCAGAAATACCACTAATGCATATGTTGTTTCGGTGAGAATAGTATTTTAATTTATTCATTTTTAGTTTTAAGTCACCAACTTCTTTAAATTTTGAAGTCTCTGAGATAATAATTTGTTGTTCTCTACCGGTCATATTATATTTGGATTCTAAGCAGTCTATTTTTACACCCAACTCATTATTGTGCTTGAATTTCTAGCAATTTCTGCTGTTAATTCTACAAGTAAATAGTTTTTAAATTCTACTAGAATTGTTCTCAGGGTTGTGGTTGTAAGTCTTTCTTCATCAGATCAATTTAAGATGTGGCTTTCTTCAAACTCTGTTACCTCTTCTGCGCTTGACTGGTTAACTGAGAGGTCTGATTTTCTGTGGCTACTTCCTCCAGTTGAGTTTTATCTAATTCTTTTTTTTTATATATTAGATTTAGAGTTATGATTATCTCTTTTCATTTTGAGAGAAATATTAGGAATTAGATTAAGGGTTCTTTTCAAGGGTATGCTACAAAAGCAATCTTATCAAAGATCCTATACCAGTCTTACAGAAAGTTTTAAGAATTACGAATGATTAACCTTATAGGTAGTTTTAATCTAGACCACTTTCCCTGGTAAAACAGTAATAATAATAAAAACAATTATATTATTCTTATGGAGTGTCAAGATATATCAAATTGTCACAATTGTTATTGCCCCAATTATTATTGCACAGAGTTAGGATATACCCTGTTGTCAAAAATATTGTTGCACAATATTAAAAAGTTCTCAGTTATCACAATTATTTTTTGCTGAGATATCCCAAGTTGTCACAGATATTTTTGCAAATATCATTTGTACACGGCTGATATATTCAGAGATGCAACTAATATCATTTACTCAGTGCCACGACATTCCAAGCTGCCTCGAACTTTGTTGCACTGTACAGAGATATTCAGAATTATCACAAATTTTGTTAGCACAGTGTTAAAACATTACAAGCTGCCTCAACTAATACCGCCAATATTAGTACTCAGTGCTAGACTATTCTAAGTTGCAACAGATGTTATTACAGTGTTATTACAGAGTGCTATATTACAAATTGTCACTTATGTTTTTGCACCGTGCTGAGATGATGCGAGTTGCCACAAATGTTATTGCACAGTGCTAGAAATTCCACATTGCCATAAAAATTATTGTACAAAACAGAGATGTTCCAAGTAGCCCCCAATATTATTACACAATGCTGAGATATTCCAAATTGCCCCATTTGATATTAAACAGAGCTTAAAGTGTTCCACATTGCCACAAAAATCATTGCTCAGTGGTGAGATGTACCAAATTGCCAGAATCACAATGCCAGAATAATATTGCGCAGTGCTGAGGAATTTCCAAACGCAGAGGGGGGCCCCTTTTATCTCAGTAAGCAGATTATAATAGTTGGAAGATTAGGGATCTACTTATTCAATGCTTTAGAAAAAAAATGATACTGCATTTTGACAGACCAAATGGGTAATTAAGCAGTAGGGATTTATGGTTTCTCTGTACTGCTCTAATTCTTTACAGACTTTACACTGTTGTGGGCCTTGGATTTAAGTCAGATAGCTTTAACATCTCTAATGGGACCAGACAAGGGTGTCCCTTGTCCCCGCTTATCTTTGCACTCCTAATGGAACCTTTAGTAATTTCCATTAGAGTGCAAAGGCACCCAAGGTATAAAGGTGGGTGATACAGAACACAAACTGACATTGTTTGCAGATGATGCTGTTCTCTCTCTTGAGGATCAGGCTAGTTCAGTTACAAATCTTCCAGACTGTACAATAGAATTTAGTAAAATATCGAATTGCAAACTAAATTTGTCCCCAAAATATGCCATTTCTTTAGCACATATTATTAGATGGAAAGAACACAGGGAATCCAGGTTCCAAATTGAAAAGGAAATGTTTTCAAAGAGAGGGCTACAAAGTCTTGTATTTCAAAAAAATTGCGAATACAAAAATTTGGATTTAATGGGAGAAACATTAATGGGTAAACTGAATTTGAAATATTCCATAATCCCTTTTCCCAGCCCCTCAACACCAGGGCACTATATATTCCTATATTGGATATTCTGGTTAAAAATGGGGCAGTACACTTAGGAGACCTTTTCCAGAGTGTCTCCTTCAGATCTTTTAGGGAAGTGAGTGATAAGTACAAACTACATAAAAATGTGTAGTCATCTTAGGTCCTTAGGATTTGTCCTAGAAAGCCAAAGAGAAATGTCTGACTGTGAGAAATGAATCCAAGCGGTTGATAAAGTGCCACAACATCAATAAAAATAAGCTGGTCCCAGTTAAATCATATAATCTAAAACTTTGGGAAAAGAACTGAAAAGGGAATGGACACTGGAGATATGGCACTCAGCTGTTTCTATTACTGACAAATTTCTGCAAAATGCCTCTCACAAAGAAACGTATTTTAAGATTACAAATAGGTGGTATTTTGTACCTGTAAAAATGTTTCAGATAAATAAATTGATAGAAGCCAAATTATGCTTGCGTAAATGTGGACAAAATGGAACACACTTACATATTTGGTGGGAATGCCCAAAAATACAAACCTGGTGGCGGAAATACCCCTCTCACATCGTTCCCAATTAAATTTCAGCAGAAATATAAGGTATCACGACCCACTCTCTGGCTGGGGTCTGCTGACTTGATTTGGGTTACTCTGGACCTTGGAGTAGCTTTGAGTACAGGAACATCATGTCTCAGCCCTTGGTTTAGACTGAGCAATATTGACAGTAAGTCTGACGAATCTTACTGCAAGCATATGTCCCCGGGTAAATAATACATCTACACACCACGTCTTGATGAAAATTATGAACAACTTTATTTGGAAAACAACATCTTTTAAACAGGCATACAAAATCACCAGGAGGGCTATCTTTAGTCAGCCCCTAACTGCCTCTGGCCAATCAGGCAGGGAACCATGAGACTCCTCCCAGGTCCACCCACTAGGTGTGGCTACCTAATTCAGTTGGTGTCTGGCTCTCAAGGGAGAAACATCTACCTGTCCTCTGGAATTTGCCCTGATTATCTGAGTGAGAATCCCTGTAGACCCCCTGGGGTTATGGTGCCTCAATGTCTGTATAGACCCCTTTGTTCTGGCCTTACTATCACTTCAAGTGTTTACTTTAGGTGATAGCTGGAAGGCAGATGGGTGATCAACTCAGGTTACATATGCAGTCAATATGGACACAACATGGCTCCAACAATCCAATACAATATATTTACAGATATTACCACTACAACATGTTATTACCCACATGTTATGAGTTGAGGCAGTACTTCCCACGTCAGTCCACTTAATGCGTTATGACGACTTTATTAGTGGTGACGTGGTAAACTGCCTCTTCTCTCAATGCCTAACAATAACAGTGGGACTCTGCCCTGAATATATTACATTATAACAGTGGCTCTGGGAGCCCAAAACCTTCTGTTCAATAACATGTGGCAGGTAACAGTTCCAAATCCAAGATGGCCCCTGGCTGATTCATGACAACACCTCCCCAAGCGTGGCAGGAAACATCCATGCCCCTATGATTTTCCCAGCCACGCTGATAGTCATGAATCTTCTGGATTGGCTAGGCCCTCTGTACTCTCTCCACGTTCAAGTCCTTTAGAACACAGTCCCAAAGTGCAGAGTAACAACCTCCCCCAGCCCTTGGCCTTGCACCCACTGTATAGAGCAAATTGCTCTTCCCATTCACACCCACCCAAATAGTCCAGGGTACCTCCCCAATAATCTGGTATCCCAGAGTACAACAGGTGGGCCACAGTTTCTGTCCCATGGCAACTCTGTTCCCCCCAGCCAGTCCCCACAGATGGGCTGGGATCTCTAATACAGTCTCTGGGCCTATGGGATTGCAAAGGGACCGTTCCTCTTGGCTTTCTTCCTCTGGTCCAGCTGTTTCCGTTGCTGCTTGGGGAGCTACGCTGCTCCCACCCAAGCTGTGCTTACCTTCCTCCATTGCCCGGGGTTGAGCAACTTTATCCCAGTCCTTTCTGTTGAACTGGATCTTTGGAGTGGTGTCTGTTCCAGTGGGCCCCTGGACAATGGTTATCCAGGGTATCTCCCCACTTGGTACACCCTCTTTCATGGTGCCACTCTGCACCCATAATGCTTTTGCCAAGGCTGGCATGCTTGCTGCCCCCGCCTGGCTCTTTGTGCCCCTGGCACTCTCTTGCTGTGTGAGGTCAGGTTCCATGTAGCCAGAAACCAATTCCTTTCCCTCCCCACAGTCTCTTACACAACCCTCCTGGGCTCTGTGCTTCACTAGCACCTCTGGGGACAACTCCCCTGGACTGTCAGGGTACAGACAGTGGTTATCTGATGCAGGCTGGGGAATCTCATCATTCCCTTCCAGCCTGGCCTCTAAGGCTCCCTTCCCACCGTCCATCACACAATCATCCCGAACCTCTGGCTCCATTAACAGTTCTGGCCAACACACTTTGCCTAGAACTTCTGAGGGCAGACTTAACTTATCTGGCCCTAGCTTGTGAACAGTTCCCACTTCCTCCGGGATTAAGTCTCTTGGGGTCTCAGGGGGCAGACATGGATTATTTGACCCCACCCAGGGAACATTCCACTGGGTCTCTGGCTCTTTGGGCTGGTGACTATGCCCTGACACAGTTGCTGCATGTTCTAGGGGCAAACATTCTCCATCCCCAGGAGTTGGCAAAGGAACAGTGTTTACCCCTTCCCACTCCTCACTTTGTTTACCGTCTAGAAAAGCCTCTCCCCAGTTCCAGTGAGCATACTCACTCTGGTACATACCGTCTGAGTTGTAAGGGTCTGGTGAGCCGTCCTCCCATCCGGATGGGCCAAAATACTTCTTGGGTATCGCATCCCACAATTGAACATATTCAGCCTCCAGTTGCTGCTCTTGCCGAACCAGGGGTTCTAGCAAAGGAGCCTCTGGGAACCATGGTTCCAGTCCCAGACCCTGGCAGCGTTCAACAAACAAGTTATTATGTCTCCTTGCAGTTCCCATGCCACATTCCGGATCACCATTCAGAATCTCCTCAACCCCATATTGTAGATCCAAACGAAAATAGAGATCCTCTCTCCGGCCACCAAAGGACTCCACCCTGGCAAGATACTGTTCCTCCAAGTCCATCTCTTTCTCTACCAGTTCCTCCAACCAGCTTGCCAGCTCATGGCCATGCCATAATTGCAGGAATGCCATCCATTGATTTAGCAGGACGCTTCCTCTGTAGTCCTCTTGGATAAATCCGTCAATGCTTTCTTTATCATCCTGGGACTGTTTAAAATTCTGATTTGCCAGTTTGACTCTTACTGGCATCTCTGCAGGGTTGACCCCAAGCCTTTGCTGAGCTTGGACACCCACCCCTGTACGTTCTTCCTGTATTTGCTGCTTTATTAGGTTCAGTCCTTTAATTGCCTCTTCCAGCGTTATATCCCCGGGGCAAAACTCCCTGGCTATACTGAACCTGCGTCTTGCCTCCTTGGACATGTCATCATACTGCTGTTCCATCTGCTCCATTTTCTGGTCCTTCTCAGAGTACCCCACCACTGTGCCACCAATTATCACGACCCACTCTCTGGCTGGGGTCTGCTGACTTGATTTGGGTTACTCTGGACCTTGGAGTAGCTTTGAGTACAGGAACATCATGTCTCAGCCCTTGGTTTAGACTGAGCAATATTGACAGTAAGTCTGACGAATCTTACTGCAAGCATATGTCCCCGGGTAAATAATACATCTACACACCACGTCTTGATGAAAATTATGAACAACTTTATTTGGAAAACAACATCTTTTAAACAGGCATACAAAATCACCAGGAGGGCTATCTTTAGTCAGCCCCTAACTGCCTCTGGCCAATCAGGCAGGGAACCATGAGACTCCTCCCAGGTCCGCCCACTAGGTGTGGCTACCTAATTCAGTTGGTGTCTGGCTCTCAAGGGAGAAACATCTACCTGTCCTCTGGAATTTGCCCTGATTATCTGAGTGAGAATCCCTGTAGACCCCCTGGGGTTATGGTGCCTCAATGTCTGTATAGACCCCTTTGTTCTGGCCTTACTATCACTTCAAGTGTTTACTTTAGGTGATAGCTGGAAGGCAGATGGGTGATCAACTCAGGTTACATATGCAGTCAATATGGACACAACATGGCTCCAACATTCCAATACAATATATTTACAGATATTACCACTACAACATGTTATTACCCACATGTTATGAGTTGAGGCAGTACTTCCCACGTCAGTCCACTTAATGCGTTATAACGACTTTATTAGTGGTGACGTGGTAAACTGCCTCTTCTCTCAATGCCTAACAATAACAGTGGGACTCTGCCCTGAATATATTACATTATAACAGTGGCTCTGGGAGCCCAAAACCTTCTGTTCAATAACATGTGGCAGGTAACAGTTCCAAATCCAAGATGGCCCCTGGCTGATTCATGACATAAGGTCTTTTGGTATAGATCTTCATGGTAGCTAAAACCTCTATTGCCTCGAACTGGAAACAAGAAAAAGTTCCTACCTGGTCTGAAATTCTTGTCAAAATCAGTAAAACACGTCTCCTAGAAAGCAATCTTAAGGAAATTGGGATTTCCCAACTCCCTGTCAAAAAATTGAAAATATGGGATCAAATGTATAATTATTAGCTAAACGGATCTTTCCGGAGATTGGTACATTGGCAATATAGACCTCCCTCCCTTTTTAAAGATAATAATGTTTAAAATAGAGCAAGAAACAAAACAGTACTGAATCATGCAGAACCAACTTGGGGTGCAACTTTCTGGTTGTGGTCTGTTGGTGAATTATCACCCTGTCCTTCTGTAGGTGCAAGATGTTCTACCCACATGTTGTTTAGTCTCTGTTTGTTTAATTAATCTATTTGCTCATTTAACAAATTATTTATTTATGCAGTTTTACTCTCTCAGTATATTTGCTGCTATCATAGTATCTGCTTATATCATTATTGGCTCTGTCGTAAAATACCTGACCTAGGCTCAGAGTGATAGATAGAGAGGTATGGAGATCTCTCTCTATGTCCCTCTCTATCTCTCTCTCTCTATCCCTCGCTCTCTCTCTAGCCCTCTCTCTATCGCTCTCTTTATCTCTCTATCCATCTCTCTCACTATCCAACTCCCTCTCTCTCTATCTCTATCCCTGTCTTTCTCTATGGGATCACTTTTGTGGGTAGAGACTGTGTCACTACGCAGGGTTTATACAGTTAACATGTTGTGAAGGGGAAGTGTTTAAACTGTTGGGTGAAGTCAATGTAATGGAAGTCAATGGGAGGGGCCAGGTCTCGACTTTCCAACTTGGTGGGGTGGAAAACAACCAGCCGCCACTTGCAACACCTGTCCTGGAAAGGCCCACTCCATTGCTGCTGTATACCAATAATCAATTACACATGTCAGATAGTCAACAACCCTTCAGTGGAATGGTGAGGCCCCTCAATGTCACAAAGTATATGTATCAAATTATTAACTCACAATATTCATTAATGGTCTTGTTCACCCATGCTTTTTAAAATAGATATATCTATTAGCTACTCGCATCCAGAGTTACCTGCACACAATTACTACTGACAAGCCAAAGACGCAATTTAGGGCTAGACTCTCTATTGATTTTTGGAAATCTCAAACATTACCAGTGCAACATATTTAAGGTTAAACAAAATGAATTTTCTATTACAAGTTTAAGTCTAGCTCGCAAATTAAGTCAGACTTGCAACTGGAAAAAGTTTCACATTTCTGAAACAAATATTATGAGTGGTAAATAGGACTCGGAAATGGTTTTAACGCCAATTCTAATACCAGTAGCAGCAATTAAACACACACTACTGTAGTTTAAAAGCATGTGAAAGCATGGAAAGACATTAGAATTAATTGCACAAAGAATTTCACACATTCAAAAATATGCAATTAAAATGTTTTTATTTTTAACTGTTATTTATTGGTAATATCAATCACCCACATGGATTAAACGAGATGCTCTAATGTATTGTCTAGAGTGCTAGCCAGATGGGCAAATCTGACTTATTGTCTCTCATTAATGCTTTGTCTCCAATTGCAAGTTACGTCTAACTTCTTTTATTTAGTGACATCACAATGACACTCTAATTTTCTATTGGCGTGCGAAGGAATGTTTTACCTATGGAGACTGAGAAACTTAGAGATAGAGATAATAGAATATGTCTGGACGTTTAGGGGGGAAAAAGCACCGGCAACCAAATTTACAGTTTTAAGTAATTTACTGGTATTTTATTTGAATAGGACTCGATATGTTATAAACCAAGTACAATGGACAAAAAAACATAAGAAATATTATATTACATTATCTTAAAAATGAAGGCATATACAAAAAGCCTGCAAAATGATCAAAAAAGCCTTCTACATTATTAAATATCAAAGAGCAATCAACTAACTCACAATGTTAATGAAAAATATCTGCACACACTATGAAACACTGACGCACAACTTTTGCTAACATGACCAATATACCATCTGAAGAGTTAATTCCTACCTATCTAAACCCCTCAGCAATAATCCTGTCAATCCATGCACTTTGTGTCCTCAGCCATATAATACCATGTCATAAGTATTAAATTAAGTGATAATGTAATGTATAAACACCAATGTACATATGCAATCCTAATAAACATCTTCAATGTGTTGTGAATGTTTGTTTGATTACTAACATCCTTTACATGTCATGTGATGCATTTTAATGCATTGGTGGCATTATTATCTGATTTTGATCTCCAGTAATGCTACCAATTCTGAATTATCTGTCAAACCATAAAAACATATAATACAGTGCATATTGTTTATTACTGATTTGTGACCTCACAGTGATGAATATGGATGATACTTATAGGAAGAGCAATTTGCTCTGAGCAGTCTCAGTGGTCAATACATAATTGATCTCTTACTATCAGGTGCCAAACTATTTGGAAAGCCCAGCAGGCTATGTTTTAGTAATGAATGAATATATTTTAAATGCATATTGATACATGAGAGACGTTAAAGTCCTGCTTTTATATACTGTTAATATTGAGATAATATCATGTGAGATGAAGCGCAATAAGACCACATGTTCTGGTAATAATCTCTGAACATTGGCACTATTCATGTGCATATAATTCATGACTTCCTGTCATGTGTCATGTTGAGGGTGTGATGCATTGGTAGCTATTTTCACCTGGATTGAGTTCCGTAATGAAATTTTGTAAGATCAGGATACTCAGTTTAGGACTGAGCTGACCTGGCAGTTGTGAAAGAAATGTGGAGTTACCCAGCTGAGGTCAACCCCCTATCATTCCCAGACCACTGGCTTTTGTGAAGTGTTCAATGTCACCCTGAAAGCTATGATTAGAGCTTTTGTGGACCAGGAGAGGGATTGGGAAAAGTTGCTTCCTTACCTCCTTTTTCCCTACAGAGAGGTCCCTCAAGAGTCTATGTTGTTCTTCCCCTTTGAACTCTTGTACTGGCGGAGAGTGAGGGGCCATTGTAACTGTTACATGAGCTTTGAGAAGGGGACCACCAAGGGGAGAAACTCCCAGTAGTGCCTTATGTTATGCAGCTCAGAGACAGGATGAAGACACTGACTGGCTTAGCCAGTGTACATCGGCTTGCAGCCCAAGGCAAGTAGAAGTGCTGGTACGATCAGAAAGCCAGGGGTAGGGAATTTCAGGTATTAATGTTGGTACCTAATCCACAGAGCTAGCTCCAGGCAATTCGGGAGAGTGCCTTCTAAATTGTCCAGAAACCAGCTAACACCACCTATGTATTAGCCATGGATAAGCAACAGTAGATTCAGATCAATTTGAATATGCTGAAGCCATAACAGAGTCAGAATCCTCAAGTAATGGCTATATGCCTTGCAGAAGGGGAATATTATGAGGATGGGGTACTACAAGACATGCTTGCCTATGCTAACCCATCCACTGTTTCCCTTATTCTGACCGTCAGGAACTTGTGGACCACCTAGACACAGTTGTGGGTTGCATCAAGCTAGAAGGGTTGATCATTTGCCCATCATTCGATAAGTGGCGGATTGCTTAGTTGGGAGGTGGAGTACCTAGGTCACAGAGTTTGGAGTGGGAGAGTTCTGGATAAACAATTACTAAGGTAGCCTTGATAGAGCAGTGGTCCACCTCAGTGAGTAAGAGGCAGGTGTAGGTTGTTGGAGCTGTAGGGTTTCCAGCAGGTTGCCGAAGACATCCCCATTCTTGCCAAGTTTCTATTTACTCCAGGGAGCTGGTCCTCAATGGACCAGGCCATGTCAAGTTGTCGCAGCATATTACTTTCAGATTGTATGGTCATCTGCAAATGGTGCCTCCTGTTGTTTTGCCTGATCTGTTGCACTTCGCTATGCTTGGCAATGGCTGTATCAATTTCTTCTTCTTCTGTTTCTTCCTTTTGCAGATGTGGGTGAGAATGGCCTTGGAGGACTGACTGCTGGTGCTGGTGAGGTTGCTGTTGATGCTGCTGGTGGTATTTGGGGATAAGGAGCAGGGGCCCAAGACCACTGGTCCAGCTCTCTATACTGGGGCTGCTCCCTCATCAGCAGTGGGTCAATGTGTGGAAGGAGGGGACCATTTGGATCAAATTGGGGGTGACTTATGGCTCGCTGTCTCCTCCAGTGGCCAAATTCCTCCTACCTTTCTCTGCATTTTACATGGATTTTTATACATGAGACATATAATAGTTTTGCTAACTAAACAGTTAAGAATCTGCTATAGCATAGCAGCTTAGCATTAGTTTTACTTTTACTTTTACCATTTTGCCTATGTTTTATGGAATACTTTAACCTCACTTTGTTAGATTCTCTCTGTCGATTTATTTTTAATCACTTCCATCTCTTCACAGAGTTCGACATAGTAGGTTCTTCAGTCATTCTACGAAAAAATATACAGATCCACTTTTAAAATATGCTTTACTTGTTTTTCTTTATGAAAGTAATATATTTTATTTTCATTTTCATAATATTTTTTTTCTGAATTTCAAAGAAATAACATATCTTATACATATCTTATACATAGCTTTAGATTCCATTCTGACACTAACATAATTGTAGAAAGCATATATTTAGAATATTATTAATGCAAATTAAAGAGCTTGCTTCTTTGAAAATAACTAGTAAAGTTCTCATATGTGGCTAAGACATGACGTCTTTTATTTTATCAAATGATCTTCATCCCTAATATTTCTTAGACCTTTGGAGTTTGTTTCGCATGAACTAGATAACCTTTCTACAAAATATATTACTGTGTTTCTGCTAGGTATTAATTTGTCTTTCTCATGCTCTGGATATATTGGCAGCAACCTCACTTTTCACACTCATCATTCCTGGTTTATAATGCCATATTGAAAGTGTTTTTTTTTCAAAGAGTAATTACTGAAGAAATGAAAACCATATCCGAAATACAAGCAAGTGTGATTTTAAGTTGTGTTACCTTGTATTTTTAGATTTTAACCTCAGATATTTGAAATGTGTGTTTGAAATGAATTATAAGAACGTTGAGACTGAAAACTCAAATGATAACATATTACATGTGTGCTATGCCTTAATAAGGGGTATTGAAACAAGCATTTGCTATTGTTGGTAACGGTTAAGTTAAATTAGTGCCTAGCAGAGTATTTTGTGAATGTATAGTACAAAAATGCTATTATACCTTCTTGAATATAATGGACTAGGAACTTGCCTGTCAAAAATGACGGGAGTTCAATTGTAAGCCTGGCAATGCTGTTTGCCACACAATGCCTATTTGGTTGTGTAGTGTCTTGGTTTAAGTGTTACTGTGTTTGGTTGTGTTAGTGCCTTGGTTTAAGTGTTACTGGGTTGGTTTAAGTGTTTCTACTTTGTGTTAAATGTTAGTGGCTTGGATGAAGTGTTACTGGCTTTCATTAAGTGTTACTGCTTGGGGCTCGATTTTCCGTCCTTCGGACTAGCTTTCCGTCCTTTGGGCTAGTTTTCTGTCCTTCTGCCTTTGGTTTTTGCTGTGTTGCGTTCTATCAGCAACAATTTTTTTCCTCGCTTAGACGATTTTTGATTGTGAAAAAACAACAAATATGGCTCAAATTAACGTGCAACCTCATTTACAGGCTTCCTGGCTCTCCTCCTGTGCTGTATGTGAGTGTGTAAGTGAATTTGAGGCATATTTGTTGTTGTTTTTTGGTGTTTTCAGTTCCGGGGTTTGGCCGCTAAAGTCAGATTTTTGCGAGGCGTACAGTGTATGTGCAGGTTTTGGTCTCAAGTCCTACGGGTCGTAAGTCACGCATGCTTCAACTGCTCGCCTCGCTTTGTGAGGCTTTCGGTGCAATGAGACGCGTGACCATCATCGTAAGCGTTCCGGACAGCCCCGCAGATCCACAACTATATATGTGATTAATTCAAGTTGCATCTCATTCATATCTGGAACATCGGCAACTGGCATCAGCACAGTTGCTGCAAACAATATTATCTAATGCATTCAGCTAGGGAATGCTGGATATGCTATCCTTGCGGGTGGTGGTGGGGAGACAGGGGGGGGGGGGGGTTCAGTGTAAATTAAACTATCCAGGGTCGGATCTACTGCCGGTGTACCTGGTGCAATGCAACTTTAAAAGTTGAGAGTCTAATTTTCCCACCACCATCAGAAATTCATTTGTATACATTCAGAGATTTGTGGTGTCTGAAAAGGGGGGTCTAATACCAGATTAAAGGGGACAACCCAGAAGTGGGTTTGTATGGGTTGATGGTAATTAAATTCGAGGATTTGTGTACATGGGTTTAATGTAATTTATAAATTAATTTCAAGATCGTTGCGTCTGCCTGAAATATGATATTGCCATAAAATCTTATTTGAAGCCTTTTCGGCATAAAGGTTTACCTATCATGCTGTGTTTGGCACAATGGGGTAAATCTCTAATAGGTATCAGAGCTGCAAAGGTGATTCTATGCTGTTACTAGTTAAACATTAATTTGCATTATATTTATTTTAGGTAACCAAGCAAATAATATGATTTATGGTTTTGGTTGAGATATTCAATCAATATGGGGTTACACTTATCAAGGGTAACAAAATTTACTCAAAAAGTAAAAAAAAAGGAATCTAAACATGGTGGTGGGAAATAGTTGTGTGCAACTGTATTTTGTAAACTCTGATTGGTAGCATTGTTATGACATGGAGTTAACTCTCTGTCCAGGCACAGGATTCCTTTCAACACCTCACCAGCTGGAGCAGACAGTAGAATTTGGGCGCCTTCCATTGGATCAGACAGCCACAAACAGAGCATGGAGATCCCAGCCTCAAGAAAAAGAAGTGAAGGAACATAGTTCTACCACTTATGTCTTAACCAGAAGAACCCTTTACTGAACAGAAATCAGCACATGTATAGTAACAATACAATGGTAACTAAACACATTATCAAAAAGCAATTAATCAGTAGTGCCATTAAACAATATTACTTAGTAAGTAAGATAGTAAATAGATCAGAAGGCCAGGTTTCACTAATTACTCAGTACTTTTGCAAAATATGTGGTTAGTTTCTGGTTGTTTGCTTCTCTCCACAAGTGGCCTTCAATGATAAACTAACTCATTGTTAAAAAGAAAAAAGTAGTTGAGGCATTAGCTCCACAAAGCACCTGTTCGACCTGTCTTTGCAAACAATAATTTGATTGCACCTCAATAGTTCAGGTATTACAGTATACTTTGAATTGCCACAAAACTACTTATAAAACAATACATACAAATATAAGGCACGTATAACATTAATATAGCTACTATAACACGCTGTTACTCACAAATACAATGCACCCAGTTCTACAGTACAGTAAAACAACCACCTCTATAGCACAGTGAATACACCCAGAGCTAACCACAGCACCACCAGTACAGTGAATCCCCCAGCCCAACTCTGACTGGCACATCGTAGTTTGTAACAAGCATGTTATCTTTTGCAAGACCATACATAAAGCACGTTGTCTAATGGAACTTAGCAAGGGTAGGTTTTCTAGGCTTGCACCATTCTGCCTATAATAAAAGACTACAGGCACTGGAATTCTATAATAAAGAAACAGGAGTGAGCATATGTCTAGGCTGGTTCTTAGAAGCCCAGTGTGGCATACATGGCTATCCTTATAGCGCAGGGTAAGGATTATGATGAAGCGAAGCAGATTCTACTGGCCAAATATACTGTTACTCCTTAATCGTACCAAAGGAATTTTTTTTCTTGAGTTTGATTGGAAGCTCCATCATGCCTGCACAAGTTGCTGGAGCATCAGTGCTGTGCATACTCTTTAGCAGAAATAGCAGCTGAGTGTGCTGGAGCAATTCTATCACCAGCTTCTCTCAGCAGTTTGAGAGTGCTGTTATAGTCATAGAAGGTGTCTACGTGAGTCACAGACATGGACCCTTTGCTCACTGTGCCTTAGGGAGTTTTCAACTACACCCTGCAATGGCTTTGTCTCCCTAAGGGTGATAGGGTACTCCACATGTGGACCCCTTGCTCACTGTGCCTTAGGGAGTTATCAACTACACCCTGCAATGGCTTTGTCTCCCTAAGGGAAGAAATTGAAAGGCTGGCAATGCTGGTTGCAAAACAATGTGAGGCTTTTGTGCCTAGCGTTTATAGTGTAAGTGTTATTGTTTTCGCCATTGTGTATTTTCTAAGTTCTGCGTGCCTGGCATTGCAGAGCCTCTTTTTCATTCTTTTTCAGATTGTAAACATTTTTCGTCCACCATTATTTTCCTTTCTTTGCTGATTTTCGAGCGGCGGAAATCGGGAAATATGGCTCCAATTGCTATACTTCCTGGCTCTCCCCCTGTGCTGTTTGTGAGTGTTATTATTTTTGTATAATTATTTTGCTTGTTTTTTGGGGTGGGGTTTTGTAGTTACATGTTTGAACAAACTGCGTGCTTCAACTGCTCGCCTCGCTTTGCAAGGCTCGCAGTGCAATGAGCGCATTTGGCGCTCATTGCAGCCTAAGTCCCACATACCTCAACTGTTTGCCTCACTTCGCGCAGGGCACGTATTGAGCGGTGAAGGCCCACAGAGGAGCAAAAGCCTTACATTGTGTGGTAAATAGCATTGCCTTGGCTTAAAATGTTATTGCCGTCAATAAAACGGTCTATAATAAAAGTCAGAAACTGTATTGAGTGAGGCAAGAGCTCCATTCTTTGATAGTGTGTGAGCACCTAAAGGGCACTGAGTTATGCATTCGGTTTAAAGGACAACCTTACTTGTTACCTTAGTAAACTCAAAAATACACTAGATGTAGAGGAAGACCTTCTTATTCTTTAGATGAAAAAGTATCTTAACATATTCAAATCAATATGTAATATATAATGAAGTAAAACATCTGTGAGGCATACCGTTCTTTTGTGAAATCACTTCTGGCATGTGTAATGTTTTGTTTCCATAGTTGCTATTATATATTATTATCAGATCTGCATGTTTCTTTGATTTTGAGGCTGTCAGACAGCATTATATGTAAGACTATCATTAAATCTGAAAAAAAGCATTGCAGAACGGTCTCTTCAATCGTATATCTATCCTTCCTAAAGGGTATTTCATTTGCATATATCTATTTGTTTGTGAACATATAGAGCCCGATTCATTTGTAAGCCGCAACTCTATCAAGGAGGCCGTATGTCTGCAAGTGTGTTGCGGGATCCCGTTCTTACCCGATTACGATTCTATTAAATTGCTCAATCCCGCAAGTTACTGGCGTAAACTATGCATTGGTTTGTAGCAGTTCAGGGTGGGAACATGATCAATTAAGCAAGACCGTAACCTCCCATTTCGAATCAGCCAATAGCTAATAGTTCGGGGGTCCGATAAGTGATCAGACTCGCAAAACTGCAAAATACAGAATTATGAAAATGAATGCCAATACTGTTCTAGTCCATGAGGGTGGACTGATATGTATTAACTCATTAATACCCGAGATCAATTTAGCACAGAAATGAAACATAAAAATAAATTTTATTTCCTGCCGATTTGTGAGCTTGAGACTGTTGTACAATTAATTTTAATTTCTTTTATTGCTTTCCCCGTTATTTACAGTGCAGTATTTATTTTTTTATTATCGCCAAATCGGTATGTAACCCCCTTGCGGGTCCTCTCTAGCATTTTCTCCTTCATTTGTCAAACATTTGCAGGCTCGGGGAATTGGAGCAATTAAATAGCGATTTGCAATTTTAGCGATCTTAACTTTTGCCAAAGTGAAAGATCAAAGGCTTCGGGAGGCGGTAAATTACGGTTTTAACCATTGCAATTTAACGCTTATGGGCTCCAGTAACTTGCAAAAGCTCAATTGAATCAGGAACATAATAATTATGTATCTTAATTTCTAGGAAGATGTCACAAAAAAATCCATGTGATTGAAATTTGACAGACAAATATTTACCTATTTTCCTTGAGCTCTTTGAAACAGCACAGACTAGAGAGATAGACCATGTTCTCTCTAGACAGAAAAAAAAGACTAATAATTGGACTTCCCAAGAAGTCTCCACAAAGGGTGTATTATCCACATATTATCAAGAAGGCAGGACATCTCTCTACCAATGCTAGTATTTGGACATAACATTCTTACTCTACCCTGGTAGTTCAAATAACCGCATGGCTATCTCAATGGCAGTAATGAATATATAGATAAGTTAAGCGATGTTATGGTTATATTAGCAGGATTAATGTTTAAGGAACTTTGCACTTGGTAGGTATCAAATACCTTGCGCAGTGACACTCTTAGGCTCTCCATTATTGCTGTTATAAGACAGTATGTAGATTTGCTATTATATTAAGGTGGATAGCCCGAATATTCCAGAGCAGAAGAGTGAGATCAAGGGTGTCCATAATCATCATAAATTATCATTTTGGTAGGTATTATAAATTTTATATTTTTATTATTTTATTGTAAGTCTTTTATTATTTTATTGTAATTATTTTATTATTTTTCATGATTTATTAGGTATTTAATTTTTTATATATTTTTAATTTTATTTTATATGTATTTGTTTTTAATAGTGTAGTGTTTTTTGGGGTGTTTTACTTAGAGTGTTTTACTTAGAGTGCCATGGGGGTCATGGGTTATATACCCCCATGGTTGGTTAGGATTTATTTAGATACAATGAGTATCTATATTTTCTGATAAACTACATCCTGAGACTGGAGGAGAATTTAAATAGATAGGAAGCCTGTATCTGCACACCAGGTATGACATGTGACAGCTTTAACTGCCAAGTCTTTTATTAGAACTAATGGTGTCAGGATCATCCGTTTGTTTCCCTATAAATCTGGACTTAATCAGCTATTATCAAAGCTGGGTCAATATTCTGTCTAGGCTGTATTTCCTTTTGTGTCTCTGTATGCTAACTGTGTTTATTGTATTAAGATGTGTTAAACATGTTTCATTTAGAGGGTGTAAAAATTAAGGGGGCTGAGCACTTATGCACTGGCTCAGCAGCACCCAGCACCTAACTAGTAGAGTGTAAACCATAGGGCAAATTATCAAGAGTATCAGGAAGTGATTTCAGCTATAATACAATGATCAGGGTAAAACATCAATGTAAAACATCAGAGTCCTTTAGGAATGGGTACAACTCAATAAATGACAAAAAGATGTAAATTCAAATTCAAGGCAATCCAAGTCTATGCTCCAAACATGGATGCTGAAAAAGCTGAAGTTGTCCAGTTCTACAAATATATCCAACACAACATAGATACAACAACAAGAAAAACTGTTACTATCATCATAGGAGATTGGAATGCTGAAGTAGGGAACCAAAAGACACCTGGAATAACCCGCAAGTTGGGACAAAATGAAGCCGGTCAGAGATTAGTAGAATTCTGGCCATAGCAAACACCCTGTTCCAACAGCCTCTGAGACGACTCGACACATGGACATCACCAGATGGACAATATAGAAATCAGATTGACTTTATACAGTGAATTGCAAAAGTATTCACCCCCTTGACTTTTTACCTATTTTGTTACATTACAGCCTTAAGTTCAATATTTTGTTAATCTGAATCTTATGTCATAGATCGCCACAATAGTCTAAGTGGGTGAAGCTAAATGAGAAAAATATATACATAAAAGTATTTTTTAGAAATAGAAAACAGAACATTTACATTTGCATATGTATTCACCCCCTTTGTTATGAAGTCCATAAAAAGCTCTGGTGCAACCAATCACCTTCAGAAGTCACATAATTAGTGAAATGATGTCCACCTGTTTGCAATCTAAGTGTCACATGATCTGTCATAACATATACATGCCATTTTTGAAAGGCCACAGAGGCTGCAACACCTAAGCAAGAGGCACCACTAACCAAACTGCCATGAAGACCAAGGAACTCTCCAAACAAGTAAAGGACAATGTTGTTGAGAAGTACAAGTCAGGGTTAGGTTATAAAAAAATATCCAAATCTTTGATGATCCCTGTGAGCACCATCAAATCTGTCATAACCAAATGAAAAGAACATGGCACAACAGCAAACCTGCCAAGAGACGTCCGCCAACCAAAACTCACGGACCGGGCAAGGAGGGCATTAATCAGAGAGGCAGCACAGAGACCTAAGGTAACCCTGGAGGAGCTACAGAGTTCCACAGCAGAGACTGGAGTATCTGTACATAGGACGACAATAATCCGTACGCTCCATAGAGTTGGGCTTTACGGCAGAGTGGCCAGAAGAAAGCCATTAATTTCAGCCAAAAAACAAAATGGCACGTTTTGAGTTTGCGAAAAGGCATGTGGGAGACTCCCAAAATGTATGGAGGAAGGTGCTCTGCTCTGATGTAACTAACATTTAACTTTTCGGCCATCAAAGAAAACGCTATGTCTGGTGCAAACCCAACACATCACATCACCCAAAGAACACCATCCCCACAGTGAAACATGGTGGTGGCAGCATCCTGCTGTGGGGATGTTTTTCAGCAGACGGGACTGGGAAACTGGTCAGAGTTGAGGGAAAGATGGATGGAGCTAAATACAGGGATATACTTGAGCAAAACCTGTACCATTCTGTGCGTGATTTGAGGCTAGGACAGAGGGTCACCTTCCAGCAGGACAATGTCCCCAAACACACTGCTAAAGCAACACTTGAGTGGTTTAAGGGGAAGTTGGAATGGCCTAGTCAAAGCCCAGACCTCAATCCAATAGAAAATCTATGGTCATGTGTATGAGTAATGGGTATCGATTTGCATAAATTCTGGGTTTATTTTATTAAATTAGCTCTATATAAAACTACACTTTCTTAAATTAGTAAACATTTCTCATAGTAGTACAAATATTTATGCTTTTCTCTAGCTTATTATTATACTTTATTTAAGCAGTATAGTGTTTCAATGTTATATGCAAGTGTTAAATACAGAGAATAAAAATACAGATTTAAACTTACTGATACTAAAGAAGTTGAACTTTTTACTCATGAGAGCTTTAAGTCTGAAGTAGATAGTTGGATGAGTGAAGCAAAAAGAGTGAGGTAGACCCATGGTTTGTATTATTCTATTAAAATTTGGATGATATTTTACTTTGTCAGTATATATTTCCTGGGTTTTAAATGTTTGGTAAGAAACAGACAGTGATTATCAGAAAAATATGTATTATATAGAAAAGTTCAAGGTACTTAAAAAGTTATAGGCAGGAAAGTAAAATTCAGCTTTGCACACCCACATGGAGCTTACATAACCCAAGTATTCATAGGAAGCCAGCCAAGTACTGAGTTTGACCTTTCTGGTAGAGAGATATAGGGAGTAACTGCTGAATGGTATCACATAGTTGGGTGGGGTCTGACTCTGAGTGCATAGCTGAATCAGACCACAAGGATAGTGAGAGAGACACCGGGAGAGAGAGAGAAGGAGGAAGGGGAGAGAGATTAAAAAAACACACCAGCAGCAGTAAAAGATGAGACATGGAACTGACACCCTGCAAGGATGGTAATCTAGTGTGAATGTGCTGCACAGATAGAGAGAAAAAACCACACCAACAGCAGTAGCAGTTGAGGCAGGGAACTGACACCCAACAGGATGGTAATCTAGTGTGAATGTGCTGCACAGACAGAGAGATAAAAAAAGCACACCAGCAGCAGTGGTAGTTGAGGCAGGGAACTAAAACCCTGCAGGATGGTAAACTAGTGTGAATGTGCTGCACAGATAGAGAGAAAATAAACACACTAGCAGCAGTAGGATTTGAGGCAGGGGACTGACACCCTGCAGGGATGGTAGTCAAGTGTGAATGTGCTGCACAGACAGAGACATAAGAAAAAAACACCAGCAGCAGTAGTAATTGAGGCAGGGAACTGACACCCTGCAGGATGGTAATCTAGTGTGAATGTGCTGCACAGACAGAGAGATAAAAAAACACCAGCAGCAGTAGTAGTCGAGGGAGGGAACTAACTGCAGGGATGGTATTCTAGTGTGAATGTGCAGCACAGATAGAGAGATTTAAAAAAAACACCAGCAGTAGTAGTTGAAACAGGGATCTGGCACCCTGCAGGGATGTCAATCTAGTGTGAATGTGCTGCATTGAAAGAGAGATAATAAACACTCATTAGCAACAGTAGTAGTTGAGGCGGGGAACTGACAACCTGCAGGGATGGTAATCTAGTGTGAATGTGCTGCACAGATAGAGAGAAAAAAACACACCAACAGCAGTAGCAGTTGAGGCAGGGAACTGACACCCTGCCGGATGGTAACCTTGTGTGAATGTGCTGCACAAACAGAAAGAGAAAAAGAACACCAGCAGCTTTAGCAGGTGATGCAGGGAACTGACACCCTGCATGATGTAATCTATTGTGAATGTGCTCCACAGACAGATAGAGAAAAAAACACACCAGCAGCAGTAGTAGTTGAGGCATGGAACTGACACCTTGCAGGGTGATGATCAAGTGTGAATGTCCTGCACAGAGAGACTATTATATGAAAATACAGAGCACCTTCTAACATGTGCCACGCTACATATCTTTGTAGCAGAGCCAGGAACCCCAGCGCTTGATACAAATGTATCAGCTGCCTGAGGTTCCTCCTGATTGGCCAAAATAAATTATGAATCTTATGCTAATTTAGCCTGTGTTTAAAGTGGGTGTTAACTCTATTTTCAACTGTCAGAAATTACAAGATATTTTGCTAACTTCAAGGTAAGTGTTTATATGTTTATTCTGGTATTTTTTCATGCAAAAAAAAAAGTTTGCATACACTACTGATTCTCCTCTAGCAGATGCACTCATAATCCAGTAAATTTAGATATGCCTTTATTTGTCCTTTAGAAAGGGGTTCTTGTCATTTTTAATCCTACTGTAAAGTCAACAAAATTGTTTTCAATATGACTAAATAGAGTTGTTATCTGCATCCAATGTCCCTTGGTGGTAAACAATCTGGGTTGGGTATTGAGAAAACAAATATCAGAAAAATATACATTAAATGAAACTTGAACATATATAAAAAAATAGGCAATATTTACTTATTGTTACTTTCTAAAAGCATTTTGTGCATTATCTTCAAAATTCTTGGAAAGAGCATAGTCTTTGACGAACTTTAAAGTAGTCATTTAATTGAGATATAAATGACTAACAGCCTTATTAAATTGCGATTCGGCAAATTTAAAATGGTTCTATTTAAGCACATAGCATATTTTTTTACAGAAGTTTTTAGTTAGTGAAGACCTTGCTTTTGGATAGAAGTTCACTAACTAAAAACTTCTGTAAAAAAATATGCTATGTGCTTATATAGAGCTCTATTAAATTTGCCGAATCGCAATTTAATAAGGCTGATAATATCTAACCAATGTAATAGTATACTAGAGAACTTCAGTAGTCAATTCAATACAGTGATGATAGTAACGTGCACACTGGTATACAAATATCAAACAGCCTTATTAAATTGCGATTTAGCAAATTTAAAAGGTCTCTATTTAAGCACAGAGCATATTTTTTTACAGAAGTTTTTAGTTAGTGAACTTCTATCCAGAAGCAAAGTCTTCACTAACTAAAAACTTCTGTAAAAAAATATGCTGTGTGCTTATATAGAGCCCTTTTACATTTTTTCAATCGCAATTTAATAAGGCCATTGGTCATCCATCTGTCCTTTATTAGCTCTTCTTGATCTCTTAGGGATGTGCTGCTCCTCCTTTAAGTATTGGTCACTGTAGTACTTGAAGACATGGAAGAGAATAGAAGGAATGGGAATAGACATGCACCACCACTTCCTAGTGCAGATCAGTAAAATGTATTAAAGCCGATATATACTGTACAATAGATAAAAAGGTTTATCTCACATTTTTCTACCTCATGGGCAGAGGTATTTTTACAGCATATATGAACGTCAGATGAGGCAGGGTAGGTGAGTCCAGATGAAAATTCACAGAATATAATGAACTAGCGACTTGACCTTCAAAAAATGACGGTCAATAAAATTGTAAGGTTGGGAATGGTGTTTGATACACAATGTAAACCGTTTTATACTGTGAGTACCTTCGCGCTCATTGCGAGCCTCTCCTGTCGTGTACTTTTTGTCGTCTGAGCACCGTCATGAGTCATGATAAAGAGAGATATATATTTCTATGTATATGTAGTTAAGTAATAATTAATGATTTATTCAATAAATTAATTTACTTTAATTATTTCTAATTCTTATATGCAGCGACGCAATAGGCTGAAGAGCTAACAATCTGTTTGTATTTTTCGTCTGCCTATAATATACATTGTAAGTGTTGGTGCCGTGCTTATAAAGTGTAATGCATGTTCCAAGTGTGCATTCTAAATAGGCTGCGTGCGCGAGGTAAAGCCGTTTGTTTATTCTGTAAAGCGGCATTGTATATTCGTAATGTTGTTAATGTGTTACGTGGCCCGTGAGCATTTCCCGGCTCTTGTAATAATGTATTTTGTATGTGGTAGTTAGATGTGTAAAGTGCTACGCGTTTAGCAGTGTTTTGCGCGGTCCGTGGTTGTGTAGCCTTGTTTTCATTTTTTGCGGCGGGCATTTTTTCCTTCGCTTAGGCGATTTTTGAGTGACGAAAATCATCTAAATCGAGTTAAATTCGCGTACCACCTCACTCCCAGATGTCCTGGGTGTTGCCCCGTGCTGTCTGTGATGTTTTTGTAATTTTTTTGGGTGCATTTATTGTGTTTTTATAGTTTTTTCGTTTTCGACGGTAATCTTGTAATTTTTAGCGGCTCGTATCTTTTTTTTTCTAAGTCCCGCGTTTGTCAACCGCTTGCACACCATGGGGATCCAGCGTTTAGGAAGTGTTTTTAGGCTAAGTCTCGCGTGTTTCATTGTCTCTTCGTATTTCCGCTGATAGTTGTAGTGCATTAAAGTGGCTTAATGGCTCGCCTCGCTATGCGAGGCTCGCAGGCGATGAGTGCCTTTGGTGCTCACCGCCCAAGTGCTACGCATTAACGGGGCCAAGTGCTACACATTAACGGGGCTAAGTGCTACGCGTTAACGGGGCTGAGGCGGTGCTACGCGTTAATGGGGCTAAGTACTACACGTTAACGGGGCTGGGGCTAAGTGCTACGGATTAATGGGGCTAAGTGCTACACATTAACGTGCTGGGGCTGTGCTATGCGTTAATGGGGCTGGGGCTAAGTGCTACACATTAACGGGGCTGGGGCTGTGCTACGCGTTAATGGGGCTGGGGCTAAGTGCTACACGTTAACGGGGCTGAGGCTGTGCTACGCGTTAATGGGGCTGGGGACTAAGTGCTACACATTAACGGGGCTGAGGCTATGTGCTACGCGTTAACGAGGCTAAGTACTACACGTTAAAGGGGATGGGGCTAAGTGCTACGGGTTAATGGGGCTATGTGCTACACATTAACGGGGCTGGGGCTGTGCTATGCGTTAATGGGGCTGGGGACTAAGTGCTACACATTAACGGGGCTGAGTACTACACGTTAACGGGGCTGGGGCTAAGTGCTACGCATTAACGGCTCACGGCTAAGCGCTAAGCGTTAACGTCGTACACATCACGCAAAGTGTGACGACGTCTCGTAGTTAGAAAATTATAATACGTGATATAAGCTTGGTGTTACCAAAAGGGGTTTCCATAGGGCAGCTTGGACCCACACAGGCTTCTGGGACTTTTTATGGTCCCTTGCTTACACTGTCCTATCTCAAGGGTTAGCTAGCCCCAATAAATAGTCATATGCATAGTATTTATGATTATAGTGACTTAATGTAACTCAGGTTCAATCACCCTTTCTATGTTAACACCCATTACAGACTAAACGTAATTACAGAGACTTTAAAATAACTGTAGCAATTATCATATAAATAAATAAAAAGTAAACAAATCAAATGTTTTTTGCATTTCAGGCTTTCTCAATAATAAAAATATGGCTCATTAAAAAGTGTGATAAAAAAGTGTAAATACCAGAAATATTTACAAGGGAATGAATGAAAATAATAATTGGTATATATTTAGAATTTTAATTTAATTCCTAGAAATTTGAAGTCTTGAGAAATTTGGATAGGGAAAGGATTTCTAAACAACAGAATCATACTTGATTGTACATTATGGAATTGGTTTGAAGGTAATGTTAAATTCACAGAGCCTCATTCAATTGAACAATTGTAAGGTACGTCTTTTTGCGAGTCGCAAACGGTCTACGGGTCACAGGCTTGAAATCCTTGTGGTTGTTACAAATGGAACTTACGCTCCATCCAAGCCTTTGATCTTTCCCGTCTGCAAGAGTTACGATCGCTAAAATCGCAAATTGCTATTCAATTGCTACTATTCCTCAAGCCAGTAAACGGCAAATGTAGAAGAAAATTCTACAAGTACTAGAGAGGACTCGCTAAGGGGTTAAAGACCAGTCCGTAGCACTGTAAATGCGAATGCGGTTGTTTTTCTGTGTGTCTTAGTCTCAAGTTCTTTTTTTTCATTGATTTCAATACTTAAATCAAGGAATGTTATCTCTTTCTTGATGGATTCAACCGTCAGTCTTAAATTATTGCTATTTGTGTTTAAGGTTTTTGCAAATTCCTCTAGTTCTTTTTCTGTACCAGACCATAGGATCTGTACGTAATCTATGAAATATATCCATAATTCTATCTTTTGTGTATAGAATTAATTTACTTCTGAGAACACCTCTGTATGTTCCCAGTGCCCCAAATATAAATTTGAATAATTTGGGGCACAAGGTGTTCCCATTGCTGTATCCCTCTTTTGTTTGTATAGTTGTTTATTGAAAAGGAAATAATTATTTTCAAGGATAAACTCCAATAATTTCATTATAAAGATGTTATATTGTTCATAGTCTGATTCCATTCTATCCAAATATGATTTACCTGCTATTAGACCTTGTTCATGTTTAATGCTAGTATACAGAGATTCGACATCGATTGTTACTAGTAGTGTGTTTTTTGTTGTTGTTATTCCATCAATTCTACGTAGAGTGTCTTTGGTATCTTTTATGTAGGATAGTAAAGTTACCACATTTCAGAATTTCATCTACATATATGCTAGGATTGTGAGTTACACTTTCTATCCATGAAACAATAGGTCTTCCTGGAGAGTTTTTTGTGTTTTTATGCATTTTGGGTATTGTGTAAAATGTTGGAATCGTTGGATTCTTGTTTATTAAAAATTTCGATTCCATTTTTTATATAAATCCTAGCTCTTGCTTCATCTACTCATTTTTGCAATGATGCAATACATTCCTCTGTTGGGTCTGATTTTAGCATCAAATAACATTGTTTATCATCTAATAGTGTTTGAGTCATTTTGACATATTCTGTAGTATCTAATATTACCACATTCCCTCCTTTATCTGAAGGTTTTATGGTAATTTTGTCATTCTCTTGCAATTCTTTGAGAGCATGTAATTCTCCATTATTTAAGTTGGTAGTTGTATATTTTGGAGTCTTTTTGTCCAATTCCTTTAATTCCTATGTTACCAATTCCACAAATATTTCCACCCGTGGAGAAACTCAAATACAAAAGGAATGCCTCAATACTTATGAACAATCACAAAAAGGAAAATGAGCAAGTAAAAGGGAAATTAAAAATACCTAGTAAATTTACTCCACAATTCTCCACAATACTGTTTGACAAACAGTATAAACAAATAAACTATTCATAGAAGTTATATATTCAGCTAAGTGGATAAATTACACCACCTTTGTATAGAATGTATAGCACTTTTTTCATTCTTTCACTATTTTATTTTTTCATTTGAATTTTATCACATTTAATTTATTTTATGTAAAAATAAATCACAAATACTGTATATATGTCAATATACTTTGGGAATAGTAAATTATTACTTACACAGATGTCAATGTTGCTATATTAAAAGCAACATTTAAAGTCTCACTAGTCACTTATTCTAACATAGTTAATGTTGCAATTTATAGAGCAACTCTAACCAATATTTGTAAAACACTAATATCACTGGCTACATTCACTTAGCAGCTATAGAGAAATTGTATAAATCTCACGGGACAAAAATATAGATCTGTTTGTATATATTTTTTGTTTTAAAAAATTTTGTATGAAGCAATCTATAACATAGTTAGCCACATAAAAGTGTTCCCCCTTGTTTTGTTATTTCTCTCTGTGCCCACCTTCAGGGACACAGATAACAAAAAGATCTATTATGATTAACAACAAGTAAAATAGAGCAACGTGGTCACTTGCAAGCAAGCACGTAACACGCACTAGGAGCCCAAAGCCCAACGTGTGCTGGGGGGTAAAGTACAATACGTAGAACTTGTAATGTAAATAAAATCATTCTACTGTACATTTATTATTAGGGAAAGTGATGTTAGGTCTTAGAATTAATAGCACAACATTCTCAAGGCCGCAAATCAGCCCAGAAAAATACTTTATTTCATGATTATTATTTGTGTTATATCGATCCCTGCAATCAATGTGTTATGACATATACTGTAACTCGCATGTGATAAATTATTATATTTACCGCTTTATTAATAATGCATTATATCTGGCTTGTGGGACCAATCGCAAACTGGATTTGAAGCACGTAGGACTTCAAAATCTACCATCCCCTTTTTCAGTGACGTAAGGCTTACAATCTATTTTTCCATTGGCTTTATCCGAATCCGTAACTAAGTAATTGCTTAACTGTTTGCATTTGAACATGCAAGTCTGAAAGCCGAGAACTGGTTTACGAGATAGCCTCTCTTGCTCGTAGCTTGCAGTACTTTCTAATTTAATAGCAACATAAGTAGGGCAAATTTGAAGCACACAGCCTTTACGTGCTACACGTTGAATGTATGAGGCTGAAATTTAATATGGCCCTAGATATGCCAGCTTTAAACACACTTTGTGGACAAGTATGTTCATATATACATACCTGGTGGTCATGTCGAAAAATTTACGCATTATGGAGATATATAAATAAAATATTATCTGATATGCAAGGACATCATTTTATTCTTACTCCTGAAACGATGTTGTTAGCAGCAATTCTAAATATACCACATAATCTCATCAATACTATATGCACAATAACTAAGGCCCCTATGCAGTTCTCTATTTTGTAAAGTTACACCACTAAAAAGTGCTCAGTAGCTATTCTATTCACCCTTCTCAACATGATTACGAGAGTGCTACTCACAATGCCTACGAATAATCCCTACTCACTGTATTACACCTGCTTCCCCATTGATTTTCACACATCATTAACATTATGAGCTGCTTTTATACAAACCAACCAATTCCAAACTACTCAAAATTACATATTACTCATAATATCACTGATTTTGGCTAAAAGTAGTAAATACTAAATAGCAGCCGTAAAGGTATAAAAAAGCCTTTGCTGCTGTTTTTGTCTTCCCCGCTCACACGCGATTGCCCCCTTCCCTGCTAAGACCGATCCCCTCACACCTGATCCCCGATTTACATAACCATGATGTTCCATTAAAAGCATGGCACTTAAAATATTAATCCAAGATCACAGGGGTCCTCCGTGGCACCTAAATGTTAACCTCCACAATGGGGGTCCCTAATGGCACAAAGAGTTAATCCACAATCAGAAGGCCTCATTCAATTGAGAAATTGTAAGTTACTAGAGCCTGTAGTGGAGCCTGTAAACTAATTTGCTATTCAATTGGCATCTTTTTGCTGGCCGCAAACCTTCGGGTTACGGGCTGAAAATCCCTGCGTTTGTTACAACTGTAACTCAAACCCCATCTAAGCCTTTGATCTTTCACGTTTGCAAGATCGCTAAAATCGCAAATTGCTATTCAATTGCTACAATTCCATAAGCCCACAAACATTTTCACACCCGTGAACAGCAAATGTAAAATCCTACGGGTGCCAGATGGGACCTGCAAAGGAGTTAAAGACATGTCCGTAGCACTGTAAATGCAACGCAAATTAATTGACATATAACTTCCATCTTATACTGCCGTAATGATGACATTTTCTATTGGCTGTTTCTAAATGAGTAGTTACGGCCTTGCTTAATTGATCATGTTCACACTCTGAAATGCTACATACGATTGCATGGTTTACGGTTTCTGCTTTCGGTCCGTAGCTTGCAACTTGTTCAATTGAATAGCACCGTAATTGTAGCAGAGTTCAAGCCTGCAGCAAGCCCGCAGACTTACGGCCTGTATACCGCGTCCTTTGAATGAGGCTCTATATGTGCAATAACTAAGGCCCCTATGCAGTTCTCTGTTTCGGAAAGTTACACCACTAGAGAGTGCTCATTAGCTCTTTTCTGGCCCAGAAGATGCCGACATTAATTTCAATCAAGATTGAAGAGGACCAGATCGTTTTCAATCGACATGGATAGCCAGTATAGTCCAGGGCAGAAAAGTGAGGACCAGGGCGCCGTTGATCATTGCTGGATGGTCATTTGGGTTGGTAAGTATTATTAATTTAATTTTATTTTACAGTTTTAATTATTTTATTTTTTTATTGTATCATTTTATTTTTTTATATGTGTTTTTTTTTAATTTTAACTGCTATTCTTTTTTATTGTCATGTCATTTTTTGTAATAATTTATTTTTTTTATTTTTTATTTATTCATTCATTTTTGGGGTTATTTATTGTGATTTTTACTTAGAGTGTCATGGCAGTCCTTGAGGACTCCACGGCAGTTAGGGGTTCATTTAGACCATCATGGTAGGTAATGGGTTAATAGAAATACCATGGGGGTCTGTATGGACCCCATGATATGTTGGGGGCTAATAGGGATACCATGAGTGTCTGTATATAATGGGTATAATAGTTATATAATAGTTATTACTGATACCACAGGGTTTATGCACATCAGGGATTAGGTTTGATTGGGGAAAGGGGGGATTGGGTGTGAGCGGGTAAGGGGGTGATCGGAGAAGGAAGGGAATCCTCTGGGATTCTCATTGATGGCAGTGGGTTTGAGGAACGTAATAATATTTAACACACCATAGTTATGAATAGGGCTCTAAGTTTATAATAGAACGTTCAATAGAACCTTAAAGGGACTCAATAATGTAATCTAATATGTGAGATAATGTCAGAAACAAATAGTGCATACAAATAAAGATCATTTTTTATATAATGTATGTTAAAAATGCCAAGATATACCTCAAATGAGTTTCTTAATATTTACAGTGCCTTGCAAAAGTATACACCCCCCTTGACTTTTTGCCTATTTTGTTACATTACAGATTAAGTTCAATCAATTACCTTCAGAAATCACATAATTAGTGAAATGATGTCCACCTGTGTGCAATCTAAGTGTCAAATGATCTGTAATTACATATACACGCCTTTTTTGAAAGGCCCCAGAGGCTGCAACACCTAAGCAATAGGCACCACTAACCAAACACTGCCATGAAGACCAAGGAACTCTCCAAACAAGTAAGGGACAATGTTGTTGATAAGTCCAAGTCAGGGTTAGGTTATAAAAAAATATCCAAATCTTTGATGATCCCTAGGAGCACCATCAAATCTATCATAACCAAATGGAAAACACATGACACAACAGCAAACCTTTCAAGAGATGGCCGCCCACCAAAACTCACGTACCGGGCAAGGAGGGCATTAATCAGAGAGGCAGCACAGAGACCTAAAGTAACACTGGAGGAGCTGCAGAGTTCCACAACAGAGACTGGAATATCTGTACATAGGACGACAATAAACTGTATGCTCCATAGAGTTGGGCTTTATGTCTGGCGCAAACCCAGACATCACATCACCCAAAAAACTTCAGCAGCCGGGACTGGGAAACTGGTCAGAGTTGAGGGAAAGATAGATGGTGCTAAATATAGGGATATTCTTGAGCCAAACCTGTACCACTCGGTGCGTGATTTGAGGCTAGGACGGAGGTTCATCTTCCAACAGGACAATGACCCCAAACACACTGCTAAAGCAACACTTGAGTGGTTTAAGAGGAAACATGTAAATGTGTTGGAATGGCCTAGTCAAAGCCCAGACCTCAATCCAATAGAAAATCTGTGGTCAGACTTAAAGATTGCTGTTCACAAGCGCAAAGCATCCAACTTGAAGGAGCTGAAGCAGTTTTGCAAGGAGGAATGGGCAAAAATCCCAGTGGTAAGATATAGAAAGCTCATAGAGACTTATCCAAAGCGACTTGGAGCTGTGATTGACGCAAAAGGTGGTTCTACAAAGTATTGACTTTAGGGGGGTGGATAGTTATGCACATTGACTTTTTCTGTTATTTTGTCCTATTTGTTGTTTGCTTCACAATAAAATAATTAAAAAAAACATCTTCAAAGTTGTGGGCATGTTCTGTAAATTAAATGATGCAAATCCTCCAACAATCCATGTTAATTCCAGGTTGTGAGGCAAAAAAACATGAAAAATGCCAAGGGGGTGAATACATTTGCAAAGGCACTGTATGATATATATATATATATATATATATATATATATATATATATATATATATATATAGATATATATATATATACTGGTGCATCTTTTCAGTACTGCTAAAGACTTGATAAAGAGAAGTATATTCTCGAAAGCTTGTCAGAATAAATGAATATCCTTGTTCAATAAAAAATGTATCACCATATACTGCAATTATTCAACTAGATTATTGGATAATCACAGCTACCTCACTCTCTCTCTCTCTCTCTCTCTCTCTCTCTCTCTCTCTCTATATATATATATATATATATATATATATATATATATATATATATGTATGTTTTTTTTGTAAATTGTTTCGTTATTAATATACATATGGAATTGTAAGGTAGCTAATGTTGTTTTGTGTGTACTATTGAAATATAAAATTCAAATTAATAAATGGATATAGGTATTTTTATGCATTGTGTTGAAGAACTGGCAATCTGTGTTGATGTTGCTGCAGCATTAGTGGTGTGGAGGTGCAGTGTAAGCGTGATGAACGTGTGCAGTGTAATAGAGTGCGTGCGCGAGCCGAAACCGTTAACGTAGCTGTGTACTTCCGCATTATCCTAAAATGGCGGATAATGTGTGGTATGCGTCTTAGCGGATGATCCATCAGTCGTTTAATGGTGGGTAATGTGTGGTATGCGTCTTAGCGGATTATCGGTACGTGTTTTCCGTGGTTATAGTGCTGTAGCCTCGTTTTCGTTTTGTTCGTCTGCCATTTTTTCTGCGGTGCTCATTGCCAAAGTACTACGGTTTAACAGTAAATATGGTAAAACGGTCAAATGACGGTCAATAAAAATTAAATGTTGTGAAATTTGTTTGCCACACAACCTGACTCGGCTACATTTTTCCCTTTTTTTTTTTCTTAAAATGAATACACATTTTTTTTTTTTACTTTTTTTTTTTGTAACTTTCAACTTATATTTCCTCAAATGCGTTGTTTTAGGCGGGAAATCCGATGTTGCGCGAGACAAAGGCGTTAAATCTGTGTTAATGCGTAAATCTGTAATTGCGTTTCGTAAAATGTACTCGCTACTGTCTTTTTACTCATTGCGCAGTTAATCCGCATCCTTTATCTCGTTGTTTTTCAAGCACATACGTCTGTGGCTGTGTTTTACGCAGTTCATAGTAGTATAGCCTCGTTTTCATTTTTTTCGGTGGCCATTTTTTTCTCGCTTAGCCGATTTTCGATCTTTGTAACTCGGCTAAATCGATGTAAATTAGAGTTCCAACTAACTCCCAGACGTCCTGCCTGGTTCCCCATGCTGTAAGTGACCTTTATTTTATTTTTTAGTGTGTATTTAGTGTTTTTTTGTATTGTTTTGGTTCCGCCGCTTATGTCGTAATTTTTTTTCATCTCATATTTTTTTTCTAAGTGCTACGGTTTAACGGCTCGCCTCGTTACGCGAGGCTCGCCTGCAATGAGCGCCTGCGGCGCTCATTGCCAAAGTGCTACGATATAACGGCTTGCATCGCTGCGCGAGGCTCGCCTGCAATGAGCGCCTGCAGCGCTCATTGCCAAAGTGCTATGATTTAACAGCTCGCCTCGCTGCGCGAGGCTCGCCTTGCAATGAGCGCCTGCGGCGCTCATCGCTAAGTCGTACGCACTACGCAACGCAGCGTGACGACGAATCATAGTTAGACAATTATAATATGTGATAATATACATATATAATCTGCTGAATATCTGTTTGAATAATTATAGTATATGTGTTTAATCTGAGTTGAAAAGTACCTATGTAGGGCAGTACAATTTGAATCTGATTCCAATGGAGTGGGGGGTACATTTATTTAATACGATTTGCTGGATATCTCTGTTGGTAAATATAATTTAATGTGATTTATTTGTATCTGTGTGAGGAAATATGTGTCACTGTGTACTGTCAATGTCTATAAAAGACCCACTACATACTATATAATGTGTTCTACCTATATGAAGCTCACTTTATATGATAAATTGTCAGTTTCTTATGGAAATTGATTAATATACTGTCAATGTCTGGATTAAACCCACAGTATACTGTCAGTGTCTATATGAAGGCTACTGTGTACTATATACTATTAGTGTCTTAAGGAAACCCATTAAGTATTGTCTGCAATAAACTGCATACTGTCACTCTCTATATGACGCTCTATGTATGCTTTGCCAGTGGCCAGTTCAACGAATATTATCTATGTTTATGTGTAGCACTGTATATACTGATATTAGAGATTTAACAGCTAAAGGTAAGTTTTAATAACTGGGTAATTAGGTGAATTGTACAGACAAAAAAATTACAGTATAACAAGTGTGGGGTAATTTATTTTAATTTTTGCAACTTTCTACTACTCTATATTTAGATTCCAATTCTGGATCACTACCTTGTTGTAATGAAGGGGCTTGTATACGTTAATGAAGCTGTGAGCTATACCATGTTAGGTCACCCAAGGTGGGCAGGTCATAGCAGAGTGGGCAGACAAATCGTGGTCCACTGGATAAGTAACTGTCAACCCAATCCATTGTATTTACCAAGAAAACCTTATGGGTAAGCATGACCAGAGCCAGTCTATAAGGGTCCATAGGGTCACAGAGAAACGGACACAACTGATCAGATAAAAAAAACAGCAACAATATTTAGATTTATAAAGTCTCATGTATTTATTGTACCCCTTGTATCATTCTACAGAAAAATGTCAGCAGCTTCTCAATATAAATAAGAACCATTATATATGTGAGAAAATATATCTGTGAGGTGAGTACAGAACTTCCTTCAGTTTATTTGTTTTGACTATATAGACTTCAGGTGGCCATTTCTCACCATTAATTGTTATGGCAAAGATGGGCTTCTTTAAAGTAGCTCTGCAATGTGTATTTTTCAGTAGTCCCATTAAAGGGGAAGTTTTGTCACCTTGGTATGTGAGTTTTGACATTTTTGTGTAGATATGGGCAAACATACAGCCTTTAATTAATTACCTATCATATACCATTATACATTATTGGGGCAGTAATTATCTTTGTTGTGTATTTTTATGTTATGTTAACCCATAAGCCATGGAGATCCCATATTCTTTGTGTAATATTAACCCCTAAGCTACGGAGTAATGATTTCCATGGCACCTATAATTAAACCCTAAGCCATGGTAGTCCTGTAAATCCTTTCCATTTTCACTCCTCCCTTCTAACAAGCATTCAGACTTGCAACCCATCCCCACCCATATCTTTCATCTCCCCCCATATCATGTAAGCTTTTTTCTTTAAAGGGTTGACCCTCTAATCAAGCCCAACAGCAAGTTACATTTTAAGCCACACACCTCACTTCATTTACTCATCATTATTACCGTAGGTTCCCTCCACTACAGTATTCAATTATTTAATCATTTAGGCAGTTGAAGGCATTAAATCATATTCATCCTCAAGTGTGAGTTCCTGTAGTTTTCAGTCGAGTCAGATTAACTGAGGCATTGATGGTTAAACCTAGTTTTTATTTTGCAACTGGAGAAAACACACACAAACAGAATTGTGTGTAAGCTGTGGAAAAGACTCAGAGAGAGAAGTAGAAGTGTGTGCAGTTGTCTGAGCCGAAGAAAAGACCCACAGAGAAAAGCATGTCCAATTGTCTGAACTAGAAAAAGTGATAACACAGAGAGAACCCATGTGCAAGTTATCTGTACTCGAGAAAAGCACAGACAGAGAGACAGCAGCTGATGATTGTTTGGAGTGGAGACCTGGAGTTCTGTATTGGAGAAAAGCACAGACGGATAGATAGCAGATTATGATTGTTTGGAGTAGAGATCTGGAATTCTGAAGAATACAAGCCAGTGATTGTGAACAAACTATTGGACTATTTGTTTTGTTTTGCCTCACCCATATTTAGCTGGATGAGAGCTGGTTAGTGAGGGAGCTGTTATCAGATAAAGTAGTGCTTCAATGGAAGCTAGGCCAGTTATTTTCTATTTGTTTTGGTTTATTATTAGTGCTTCAATGGAAGCTAGGCCTGTTATTTTCTATTTGTTTTGATTTATTATTAGTGCTTCAATGGAAGCTAGGGCTGTTATTTTCTATTTGTTTTGATTTATTATTAGTGCTTCAATGGAAGCTAGGGCTGTTATTTTCTATTTGTTTTGGTTTACTATTTTGTATTACTGGCCAACATTGTAGTAAAACTTAGAAAGTATTCCAGCCTCTTGTATTGTGTTCCTTCATCAAAGTGGCAGAAACATGGGCACAAGTATTGTGTATATATCTGTGGGTATATGTATAAATATAATTGCAAAAAACTGCATTAAACTATAGCGCAGGATAGGGCTACATAAGAGAATTTAGGAGTATGCATTAAGTGACATCATGGAGGTCTCGTGTGATATCATCAGTAATATCATGGATGATGACATTTTTCATATCATGTGAGATATGTCATATGTGATATCATGAAAAACCTATGCAAGGAGAGCGATTTTATGGTTGTATACAACCTTAACTTGACAATCTGTCAGTTCTTCCAGCCTTAGTTTGCCCATCTTGCTCTGAAACCTTACCCATACCTTAATGCAGTTTTTTTGCAAATACATTTTCTTTTTGCCCCTTTCCCTTTAGACATCTACATATGTGCTGTTACATAAAGGTGTGAAGGAGACAATCAAGGTCCTCTTACATATTAAGCAATCATCAGACAAGGGGAGTAGGACCTGGGGGGGACGAGAGGACAAATCCCCCCCCCCCCCCCCAGATTAAATGAATAGAGGACACAAAAAATTAAATGTAATTATGCATTACTAGATTTGGCAACTAGCATCAAAACTATAGAGCAGAATGTCTTTCCCATGAAAGCTTTGACCCATGATTTGTAATAACTGCATTTCTCAGAATTCTGGGCATGAAACTTTTTTTTTAACTTGTTTCAGACACTCAAATGTGAACACAAATGTACTATATTTACTGTACTACTGTATGGTGAAGGGCTTCTATCACTCTTTTGCCCATCATATATTAACTAAAAATATCCACTACACAAGCTAAGGAACCGTCCCCACGCTGTTGAGAGGCAGTAACATTGAAACGGCTGTACGTGGGTGGGATTCCTAAGTTGTGTATAACCCAACCTTAACTTTGCTCAAAGCTGTGTGATACAGCAGGCATATGCTTAAGGGAAGACATGTTTGATATGGTTGTGGATTTCGAGAGTGCATGCCCCTGCCAAGGTTTCCAGAATGCAATGTAATAACTGTATTTCTGAGAATTCTGGGAGTGAAGCAATTTTTTTAACTTGTTTTAGACACTCAAATGTGAACACAAGTGTACTATTTATATAACTATATAAATATCACATAGTATACTTGTCCAACTACGATTCGGCGTCACACTGTGTTGCGTGGTGCGTACGACTTAGCGATGAGCGCCGCAGGCGCTCATCGCCTGGCGAGCCTCGCGCAGCTAGGTGAGCTTTGCGTAGCGAGGCGAGCCGTTAAACACATCACACGCACGACTTAGAAAAAAACCCCACCTCGGAGCCAACCTTAACGTAACATACACCCACACGCACTAAGAATCTGATTATAACGTAACAAACACCCACACGCACTAAGAATCCGACTATAACGGCCGACCCGCGCGCAACTAAAAACAGTGAAAACACACCAAATACTCACACAAACTACATAAAAAGCTTACCCATAGCATTAATTCACATACATCAAAATAAAATAAACATAATCTACATTCTACTTACCTCCCCGCGATGTCTCCGGCCTCCTCCGGATCCTCTTCTGCCACACCCTGTAAAAAAAAAATATATATATATACTCCCCGACACTAATGAGGCTCCAGGAGACTTTTCCGGAAGAAAATAAGCAATGGCGCCTTCTGATTGGTTGAAAACGCTGTCTATCAAATTCACCCAATCAGGAGGCACCAATGTGTGAGTCAATCAGAAAGGGATACACCCTAAAATCCCACTCTGATTGGATAATGCACCTGTCAATCTTTATTCAAACCAATCACAAGGCGCAGATGCCTTCAGCCAATCACAATGGAATACACCCCCACAGGGTGATTGGTTGGAGCCTCTGCGCATTCTGATTGGTTGCACTGACAATAGCCAATTACAATGGAATACACCCTCACGTACTGATGGGTGAAGGATTTGCGCATTCTCATTGGCTACTGTTAATATAAATCAATATTACAGCCAATGGGAAGTCGCAGATGTCTTCACCAATCAGTACGTGGGGGTATATTCCATTGTGATTGGCTGATGGCAATAAAGCCTTAGGATTGGTTCAAATAAAGATTGACAGGTGTGTTATCCAATCAGCGTTGTATTTTGGGGTGTATACTTTTTTCATTGGTTCACAAATGGGGTCTTCTCATTGGCTGAATTTGATAGACAGCCTTTTCAGCCAATAAGAAGCCGCCATTGCCAATTTTATTCTGGAACACTCCATAGGAAGGTTATTCCTAGCGTCGGAGACATCCGCCAGGGCGGATGTGTGTTGCTTTTTTTTTTTTTTTTTTTATGCGCGGATGCTTCCGGAGAAGACGAGGAGGCCGTAGACATTGCGGAAAGTTAAGTATAATGTAGATTGTGTTTATTTAACTTTGGTTAATGTTTACTAATGTAATGTTTTTTTTTTTACAGGAGTAGTGCCGGACAAGACGCAAAGATGGACGACGGAACATTGTAGTGAGGAGGGGTTGTAATGTATTTTGTTATTTTCTGTAATGTTCCTTTTTTTATTTTTTGTGACTTAGGTTTCTTTTTTTTGTTCTGTAATGTACATTTTTTATTTTTGCTGATTTTAGTTTTTCTTATTTTATGTAATGTAGATTTCTGCTTTTTTAGGAATATAGTTACTTGAGACACACAGTACACTCACATTGTGTGACAAACAGCATTTCAACACTTTCTTTTATTGGCTGTCAATTTTTGACGGGCAAGTCGCTAGTATATATATAATAGCGACTTGCCCGTCAAAAATGACAGCATGATATATAGTTTTATACATTGTGTCTCTCCCCCTCTTGTGTCTCTTCTCCCCTCTCCCTCCAGTGTCTCTCTCCCCCCTCTCTCTCCCTTGTGTTTCTCTCCCTCCACTGTGTTTCTTCCCCTCTCCCATCTCTTTCCCCCACTCCACCTCCCCTGTGTACCCTTTCCCCTCTCCACCCCCTGTGCCTCCTTTCCCTCTTTCCCTCCCAACCCTGAGTCTATTTTCCCCCTCTCCATCCCTTGTGTCTCTTTTCCTCCTCCCTCTATTGTGTCTCTTCTCCCCCTCCCTCCCTTGTGTCCATTCCCCCTCTCCCTCTTCTGTGTGTCTTCATCCCTCTCCCTCCCCTGTGCCTATTCCCCCCTCTCCGTCCCCTGTGTCTCCCCTCCCTCCCTTGTGTCTCTTCCCCCTCTCCCTCCCCTGTGTCTCTTCACCCTCCCTCTCCTGTGTCTCTTCCCCCCTCTCCCTCATCTGTCTGTCTTCCCCCCTCTCCCTCATCTGTTTGTCTTCCCCCTCCTATGTGTGTCTTCCCCCCTCTCCCTCCCCCTGTGTCTCCTTCCCCCTCCCTCCTTCCCCTGTGTCTGTCCCCCCTCTCCTCCCCTGTGTCCTTTCCCTCCTCTCCTGTGTCTCTTCCCCCTCTCCCTTCCCTGTGTCCCCCCTCCCATGTGTCTCTGCCCCCCCTCCCCTGTGTCTCTTCCCCCTCTCCCTCCTCTGTGTGTCTTCCCCCCTCTCCTTCCCCTGTGTCTCCTTCCCCCTCCCTATGTACAGATACTCCAGTCTCTGCTGTGGAACTCTGCAGCTCCTTAGGTCTCTGTGCTGCTTCTCTGATTAATGCCCTCCTTGCCCGGTCCGTGAGTTTTGGTGGGCGGTCGTCTCTTGGCAGGTTTGCTGTTGTGCGATGTTCTTTCCATTTGGTTATGATAGATTTGATGTTGCTCCTGGGGATCGTCAAACATTTGGATATTTTTTATAACCTAACACTGACTTGTACTTCTCAACAACATATTGCCTTACTTGTTTGGAGAGTTCCTTGGTCTTCATGGCAGTGTTTGATTCAGATTAACAAAACATTGAACTTAAGGCGGTAATGTAACAAAATAGGTAAAAAGTCAAGGGGGGTGAATAATTTTGCAAGGCACTGTATATATATATATATATATATATATATATATATATCACATATAATAGTTGTCAAACTACAAGACGTTGGGGGACGCAGTTCGGGCCGCATTTGCGGAAGGTGGAGGCTTTACGGTGCATGAGTTTCAAACAACACCACCCCACACACCTCTAAACTCGCAGCACTTAGTCCTACTGCGCCCCAAACCACCCCACACACCTCTAAACTCGCAGCACTTAGTCCTCTCCTTCCCCTCCTCCTCTCCCTCCCGTGTCTCGCAAAACACTGCACTAACATACACAAACATAAAAACACTAAAAACACACTAATAAACCTAATAATGTTAAAAAAAACACTCACCCACAGCACAGGGGGACAGCTAGGACATCTAGAAGTGAGGTTATATGCAAATTTAACCCCAAATTCCACCGTTTCGACACTCGAAAAACAACTTAGCCAGGGAAAAAAAATAAAAACGAGGCTCCACGACCCCGGACCGCCAAGCCACGTACAACTTACCCAAGAAGGGATGCGAGATAAGCTCAGAAACCTGTATTAACCCCACATTAACCCTCGCAGTGGGGGTCCCCGATCGCACTTGATCGGGGACTCCCGCTGCAATCAAAATTCCAAATTCCCACCTTAGGGGTCCTTAAAGGACCGTAAAGTTCCTTAAAGGACCCGTAATATAAAAAAAAAGGACGCTATCACTCATAAGGCTCTATACAGAGCCCCATCAACACCTAAATAACCCTGTCACTCATGGGGGTCAATCCAGACCCTCATAAACCCTTATTTAACCCTGTCACTTATGGGGGTCACTCCAGACCCCCATAAGCCCTTCATTAACCCTGTCACTCATGGGGGTCAATACAGACCCCCATAAGCACTTAATTAACCCAGTCACTCATGGTGGTTAATACAGACCCCCATAAGCACTTAATTAACCATGTCCAGCATGGGGGTAAAAAGAGACCCCATAAACCCCTAATTAACCCTGTCACTCATGGGGGTCAATACATACTGCCATAATCCCCAAATTAACAGAGTCACTCATGGGGGTCAATTCAGACCCCCATAAACCCCTAATTAACCCTGTCACTCATGGGGGTCAATACAGACCACCATAATACATTAATTAATCCTGTCACTCCTGGGGGTCTAAACAGACCCCCCTAAGCACTCATGGGGGTTAATCCAGACCCCCATAAACCCTTCATTAACCCTGTCCCGCATGGTGATCAATACAGACTCCCACAAACCCCTAATTAACCCTGTCACTCATGGGGAGTCAATACAGACCCCATAAACCCTTAATTAACCATCTCACACATGGGGGTCAATACAGACCCCCATAAACCCTTAATTAATCCTGTTGTGCATGGGGGTCAATACAGACCACCATAAGCACTTAATTATCCCTGTCACTCATGGTTGTCAATACAGACCCCCACAAACCCCTTATTAACCCTGTCACTCATGGGGAGTCAATACAGACCCCATAAACCCTTAATTAACCATCTCACACGTGGGGGTCAATACAGTCCCCCATAAGCACATAACTAACCTTGTCACTGATGGGGGTCAATACAGACCCCCATAAGCACTTAATTAACTCTGTCACTGATGGGGGTCAATAAAGACCCCCATAAGCACTTAATAAACCCTGTCACTCATGGGGGTCAGTACAGACACCCAGAAACCCTTAATTAAACCTGTCACTCATGGGGGTCAATATAGACCCCCATAATACATTAATTAACCCTGTCACTCATGGGGGTCAATACAGACCTCCATTAGCACTTAATTAAGCCTGTCACTCATGGGGGTCAATACAGACCCCCAAAAATCTCTAATTAACTGTGTCACTCATGGGGGTCAATACAGACCCCCCTAAGCACTTAATAAACCCGGTCACTCATGGGGGTTAATCCAGACCCCCATAAACCCTTAATTAATCCTGTCCCGCATGGGGGTCAATACAGACCACCATAAGCACTTAATTATCCCTGTCACTCATGGGGAGTCAATACAGACCCCCATAAGCCCTAAATTAACCCTGTCACTGATGGGGGTCAATACAGACCCCCATAAGCACTTAATAAACCCGGTCACTCATGGGGGTTAATCCAGACCCCCATAAACCCTTAATTAATCCTGTCCCACATGGGGGTCAATACAGACCACCATAAGCACTTAATTATCAATGTCACTCATGGGGGTCAATACAGAACCCCACAAACCCCTTATTAACCCTGTCAATCATGGGGAGTCAATACAGACCCCCATAAGCCCTTAATTAACCCTGTCACTGATGGGGGTCAATACAGACCCCCATAAGCACTTAATTAACCCCATCACTCATGGGGGACAGTACAGACCTCCATAATACATTAATTAACCATGTCACTCATGGGGGTCAATACAGACCCCTCCCAAGCACTTAATTATCCCTGTCACTCATGGGGGTCAATACAGACCCCCACAAACCCCTAATTAACCCTGTCACACATGGGGAGTCAATACAGACCCCAAAAACCCTAAATTAACCATCTCACACATCGGGGTCAATACAGCACTTAATTAACCTTGTCACTGATGGGGTTCAATACAGAACCCCAAAAGCACTTAATTAGCCCTGTCACTGATGGGGGTCAATACAGACCCCTATAAGCACTTAATTAATCCCGTCACTCATGGGGGTCAGTGCAGACACCCAGAAACCCCTAATTAACCCTGTCACTCATGGGGGTCAATACAGACCCCCATAATACATTAATTAACCCTGTCACTCATGGGGGTCAATACAGACCCCTATAAGCACTTAATTAATCCCGTCACTCATGGGGGTCAGTGCAGACACCCAGAAACCCCTAATTAACCCTGTCACTCATGGGGGTCAAAACAGATCTCCATTAGCACTTAATTAACCCAGTCAATCATGGGGGTCAATCCAGACCCCATAAACCCTTAATTAACCCTTTCCTGCATGGGGGTCAATACAGACCCACATAAATCCCTAATTAACTGTGTCACTCATGGTGTCAATACAGGCCCCCATAAGCATTTAATTAACCCTGTCATGCATGGGGGTCAATACAGACCTCCATAAGTACTTAGTTAACCCTGTCATACATGGGGTTCAATACAGACCTTCATAAGCACTTAATTAACCCTGTCACTCATTGGGGTCAATACAGACCGCCATAAACCCCTAATTAACCCTGTCACTCATGGGGGTCAATACAGACTTACATAAGCCAATAAATAACCCTGTCACTCATGGGGGTCAATACAGACCCTCATAAGCCTCTATTTAACCCCATCAGTCCCATAAGGGTATATTATGACCCTTATGGAGCAGTTACAACCCTAACATTAACCACATAAGTGCCATGATGGCCCTCAAGGACCTTCATGACACTAAGTACAATTACTACACTGCACTATACCCCCAATAAACCATTAAATCTAAACTAACCCCCCTCTACACTAATCTATTAACACATACACTACCTTCCTACACTACCTACCTACCCCCTGATAAACCCCCCACCAGTCTAATTAGAGAAAATAAAAAAACTTAAGTCACAAAAAATAAAACATCTACATTGCAGAAAATAAAATAACCTAAATCACAAAAAACAAAAAAAGGATCATTACAAAAAATTTAAAAAATTCATTACAACCCCCACACCCCACTACAGAAAAAAAAATTACACACCTGAAAAGGAAATACATATAGAATACATACAATACAATACAAATACAAAAAAATACAATACCCCCTATCTAACATACAATCAATCAATCCTATCTATCTAAAATACATCACCCAATCTAACATACAATAAATCCTATTTATCTAAAATACATACCCCTATCTAACATACAATAAATACTATATAATATACAATAAATCCTAACTATCTAAAATACATACCCCTATCTAACATACAATACCGTATTGGTCAGAATATAAGCCGCACCTTTTTTCCCGATTTTTGAGCTTGCGAGTTAAGGGTGCGGCTTATATTCGCGACCGTGAAAAAATTACAGCCGATTTGCGAGTTTTGAGTTACGCCTGTGCGGCTTATATTCACGATCGCAAAATCACTGCGATTTGCGAGTTTTGAGTTACGCGTGTGCGGCTTATATTCGCGATCGCAAATCACTGCAGATTTGCGAGTTAAGGGTGCAGATTTGCGCTCATGTGACTAAATTGTATCAATTGAATAGCAATTTCCGGTTTTAGTGATTCTAACAACCTGAAAGGCGTGTAACCTGCAAAAGAAGCTACAGTACATGTTAGAAAGCCTGTTTCTTGCAATGGCTGATCACTTGGAGAGAAAAGCATCAACAAGCTGAGGAGTGAGGCGTAGTTATGATGCAAGTTTCAAAATTGCAGTTGTTAATTATGCTAAGACATCAAGCAATAGAGAGGCTGGAAAAAAAATATGGCTTGGATGAATCCAATGTGCGAAGTTTGGTTGCCTCAGAGGAGAAATTGAAAAAATCAGTTTCCACCCGAAAATCTTTCAGGGGACCAAAACAAGGCAAATATCCAGAACTTGAAGCTGGGGTTTATTCCTACATTCAAGATATGAGAAAAGATGGGATGCCAATTTCTCGTGAAGTAATCCAGCTGAAAGCCTTAGAACTTGCAAAGACCTTTAAAAATCAATAAGAGGGAATTTCGTGCAAGTATTGGTTGGTGCCGTTGTTTTATGCAGAGAAAGGGTCTCACTCTTCGGCGAAGCACTTCATTGGCACAGAAACTGCCGGCAGATTTTGAGGAGAAACTGACTAGTTTCCAGAGGTATGTCATCCAATTGCGGCAGCGTCACTCATACCCATTAGACCAGATGGGCAATGCTGACGAGACCCCAGTATTTTTTTACATGCCAAGCAATACAACAGTAAACCAGAAAGGGGCAAAAAGTGTCATTTTAAGGACAACTGGTAATGAGAAACTCAGAATAACGGTGATGTTAGCTGTCACTGCTGACGGAGGAAAGTTACTCTGAATAACCCTATGTTATTCTGAAGCAAAAAACTTTGCCCAAAGAAAGCATTCCTGATGGCCTAGTGATTCGTTGCCAGGAAAAAGGCTGGATGACAACTGAACTGATGGTTGATTGGTTGTCTGTAGTTTGGAACTGCAGACCTGGAGCACTGCTCACTAAGAGAGCCATGCTGGTCTTGGATGCTTTCAAGGGTCATTTCACTCCTGAAGTGAAGACTAAAGTTGCTGCACAGAAGACAGACCTTGTTGTTATACCTGGTGGCATGACTTCAAAGCTGCAAGTGCTTGATGTCATTGTCAACAAGCCATTCAAAGACAACCTACGCAAGCAGTATTCAGATTGGCTTCAGGAAGGGGATCATGCTCTTACACCATCTGGCAAGATTAAGAAGCCGTCAGTGACACTCCTGTGCTAATGGATTATAAATTCATGGTCTAGTATTTCTACTAACCCCATCATCAGGGGGTTCAAAAAATGCTGCGTGTCCAATGCATTGGATGGTAGCGAGGACAACTTTCTATGGGAGGAGAATGAGGATAACAGTGACAGTGATGAAGCGAATACTGGTGACGAAATCAGTAGTGACACCAGTGATGACTGTGAATAGTAACAAGTTTCCTTGTTACCTTATGTTTCATGTTTCCTGAACTTTCTGTTGCTGTTACCATAATATTGGCAACCTGCCTAAAAGAGTTACAGTTATAATGTTTTCCAAATACTGGATACCATATGGTACAGTATATGTAAAAATAAAATCACTATTTATTCCCTAAATCTACTTGACTTTTATCTTTTTCTGACTTTTGTCTTTTTCTCTCCAATTTTTAGGGTGCTTATATGTGAGTACTATCTTTTTTCTGTTTTTTCCCCTTGCATTTTACAGGTGCGGCTTAAATGCGGGTGCGGCTTATATTCGGACCAATACGGTAAATACTATCTATCGAAAATACATACCCCTATCTAACATACAATAAATACTATATAATATACAATAAATCCTAACTATCTAAAATACATACCCTATCTACAATAAATGCTATCTACATGCACAAAGCCTAATTCTAACCAAAAATAAAATAATTAAGACCACTTACCTTTGCAGATGTCCCTTCAGATCACCAACCTAGGGTAAAAAAAAAATAATTAGTACAACACATTTACATAAAAAAACATTATAAACATTCTAAATATTCTACTCACCTTTCCAGCATGTCCCCGTCCTTCTTATTTTCTTCTCCTGCGCGGCCCCTCCAAATTATTGTTGGAGTACTTAATGTTTTTATTGTAGTAACATGCAACTTGTATAGTGATATCTATTATCAACTCCCAAACCATGTGTTTTTTAACTTAATAAAATGTTTTATTGTAAAGGGTACATCAATATTGTAAGACAGGTGATATTTTTTTGGAAAACATTGTAAAACATTAAATGTTATTTAACAGAAATTGATTTTTTTATTGCATCCAGAGGAAGGCAAATAGAAAAAACCCAATTGAAATTTAGTCAATTATCTCAAAAGGGAAACAAAAATACCTTCCTGACCCCAGATAATGGTGATCGGATTGCTCCCTGGATCAATAGTCTGTGTGTAATTATACATTCAAACTTCAAACCCATAAATACACACATTTAAACTCATAAGTCAATATAATGCAAGAACCTTGTAACAAAATATAATCCAAGTAATAATTCACCTCAATATTATAATATTACTAGCGAATTGCCCGTCAAAAAATGACGACAAGGAAATTGTAAGTGAGCTAATGCTGTTTGGTGTATACTAATAAAATAAGTAATAGATTAATAAAGTAATATACTTTACCTATTTTGAAGCATTGTGTTGATGAGCTGTCAATGTGTTTTGATGTTGCTGCAGCATTAGTGGTGTGGAGGTGCTGTGTAAGCGTGATGAATGTGTGCAGTGTAATAGTGTGCGTGCGCGAGACCAAACCGTTAGCGTACTCGTGTACTTCCGCATAGTTCTAAAATGGCGGGTAATGTGTGGTATGCGTCTGTAGCGGAATATCCGTATGTGTTTTGTGGTGTTTTGCGTGTTTCTTGGGGTGTTTTGCGTGTTGAGTGTGTTGTAACCATGTTTTCATTTTGTTCGGCGGCCCCCAAGCGTGAGCAATGGCTCGAGCGGGCTCCCATGCTCACAACTATATATGTGATACACACACACATTATATACACACACACATTATATATATACACACACACACATTATATACACAGACAATACACATACAATAAACATATATACACACACACATTATATACACACACAATACACATATATACACACACACATTATATACACACACAATACACATATATGCACACACACATTATATACACACACATTATATATACACACACAATATATTGTGTGTGTGTGTATATATATATATATATAATGTGTTTGTATATATATAATGTGTGTATACACACACACACATTATATAAATACACACACACAATAAGATGGAGATGAGGCACATATACAATGACTGACTGTAATGTGCTGTGCAATATATGTTATACATGCACATATAGGTGTATGCACTGACTGTATATCTGTACACACACTATATACACACACACACACTGTATACACACACACACTATATATACGCTATATATATATATTAAAAAAACACACAGTATATATATATATATATATATATATATATATGTATACATTGTGTATATATATATATATATATATATATATATATATATATATATATATATATATACACACACACATATACTGTGTGTTTATATATATATATATATATATATATTGTGATCAGGATGGCCGCGTATAGCGGTGGTTTCTTGAAATGAGGGCTGATACGGCTTGGAAGTGCAGCAAATTGGTTTATTTACAGAAAAGAAAATAACGGCTGTAGCAGTAGCTCTGCTTCAATTAACGGAAAACAAACAATTAGGTCTCCGTGAGGTGGGAGAATGCCACCCTGTGGCCAGGTATATACAGTCCTTTTAACTTGGGTAGTCTGCCACCTTGTGGTCAGGAAGTAAACAGTCTCTTTACTGGGGTAGTGCCACCTTGTGGCCAGGAAATAAACAGTCTCTTTACAGGTGAGGGTCCCAGCGAGATTAGGTCGCCCTCTTCAGCAACCTCTGGGACCCCGCTCCACTCTGGGTCACAGCTCCGCTCTGTGGGACACAGCTCTCCTCTCTAGCTCCTCACTCTGTAGGACACAGCGCTCCTCTCTGGGACACGTCGCTCCTCTCTCGGACACGGCGCTCCTCTCTCGGACACGGCGCTCCTCTCTCGGACACGGCGCTCCTCTCTCGGACACGGCGCTCCTCTCTCGGACACGGCGCTCCTCTCTGGGACACGGTTGCGGGTGAAGCATAGGGCCCGCCAGTCTCTCCCGTATGCTTCACCCCAGGGACCCTTGCATACACAATCTCACTTGTATTCACTTCTCTTTAACTTCACTTCTTCCCTGGGGCATAATATTTCAGCAACAACCGTGCCTGGGCCTTTAAGGCAAAACTCTGCCTGGGAATCCTCACTTATTCCCTTCACTTACTTGGCTTCCTTGTGACTGCTCCTCCTGAGTCTGAAGTCAATCTTCCAGCTCATACAACTTGCTGTAGTCCCCGTTCTCCCAGTAACAGTCACTTGGCGATCCTTTACAGGGTAGTTCCCAACTTCACTGTATATCCACACCAGATCACCTTCCACTCTGTGCTTGTTCCTCTCAGCAGCACAGCTGCCTAGGGCCTAGTCAGCCCCTCCTCCACCTCTCCATGCCTGCTTTCCAGTCTTTTAAAGGGGAGTTGCTCTAATTAGGAGTTCTTTCAGAAGTGTTAACTCCTTCACTTCTGACAAGAACTCACACTCCACTTGCTTGTCATCACTTCCAAGGAGCAAATGATCACCCCCCCCCCCCCCACTCAGCTCAACAACACGGTGTTGGGCGACATGCCGAGAGGCCGGACATCCGGTAGGGTCGCTCACCACTCAAGAACTCCTCGCTCTGTGCCGTCCGCATTGCGGTAGCAGGCTGCGATCGTGGCCGCCTGTAAATCCATCTTCTCATTTCCTTACTGGTCTGTTGGCCTAATTCATGTGTGTTGCCTTTATCAGGAGGGAGTGAATCTCTCAACTTTGTAGCGCTGTCCTCGAACAGCCTTGCTTTAAGAATTGGGAGCTTTTCAACTGGTTTTCTCTGAATTCTCTCATCAGTTGTTTCAGCAGACCCCATGACAGATACCACATCTGCCCTTAGCTCATCCTGTCCATCTGCCGTCGTCCCTTTACGGACTATATTTAGGTTAACTTTCCTCTCAATCACAGGCTTGGCTTTATGCAGGGAGTGCTTCAGAAAACGCTCTTTCCAAACTTCTAGTTCTTTATTTTGCTTATGTTCATCCAACTTAACAAATGAGCCATCATCGGGGCACCAACAGGGCTTTTCCAGCTTGGAAAGCTTTGCTTTATGTTGTTTTGGTACCAGATATTTAGAGGTCTCCTCAACAGTCTGAGAATCCAGTAGGGGCACAGGGATTTCCTGCTGGATTTCACAAGTAGGATCTACATCTTCACTTACAGGCCTCGGAATGGACTCTGGCTTATCCACCTGGTCCTCCGAATCCACTGTGTGCCAAGCCCTGGGTGGCTCATCAGAACTCTTCGCAGGCTCACTTCCTCCAACTTTAGTTCCTTCTAATACCTCGCCCGTACAAGCCTGTGATGCTTGGGTGGAATTATTTGCATTCCCTTTAGATTTTTCTGCTGGAGCAGAGTCTCTTGTTTTGACTTCTTTTTTATCACTCATGACCAACTTGCGTTCCAAACTGCATGGCTGATACTTTGTTGATTTAATAAGCTGCAAGTCATACCCTTTGCAAGGTAGCCTTGGCCGATGCTTGAAGAAAGCATGAATGCTTTCTGCAGGCAGTTCCTTTGCTGCCTCCTCCATCAGATATGTAAATTCTTCTTCTTTACCATCAGCAGGGATGATTTCAGGGAGTTTTTCGTCAAGTGGTGGCACATTTTCAATTGTGCCAATAATTTCAAAGCCCACAGTATTCGTTTCTATAATGTCTACTACATGATGTACAGTTTCTGCTTCTACAGACAGCTTTGTACTTTCTGCCACTGCTTGAAGGATGTGATCAACAGGCTTCTGTTGTTCTTCCACCCTCTTTGCCTTGTCGCTTTCCTCTGGCACAGGTGTAGCTTCATCTGTTGTTGCAGGTGACTCTTCTAATTGGGGAACCGCCGACAACATTTCAGTGGTCTCTTCAGCACACAAGATTTCGATTGCCTCCTCCAGAGCTGGTAATGCTCCTGAAGTTAACTCTACCTCATGGGTTAGAACATTCTCAGTTTCAAGTTTATTTTTGTTTGTAGACAACTGAAGTTCCTTTGCTTGCTTAGCCGCATCAAACTCAACCAGCGGAACTACGGTTGGTTCATCAGAGTCGTCATCAAATCCTTCTGCCTGTGCAGCTTCCTTAAGCGTCGTGTGCTCCAGTTTTGATACAGGAACAGTCTTTTCTAAGGTGTTCACATCGGACACTGGCCTAGCAACACTTTCTAGCTGGTCTCCATTAGACGCCTCTTTGTTACTTTCCCCACTGTCTAAGGTCAACAGTGGTATTCGTCGGGGCTTCTGTCGAAATTGGGAGATGTTCTCCTCTTTATCACTGTGTGGCCGCTCCCACACCACTGATTCGTTCAGCTTAGGCTTTGGGGGACATATTCTCCACTCCCAAATAGGCATCAATTTCTCATTCCTGTAGGACACTGGGTAGTCCTCGAATGTCGGCTTCCTCCGCCATTCAGGGATATACTCGGGCCTCATTTTACCGTGGGCTTGTCTTTGGAGCCTTACAAAACGCTGTTTCTCCTCCTCTAAGGCCATTCTATCTGCACCAGCAGGCTTTTTGGGGCTCTCAGTGACCTCTTTGGGGCTCTCAGCGACCTCTTTGGGGCTCTCAGCGACCTCTTTGGGGCTCTCCGCGACCTCTTTGGGGCTCTCCGCGACCTCTTTGGGGCTCTCCGCGACCTCTTTGGGGCTCTCCGCGACCTCTTTGGGGCTCTCCGCAATCTCTTTGGCTGGATCGGCCGACTCTGCGGGCACTCTCTCCGACTCTGCGGGCACTCTCTCCGACTCTGCGGGCACTCTCTCCGACTCTGCGGGCACTCTCTCCGACTCTGCGGGCTCTGGGGAGCCTTCTGCGGCGCCCTCTGCGGACTCTGGGGTGCCTTCTGCGGCCTCACTCGCGGCTCCTGCCGTTTCACTCATGGCACTGCAACTGGTGGCTTTTTCCACTCTCGGTTTCTCCTTGTTTACTACTAGATGAGGTTTGGTTGGCCTTCCCTTAACAGGGAAACTGTATCTTATACTTGGCCCGACGAGTATGTCTCTTGGGTAGCGATACGCTTGTCTGGCAAAAAAATTCCAGGGGTGCGCTCTCTGTACTTTCTTTACTCTATACGATCAAGGATCTCCTCTTTCAGGGTGCAATAATTGGTTGCCATTTCTTTAGGCAAAAGCCCATACGCTTCCTGTGCTTCTCCACACAGATAGGGACCCAGGACTGTGGCCCAATGCTGTTTAGGCCAACCTTCCCTGGTAGCAATCTTCTCAAAATTCAGGAGGTAGGTTTCTACATCATCTTGAGCTGTCATTTTCTTTAGAAAGCAATTAGGGTTCATAACCCTGCTTGATTTTGGACACACATTGTTCTCTGTAGATCTCAATTGCTGCAGCTGCACTTTCTGTGCTTCTAAAGACTCTCTCATCTGTACCCTGTCGACTTCCATTTGTCTCTGCCGTTTCTCTGTGGCCTCTCTAAATCTTGCAGTAACCTCTCCAAAACCTTTATCTTCCTCTTTTGCGGCTTGGATGCTATGCTCTGCAATCATTTCTCTCTTTTCTGACTGGCTCTGACCAAGCTTAGCAGCCAGCACTCTGTTCAACTCGGCTTGCTGTTTGTTCAACCCCCGCTGGGCTTCTATAAAAGCTTTAAAGGCCTCTTCCATATTTATGCTGTACGGTGGGCTGTCTTCTTCAACACAGACATTTTTCAATCCCACAAATGACACCAGTGTGATCAGGATGGCCGCGTATAGCGGTGGTTTCTTGAAATGAGGGCTGATACGGCTTGGAAGTGCAGCAAATTGGTTTATTTACAGAAAAGAAAATAACGGCTGTAGCAGTAGCTCTGCTTCAATTAACGGAAAACAAACAATTAGGTCTCCGTGAGGTGGGAGAATGCCACCTTGTGGCCAGGTATATACAGTCCTTTTAACTTGGGTAGTCTGCCACCTTGTGGTCAGGAAGTAAACAGTCTCTTTACTGGGGTAGTGCCACCTTGTGGCCAGGAAATAAACAGTCTCTTTACAGGTGAGGGTTCCAGCGAGATTAGGTCGCCCTCTTCAGCAACCTCTGGGACCCCGCTCCACTCTGGGTCACAGCTCCGCTCAGTGGGACACAGCTCTCCTCTCTAGCTCCTCACTCTGTAGGACACAGCGCTCCTCTCTGGGACACGGCGCTCCTCTCTGGGACACGGCGCTCCTCTCTGGGACACGGCGCTCCTCTCTCGGACACGGCGCTCCTCTCTGGGACACTGTTGCGGGTGAAGCATAGGGCCCGCCCGTCTCTCCCGTATGCTTCACCCCAGGGACCCTTGCATACACAAACTCACTTGTATTCACTTCTTTTTAACTTCACTTCTTCCCTGGGGCATAATATTTCAGCAACAACCGTGCCTGGGCCTTTAAGGCAAAACTCTGCCTGGGAATCCTCACTTATTCCCTTCACTTACTTGGCTTCCTTGTGACTGCTCCTCCTGAGTCTGAAGTCAATCTTCCAGCTCATACAACTTGCTGTAGTCCCCGTTCTCCCAGTAACAGTCACTTGGCGATCCTTTACAGGGTAGTTCCCAACTTCACTGTATATCCACACCAGATCACCTTCCACTCTGTGCTTGTTCCTCTCAGCAGCACAGCTGCCTAGGGCCTAGTCAGCCCCTCCTCCACCTCTCCATGCCTGCTTTCCAGTCTTTTAAAGGGGAGTTGCTCTAATTAGGAGTTCTTTCAGAAGTGTTAACTCCTTCACTTCTGACAAGAACTCACACTCCACTTGCTTGTCATCACTTCCAAGGAGCAAACGATCACAATATATATATATATATACATATATATATATATATATATATATATATATATACTGTGTGTTTTTTTTATATATATATATATATATATATATATATATATATATACAGCAATTATATCACTGTGTGTTTTTTTAATATATATATATATATGTATATATATATATATATATATATATATACATATACATACACTGTGTGTTTTTTTAATATATATATATATTTATATATATATATATATATATATATATATATATATATATATACTGTGTGTTATATATATATATATTAAAAAAACACACAGTATATATATATATATATATATACATACATACATATACACATATAGTTTTCTCCCACACCTATATAGAGCTCACTCCTGTGGTCCCAGGCCCTATCATGTGCCCACTCACCCCACATGAAGCCCTATCAGGCTCTACTCACCTGTCCAGCCCGGGGGGCAGGCCTGTGTGTGCTCGGGGGAGTCCCGTGTATGTCCGTGGCTCGCTGTGCTCCTGGGGGGTCCGCCCGAGGGTAGGGGGAAGTATAGTGAGGTGGTGAGCGCCTCCATGCCTGCCTGCTCTCCGGCTGCATTGTGGGAGTGTGACTCGCCGACACACAGCGGCAGCGCCGAAATGGCCTCTGAACATGGGGGTATAGAGACACCACAGAGAACCCCTATCAGGCTCCACTCACCTGTCCAGCCCGGGCAGGCCTGTGTGTGCTCGTGCGCTCCATGCCAGCAACTGGCAACAACTCACACTGTGCGGGGGGTGAACCCGAACCGGGGACTGGGCGGCCCTGCGGGGGGCATTGTGTGGAGGAGGTGGCTGCTCCATTCCAGCAACTGAGGGCCGCGGCTCGCTGCGCGAGCAGCGGCCCTTGCTTTGCAAGGGCCGCGGGCTCGCTATGCGAGCCTGCAAGCGTGAGCAACGGGCCGTACGCTGCGGGCAAGGGCCTCAGTTGCTGGGATCCCAGCAACTGAGGCCCGCAGCCCTCGCTACGCGAGCCCGCAAGCGTGAGCAACGGCCAGTACGCTCACAACTATATATGTGATAATACTGTGTAAACTTATTTTGAAAGCATAACTATATGTAAACCATTACATGTTATTTAACACATTTCAAAATGATACTGGCAATAGGACTACTCCCTGGATCAATACACAGTCTGTAATTATACTTGAAGAGGTCCAAATTGCTAAATACATAAAGTAAACATAATAACTAAATCCAATTCAAGTGATGATTCAATTACCTGAAACTGAGAACAACTAAAATTCTAAATGCAAGGACATGGGTAAAACCTGGTAAATATATACAATGAGAGTACTAACTATATTGAAATAAACCAATCAGTATATTACATTTGTGGAGTGCTTTGTCAATTTTGCTGAAGGTTTTTCTTTTTTTCTTTTTTTTTCTTTTATTGAAGTTATTAGTGATTCCTCCAAAAAGAGCCCAACAGACGAATAATGTTGTGTTTGGGATTTACCACTGTACTGTTTTTTTTTTCCCTTTAAATAGTGGTCCTCTACAAAGAGCTCCAGAGACTTAAAAGTTAGTACTTGAGATGTAACCCACTGTTTTTTTTTGTTTGCTTTGTAGTTCTTGGCAATGCCACAAAGAGTTGTCTATGTAAAATATTGGTCCTCTACAAAAAGCCCAAGTGACATTAAAGATCGTCCTCAATGTATTTCATTTCTTGAGAAAGGCACATGTCTATGTGAAATAGTGGTCCTCAAGAGCCTAAATGACATAAACGTTTATCCTCGAGATAAAACCAGTGTTCTCTATTTTTTGTGCAGTTCTTGAGACTGGCACATAGAGTTGCCTATGTGAAATAGGGGTCCTCTAAAAACAGCCCAACAGTTGTGAAATTTAGTCTTTGGGATGTAACCACTATTTTTTTTTGTGGGGGGGGGGGGGGGTTTGTTGAAGACTCTGCTTGTTTGTTTTTGTTATTTTTAGAATTTACAACACCTCATAGTAGACAATATTTTTAGTAAATACTCTGCCATAATCTAATAATTCACCCTGATTTCCTTTTTTTTAATGTAAACTTGCATTTCTTCTGCACCTTGAAAATGCCACATGAAGTTTCTTCTAAAATGAGGCCAACAGAGTTAAATGTTTGTCCTTGGGATTTATTAATTATCATTGCAAATGCCATGATAATGGGAAATTGTCTCCTTTGAAGTCTAAAAGGCAAGATAGTCTCAGTTGGAGCCAAATCTATTCTTTGTATGAAAACTGGTTAACCTTTATGGGTCCCATTCAGAATTTCTGCATTTATGAAATGGTCTCTTAAATCCTGAACAATTAATCTGGTCCCATTACAAAGTCCTTTTTTGGGGTTCATATTTTTCAGTAACATGACAATTGCTCCATGTGGGGGCATTCCAGAGGGAGTTAATAAATTGATAAATTAGATTCACTCTGTTTGTCATCAGCTAGAACAGAATCAGCACTTTGATAAGTTTTATGTGTGCCATCAATTAATTTAAAAATTAGTTATTGACATCCAAAGAATCTTTATTTTTGGATTATTATTATTATTATTATAGTTTATTCATAACGTGCCAACATATTCCGTAGCGCTGTACATAAATTAGGTTCAATGATAAATACAGATTAACATTTAAGAAAGGAAGGAGGGCCCTGTCTTTGGGCTAGGAATTCAGTGTCCATGGTGAATTCCCAAAGTACTTAGGATAGACACTCGCAGACTTACAATCTAAGGGATAGTGCGTGGTAAAAGAGGGAGAGAGAGGTGATAAGTGTGTTAGGGTGGAAGGTGATACGCTTCTTTAAAAAGATGTGTTTTAAGTGAGGTTTTAAATGTTTTGAGGCAAGAGGATAATCTGGTGAACCGAGGCAAGGAGTTCCAGAGACTAGGGGCAGCACGAGAAAAGTCCTGTTGGCGGGAGTGAGAGGAGGTGACAAGAGTTGTAGAAAGAAGAAAGTCATTAGCAGAACGGGTGGGGGAGTATTTGGAGATGAGAGCAGAGATGTAAGGGGGAGCATTATTGCTGAAGGCTTTGTAAGTTAGGGTCATAATTTAAAATGTTATTCTTGAGGCTAAGGGCAGCCAGTGGAGTGATTGACAGAGAGGTGATGCCGACACTGAATGTTGTGTACGGAAGATGAGTCTAGCAGAGGCATTCATAATGGATTGAAGTGGAGACAGTCGGGTGGTAGGTAGGCCAACAAGAAGCGAGTTGCAGTAGTCTAGTCGAGAGATGATGAGAGAGTGTATAAGGACTTCAGTTGCGTCTTGTGTAAGAAAGATAGTGACAAATTCTGGAGGTGTTTTTTAGATGGAGAAGACAAGATTTAGTTAGTGATTGTATGTGAGGGATGAAAGACAGAGCAGGGTCCAGTAGAACTCCAAGACAACGGGATAGATCTGGTGCAGAGAGGTAGATTTGAGTATCATCTGCATAGAGATGATAATGAAGCCCAAAAGAGTTTATGAGGGTACCAAGTGAGGAAGTGTAGATGGAGAAGAGGAGGGGGCCAAGGACAGATCCTTGGGGTACACCAACAGACAGGGTGTAAGAAGAAGAAGAGGTGTCAGAGAAGGAGATACTGAATGATCGATTTTGTAGGTATGATGAGAACCACGAGAGAGCAGTGTCTCGAATACTGAGGGAGAAGAGGATATGGAGTAGAAGTGGATGGTCGACAGTGTCAAAGGCAGCAGAGAGATCTAGAAGAAGAAGAATTGAGAAGTGACCTTTTGACTTGGCAGTAAGCAGGTCATTGGTGACTTTAGTGAGAGCTGGCTCAGGGGAGTGTTGGGGCCGAAAGCCGGATTGGAAGGTGTCAAGAAGGGAGTTAGAGGAAATAAAGCTGTTTAGGCGGTTATAGACGAGTCGCTTCAGAAGTTTGGAAGCCAGGGGAAGCAGAGAGATGGGGCGGTTGTTAGATGTGACGTCAGTGTCAGATGAGGTTTTTTTGAGGGTGGGAATAACTATGGCACATTTTAGAGAAGACGGAAACATGCCAGTAGTAAGGGAGAGGTTGAAAATATGTGTGTGGATGTTAAGATTACTTTCTGTGCAAGCTCTGATGAATGTTCTGGGGTTATTTGGGAATATTGCTGATATGAGTGAATCTTTGCAAATCATTTCTGCTGGTATTTCCACAGTATCCTCAGGTAAATTGCTTACTACATCTGTTTTCCCTTCGCCAATTTTAATTAGCCAATCATTGAATTAATTTTGGCCTTCAGATATCATATTTTTTTCTAATTTAAGGTGTATAAATAATTTCCATAATGGACTTGACTTTATACATGTTTCCACAATGTCTGTGGGATTTCCACGTACAGCCACAGGTAATGCTTGTCTGAAATCTCCTCTTAATAACATGACTTTGCCACTAAAAGGCAAATCATTACTCATGATTTCACGTAATAAACGATCAATACATTGCAGAGCATGGCACTACATCATAGTGGCCTCATCTATGATAATTAATTTAGATTTTTTAAACTAACTGTCATGAGATGATTTCATTCTAATGTAGGACACTGATGATTCCAAAATTGGAACTGGAAGCTTAAATCCACTATGTACTGTTCTGCCACCTTCTAACAATAGAGCAGCAATTCCAGTCGTTGCAAAGGGAAGTGCAATTTCACCTTTTTCCCGATCCACCGGGTCAATCTAGATACCAATAACGCTCTTTGAGCAAGTCATCATCTACTGCTTGTTGTCAACATCAGCGTCATAGTCGTCCAAGTAGATATTATCTTTAATTCCTGGATCTGGGTGATTAAAAGTTGCACAACTTAATCCATGACATAGAAACACTTGTTGAATTTCCATTATTGTTTTTTATTCAGCTATGGAGTCGTTGTACTTTTGCAAAAAATCTTCATACATGTGTATTTTACATGTTTGCCACAAAGACAAAGCATTTGGAACATTGCAAAATATGCAGATCTATGCAAACTGTTCCCTCATCTGTCTAGGCATTTTAGATAGCGCTGCTTCCTCTACACATCTCTCCCATTCTGTGTCATCAAAGTTTCTATGTCGAGCAGCTAATTGAAAGGTGTCATAAACTGTGTTATTGACGGTTCTCCAATCTTCAAAACGTTGTGCACCAGGAACATTTAAAAGTAGTAAACATATGTGTTATCTACATTCCCCCCGAATTATTGCATTTGGACCTTTTCTTCATCTATAAAATGGATAGCCATCACAATTACCAAAAGTTTGATGTCTAAATTATTTTGGATAATCTTTTGTGCATTTCTTATTTTACATACAGGGTGATTGTGGACTTAGCTCTCCACATGGCCCATGAATCATACAATGTGCTACAATCTCATACAGTGAGGCATGTTTTGGTGGATGTGGTCGTTCAGCAGTAATTTCTGAACCCACTTTCTCTGCAGTATTCAATTTATGATTTTCATAAAGTATTATCAGTATATGTGCATGTGGAAGGCCTCTTTTTTGGAATTCAATGGTATAAACAGAAGCCAAACACTTTCCAAAAAAGTTAATGATGGTTATGTTGTGTAAGAAGGCTGTTAATTTAATTTAGAAAACTCGCACCACGAAGTCTGGTCTATCAGAAGCCTTTTGACTAATTTTCTAATTATCTACAATTTCTGGCCATTGAGGATTACATGTAAATGTAATAAATTAATCTGGTTTTCCAAATTTGGTTACAATAGCCATGGCATCATTATATTTTTCTTGCATATTACGAGGAGATCCTTGGAAGGTAGATGGTAAAATGATGGCTCGTCCAGATGCTAGATTTTGGTTAGTAGTCGTTTCAGCAACATAATCCATGAGGCCACAATACTGTTCAACACAGAGTTTATGTTGTTGGTATTTCATAAAAATTAAAATTATTGGCTTTTACTTGCAGGTATGAATCAATGATCCATTGTTGTGTCAGTTTTCTAGCACTTAAGATTGGATTAAATTTGTCCCTAATTGCAGTTTGAGCCACTTTAAATTCAAGCATGGAAATATTATTTCTGACACGTTCTTTAGTGTTTGGATAAGTTGAAAGTATTAATTTATATTGCCAAACTGCCTCCTCATTGGGATACAAAATTGGATAGGTCATTGGATCTAAATTAGTACTTAGTATATTAGTGTTAATGAAAGGTTGGTCCTCAATTCTTGGATATATTCTAATATTTCTTTGAAAAGGTGGCTCCCCCTCATAATTTTGAAAGACCATTGCTACCTCATTAGCGGTTGGTAAGTTATAACGTCTTTTATCAGAATGCCGATCTCTTCTAAGAACCATATTGACTCTTGGAATTGGCAACTGATTTAGTTGGGCATGAATAGGTTTTTGTTGTTCAACTTCTGATAGTTTTTTATAAGCTTGAGTGTATGGATTATTTTCCATAATCTTATCAAGCTCATGAAAAACAGTGGGTAAGCATTTTGTATTTTCAGGAAGTTGCATACGTTGATCCACAGCTTTGCTTGTATCTAGGACATAGAGTTGAGCAAATTTTCTTTGCTGTCCGGCAACATTTTGTGCTAATGTTGCACCCATAGATGCAAAAGAAATAACACTATTATATGATCTTATATTTTGTTAAAAATGTTTGTTATTTGGGAAAGTTGGGTCAGTCATTATGTTTTGTTGGGAATTCAGCTTTTTCAGGAAGTTTGACTTTTCCCTTTTGACAACAACTAATGAACTTACCATCTCTTGGTCTTTCATTTACAAAATGATAAGCCCCACAAAACAGACAAAGCACATTCAACATACCACAATTGTGAGGTTCCACATTTAAATCTGTAAATATTGGGCTTTCCTGTGAAGCAAGCTCAACATTAGAATCCATATCTACATTAGTAACATTACCATATACTTCAGATGTTTGTTGCTCAATATGTTTTAGTTTCCTATCTCTCTTACGTTGACGTGAGGAGCAACCATGTGTTGTTTCTTAGACATTCGTTGACAGCCTTGTTCTCGTAGTTTATTCTTACTGTCCTCCGATTGTTCTGTCTCCATATTTTCTATTGTTCGTTGGCCAGACGTTGTTTATATTGGTTGCTGGTTTCTGGTTTCTCGTCCATAGTAGTTTGTAATTATAAATAATAATGTTTATTTGCAACATACCAATTATGTTAATGAGCCATTTACATCGTAAGTAATCCTTTAATGTAGCTTACCTCTTCATCTGGCTTTTCCACTGTTGTCAATATAGTGTGTATTTTCTCACAAATTCTCTTGTGCTCTTCTTCTTGACTCTTTTCTTGGTGTCCTCCGATTTTCTCGCCATCTTTGTTTTCATTCCCTGTCGATACGTTGATTGTCTTCCTTCCTGGTTTCAGTCTTTTCAGCCATTATAATCTGTAATGTAACATGTAAATCAGTATTTGTAAACTACATATTATGCTAATGAACCATTTTAATTTTCTGGAATCATTTAGTTAAAATTAGCTAAAGTTGTAATGAATTAAGACATTTCAGTTATTTGTATAATTTAGTGAATGTTTTATTGCAATGGTACCTGGTGTAGTGGGGCATGACATGAGTCGTGCGGGTCTGTTGAGGCTGTGCTGCAAAGTGAGACGGCTAAGTGACTTGGAGGAGCACCAAGTGTGCAAGGTATGATAGAGAGACAGAGCAGTGTGTGATTTAGATGGATACTGCAGAGTTTGTGTTAGAGAGAGTGCATGATAGAGACAGTGTGTGGAAGAGTGCTGTGTGTATGTGTGATAGTGTACTGCGTGTGTGTCAGAATGTCGCGTATGTATGTGAGAGTGTAAGATTGCAGTGTGTGATAGAGAGGGAGGGCTGAGTAATATAGAGAGTGCAATGTAATATACAGAGTGCTTTGTACAGCACCATCTGGCGGGGTGGAGGGGGGTAAAACACAGGGGAGGTAGAGGGGTGGGGGGATATGAGGGTGAAGAGACACAGGTGGGGACAGGAGAGTAAATAGACAGAGGGGATAGCAGGTGGAAGAGACACAGAGGAGGGAGAAGGGTCGGGTATGGTGAAGAAATACAGGGGAGGGAGAGAGAAGGGAAAGAGGCACAGAGGAGGGAGAGGGGGTGGAAAGATACAAAGGGAAGGTAGAGGAGGGAAGAGACACAGAGTACCGGGAGGGGGTTAACAGACAAAGTAGGGGGTGGAAGATACACATGACAGGGAGGGGGGTTGTAAGAGACACAGGGGATGGGGGTAGTCAAGAGACACAGAGGAGGGAGAAGGGGGTTAAGAGACACAGAGTAGTGAGAGGGTGTGGGGGGGGGAAACACAGGGGATAGTGGGCCAAGAGACACAGGGGCGGGTAGAAGGATGGCAGTGATGTGCGCAATTTATTCATTACAGCTGTTAAAATAAATAATATCTGCAGTTTTGAATTTATGGGGTACGGACTTGACATATACTATTGTAATTGTCAAACGTTCAGGCCCCTAAATACCCCTGTCACTCATGGGGGTCAATACATACCCCCATAAGCCCTTCATTAACCCTGTCACTCATGGGGGGGTCAATACAGATCCCCATAAACCCTTAATTAACCCTGTCACTCAATGGGGTCAATACAGACCCTCATAATCCATTAATTACCCTGTCACTCATAGGGGTCAATACATACCCCCATAAGCCCTTCATTAACCCTGTCACTCATGGGGGGTCAATACAGACCCCCATAATCCATTAATTAACCCTGTCACTCAAACGGGTCAACACAGACCCCCATAAACCCTTAATTAACCCTGGAACTCATGTGGGTCAATATAGACCCCCATAATCCCTTCATTAACCCAGTCACTCAAGAGGATCATTACAGACACCCATAATCCCTTAATTAACACTGACACTCATGGGGTTCAATACAGACCACCATAATCCATTAATTAACCCTGTCAAACATAGGGGTCAATTCTGCCCCCCATAAACCTTTAATTAACCCTGTCATTCATGGGGGTCAATACAAACCCCCATAATCCCTTAATTAACGCTGACACTCATGGGGGTCATTACAGACCACCAATAGCCCTTAAGTAACCCTGTCACTCATGGTGGTCAATACAGACCCCTCTAATCCAGTAATTAACACTGTCACTCATAGGTTCAATACAGACCCCCATAAGTCCTTCATTTACCCTGTCACTCATGGGGGTCAGTATTAACCCCTATAAACCCTTAATTAACCCAGACACTCTTGGGGGTCAATGAAGACCCCCATAAGCCCTTAATTAACCCTGTTACTCATGGGGGTCAATACAGACCCCCATAATCAATTAATTAATCCTGTCACTCATAGTGGTCAATACAGACCCCCATAAACCATTAATTAACCCTGTCACTCATGGGGGTCAATACAGACCCCCATAATTCGTTCATTAACCCTGACACTCATGGGGGTCAATACAGAAACCCATAATCCCTTAATTAACCCAGACACTCATGGGGGTCAATACAGACTACCATAATCTATTAATTAACCCTGTCACTCATAGGGGTCAATACATTCCCCCATAAGGCCTTCATTAACCCTGTCATTTATAGGGGTCAATACAGACCCCCATAATCCATTAATTAACCCTGTCACTCATGGAGGTCAATACAGACCCCCATAATCCGTTCATTAACCCTGATACTCATGGGGGTCAATACAGAACCCCATAATCCCTTAATTTACCCAGACACTCATGGGAGTCAATACAGACCACCATAATCCATTAATTAACCCTGTCACTCATAGGGGTCAATACAGACACCCATAAGACCTTCATTAACCCTGTCACTCATAGGGGGCAATACAGACCCCATAATCCATTAATGAACCCTGTCACTCATAGGGGTCAATACTTACCCCCATAAGCCCTTCATTAACCCTGTCACTCATGGGGGGTCAATACACCCCCCCATAAACCCTTAATTAACCCTTTCACTCAAGGGGGTTAATACAGACCCTCGTAATCCATTAATTAACCCTGTCACTCATAGGAGTCAATACAGACCCCATTAAGCCCTTCATTAACCCAGTTATTTATGGGGTTCAATACAGTCCCCCAAAATCCATTAATTAACCCTGTCACTCATAGGGGTCAATAAAGACCCCCATAAACCCTTAATTAACCCTGGAACTCATGTGGGTCAATATAGACTACCATAATCCCTTCATTAACCCTGTCACTCATAGGAGTCAATACAGACCCCCATAAACCCTTAATTAACCCTGACACTCATGGGGGTCAAAACAGACCCCCATAATTTATTAATAAACCCTGTCACTCATATGGGTCAATACAGACCCCCATAAAGCTTTAATTAACCCTGTCACTCATGGGGGTCAATACAAACCCCCATAATCCCTTAATTTACCCTGACACTCATAGGGGTCAATACAGACCCCATAAACCTTTAATTAACCCTGTCACTCATGGGGGTCAATACAAACCCCCCATAATCCATTAATTAACCATGTCACTCATAGGGGTCAATACAAACCCCTATAAGCCCTTAATTAACCCTGTCACTCATGAGGGTCAATACAGACCCACATAAACCAATAATTACCCCATCAGTCCAATAGGGGTCTATATAGACTCCTAAAGGATACTAATTAACCCATGTATTAACACTATAAGGGCCCTGAGGGTCATCCAGGACCTCATGACACAAAGTGTAAGCACTACTACTATTAACCCTAACTATACCCCAGTAACACAACCCTGGGCCCATTTAATCAGTACACATTTAACAGTACCTATGTAACCCCAACTGGTCCTATAGAACCCTAAATGGGCCTATTTAACCCCATTGAAGACAAATTAACACTAGCTCTTATGGGGGTCTATACAGACCCTCATAAGCCTCTATTTAACCCCATCAGTCCCATAAGGGTATATAAAGACTCTTATGGGGCAGTTAGAACCCTATGATTTACCCACATAAGTGCCATGAAGATCCTCAAAGACCCTCATGACACATAACAAACACTGCACTATACAACCCGAATAAACCATTAAATCTAAAGTAACCCCCTCTACACTAACCTATTAACACCTACACTACCTACACTACCTACCTACCCCCTAATAAACCCCCAACCCACTAAATACAGAAAATAAAAAAAAACTAAGTGACAGAAAATAAAAAATCTAAATTACAGAAAATAAAAAACCTTAGTCACAAAAAATAAAAAAATCTAAATTACAGAAAATAAAACAAAAACCTACATTACACCCCCCCCCCACTACAGAAAATAAAAAAAATTACTCACCTGAAAAGGAAATACAAACAAAATATCTACATTACGTTACATTACAATACAATACAAATCAAATCAAATACAATACCCCCCTATCTAAAATACATACATACCCCCTGTCTAAAATACATGAAATCCTATCTAAAATACATACATATCCCTCTATCTAGAACACATTAAATCCTATCTAAAATACATACATATTCCTCTATCTAAAATACATTAAATCCTATCTAAAATACATACATACCCCCTATCTAACATACAATAAATCCTAGCTAAAATACATACATACCCCCTATCTAACATACAATAAATCCTATCTACATCAACAAACCCTAAATCTAACCTAAAATAAAATTACATTTGCAGATGTCCCTTCAGATCGGCCCTCTAGGAAAAAAAAAAAAAACTAATTAGTATAACACAGTACATAGAATAAAGAAACATTCTAAATATTCTACTCAACTTTCCAGCATGTCCCAGTCCTTCCCCTGTTAAAAATAAACATTTGATTGCTACACATCAATACACACACAAAATAAAAATATACATTGAACTTACCTTGGCGCGATGTCCCCGTGCTCCTCCTCTTCTGCCCCGGCTTGGCCCTGGAAGAATCCACGCTCTAAAAAGAACAAAAAACTAATGGAGGTCTGCACTTGCAGACCTCCCCAACGCTAATGAGCCCCCTAGAGCCTTTTCTGGAAGAAAATTGGCAATTGCGCCTTCTTATTGGTTTAAAGCGCTGTCAATCAAATTTCAGCCAATCAAAAGGCGCCAAGGTGTGAGCCAATGCACAGATGCCTCCAGCCAATCATCCCATGGTGTATCCCATTGTGATTGGCTGAAGGCAATATAGCCTTCCGATTGGTCTAAAAAAATTGACAGGTGCATTAGCCAATCAGAATGGGATATGAAGGTGTATCCCATTCTGACTAGCTCACACCTTGACGCCTTCTGATTGGCTGAAATTTGATTTACAGAGTTTCTCCCAGAAATGGCTCTAGGGGCCTCATTAGCGTCGGAAAGCTCTGCGAGTGCGGAACTCCGTTAGTTTTTTTTTTTAGAGCGCAGTTTCTTCCAGGGCCCAGCCGGGCAGAAGAGGAGGAGCACGGGGACATTGCGCCGAGGTAAGTTCAATGTATATTATGTTTATTTGATTTTGTGCGTGTGTATTCATGTGTAGTAATCTACAGCCTTATTAAATTGCGATTCGGTAAATTTAAAAGGGCTCTATTTAAGCAAGTTTTTAGTTAGTGAAGAGCTTGCTTTTGGATAGAAACTCACTAACTAAAAACTTCTGTAAAAAAATATGCTGTGTGCTTAAATAGAGCCCTTTTAAATTTACCGAATCACAATTTAATAAGGCTGCTAATGTTTTTTTTAACAGGGTCCGCGCCGGAGAAGAAAATAAGAAGGATGGGGACATGCTGGAAAGGTGAGTAGAATATTTAGAATATATTTTTTTTCCTAGGGGGCGATCTGAAGGGACATCTGCAAAGGTAAGTGCTCTCAATTATTCTATTTTAGGTTAGATTTAGGGTTTGTGTATATAGATAGGATTTACTGTATGTTAGATAGAGGAGTATGTGTGTATTTTAGATAGGATTTAATGTATTTCAGATAGAGGGGTATGTATGTATTTTAGATAGGATTTAATCTATTTCAGGTAGAGGGGTAGGTATGTATTTTAGATAGGATTTAATGTATTTTAGATAGATGGGTATGTATGTATTTAAGATAGGATTTAATGTATTTTAGATAGAGGGGTATGTATGTATTTTAGATAGGATTTAATGTATTTAGATAGAGGGGTATGTGTGTATTTTAGATAGGATTTCATGTATTTTAGATAGAGGGGTATGTATGTATTTTAGATAGGATTTAATATATTTTAGATGGAGGGGTATGTGTGTATTTTAGATAGGATTTAATGTATTTAGATAGAGGGGTATGTGTGTATTTTAGATAGGATTTAATGTATTTTAGATAGAGGGGTATGTATGTATTTTAGATAGGATTTAATGTATTTTAGATAGAGGGGTATGTATGTATTTTGGATAGGATTTAATGTATTTAGATAGGGGGGTATGTGTGTATTTTAGATAGGATTTCATGTATTTTAGATAGGGGTATGTATGTATTTTAGATAGGGGGTATTTAATTTGATTTGTATTGTACTGTAATGTATATATTTTGCATGTATTTCCTTTTCTGGTGTGTAATTTTTTTTCTGTAGTGTTGGGGTTGTAACGTAGCTTTTTAAATTTTCTGTAATGTTGATTTTTTTATTTTTTGTGACTTCGTATTTTTTATTTTCTGTAATGTAGATTTTTTATCTTCTTTGACTTAGACTTTTTTATTTTTTGTGACTTTGTATTTTTTATTTTCTGTAATGTAGATTTTTTATCTTCTTTGACTTAGACTTTTTTATTTTCTGTGACTTAGGTCTTATTATTTTCTGTAATTAGTGGGGTTGGGGGGTTTATTAGCGGGTATGTAGGTAGTGTAGGTGTTAATAGGTTAGTGTAGAGGAGGGTTAGTTCAGATTTAATGGTTTATTGGGGGGTATAGTACAGTGTAGTGTTTGTACTTTGTGGCATGAGGATCTTGGAGAACCCTCATAGCATGTATGGGCTCATGTTAGGCTTCTAACTGTCCCATGAGGGTCTTTATATACCCTTATGGGACTAATGGGGTTAAATAGAGGCTTATGAGGGTCTGTATAGACACCCATAGGAGACCAGGTTAAAATAGTGTAAAGCTTACACTTTGTGTCATGAGGGTCCTGGATGATCCTCATGGCACTTATAGTGTTATTACATGGGTTCATTGGTGTGCTATAGGGGTCTATATAGTTGAGGCACCCAGTACAATCACATTGGGCGACAAACAGCATTTCAACACTTTTTTATTGCCCCCTCATTTTTGACAGGCAAGTCGCTAGTAGTATTATAATGAAGTAATGAATGACTATTTTTTCTTGAGCTTTTATTTTATATTTTATTTAATGAAATAGCAAAAGACATCCTAATAATTTCTTAGGCATATAAAATCAATTTTACTGTAACATATTCTAATATTTTATAATAATTAAATTAATGAATTCACTGAAATATACTGCACCGTCATTATAAATGTCTGAAGTATCTAAACTGAAATAGGCTATAAGGTAATATAATATATCGTAAATATGATGTAACTTAATGTAATGAAATATACTGCACCTGGTCCTTAGAAGTTGCTCTCTTCAAACCTCTGTGGCAAAATGTGTCTCACTGTGAAATTCACAGACACCTGCAAAGTTTGAAATCATATTAATTAATTACTATATGTTATAGTATCAAGACTTATACAGCTTAAAATGTGTTAAATTACATCAGGTTAAAAGAAATATATATTTTTTGTAATAAGTCAAAAACGAAATGAATTAATAATAAGTGTTTAGCTCTTATCTTTGTATTTCTTTCTTAGAAATCATAAAGAGGTAAGTTACTATTTATGTATTTAGCATAATTTATTTACTTTCAATAAATGAATTAATGAATGTAAAATTAATAATAGTTCGTCACATAATCTGTAGGCAATATTAAATCAATAAATGCAATTAAATATACATTAAATGATGCTTCTAAGTTGCTGTGTTTTTAAATCCTGTGTGATTCAACTGCTCGTCTCGATGTGCAAGGATCGCAGTGCAATGAGTGCCTTTGGCCTCCCCTTTACCTGTTTGTCACCACTCCAATCTATAATGAATGCTTCCGCTAAGCTCATCTATCATACCCAAAGCTCATTGCCAGCATATCCTCTCTGTAACTCTCTGTAACTTTCTCCTCTGTGTCTCTGCTGAATCATTGCGTGGCATGCGTTGACTACTGTTGGTTTTCTTTTCAAAGTCCTGCATGCCTGGCGTCGTTGGTGTAAGAGTTACTGTCTTTGCCATTGTGTATTTTATAAGTCTCGCGGGCCTAGCGTCGTTGGTGTAAATGTTACTGTCTTTTGCGTTGTGTATTTTCTAAGGTTCTGCGTGCCTGGCCTGGCAGAGCCACGTTTTCATCTTGTTTCAGAATTTTTACATTTTTTCTATCGTTTTTTTTTTCTTGCTTTGGCGATTTTCAATTGTGAAAAAAGACAAAATATGCCTCAAATTAAATTACAACCTCACTCACCGGGGGCCTCAAATTTTTTGCGAACTCATGCCTCCATGGCTCGCCTCGCTTTGATAATAATAATAATAATAATAAATAATTTCTTTCCATTTTGGTGTCGTCTTTATATTTTCAATTCAAATTACTGAATAGGAAAAACATTTGGATCCAATTATAGTGACGCTGACTGAAAGTCTCCATTATTGGAAGATAAAATACAGATCCTTAGGAGTGAGGCATAGCTCCAATAAGATGTCAGTGTGACAGTTCATTTAATTATGTAGAGCTAGATCAGAAAAAAAACCTTCATTAAACTTTTACTGTGCATTTCAGCAGTTAATACATTGTTTTAAAACATGCTCCAGGATGTATAAGCTCCAGATCTCTCCACCACTTATTCAGCAGTGGAGGGAGGGGGAGGTGAGTGGTGGCCTCATTAGTGGACTTCCCATCCTCCCCTGCACATGTTCAGATGTTGCCAGTTCTACAAAGTGAACATGTTTCCCCTACTCTGTACCCGCCCACTCATGTATTGAACAGTACAGATTATAAGAATGCCTGTCCCAAGTCTGCTAAAAGTAAGATGTGAAATGTTTCATAAAAAATTATGGTCCTTTAAAAAATGTTTTGTGGGGCCATCTGGGGGTCAATCTAAACTGGAATGCAACAACTATATTATTATAGGGGGTCATGTCTACATAGTGGGTGATGCCTCTTCCCTATGGGTGGGTTAATTCCAGCCACAACACTTCATTCAGGGAGTGGAGAGATCTGGAGCCTATACAGCCGGGAAAATAATTAAAAAAGTTTAATAAATGTTCTTCTTATCAAGACTTTACCTAACCATTCTTTAGAGATTTCTTTATGAGACCAATATTTGATCCTTTAATGTCAACTCGAAAATATCAAAAGTAATTGGAAAACAAAGACTGTGCTTATCAGTAAACATTGGCAAAGTTAATTGTTGTGAATTTTCCACATTAAAGTTTTTGCTGCTTGGCCAGAACCAATTGCTGATGCCAAAGGAAGCCAGGTAAAATAAACAGCTTGCAAATGCTGACATGGTAAAAATAAAGTATCCAAAGTGGCTTATAAAGTTTGTTTTCAAGCATTAAAAAACGAAACCTTTCTGCGGTCTGAGTTTCTAGATTATTAACAGGACAATTTAGTTGCCCATGGTCCTTAAAGGACCAGTGTAGTATGGGAAAGATCTTATGTGACGTATGTAACAAACTAACAAGATTAACAGATGTGTAAACCATGAGAAAAAAACATAATTCGTTTTGTGTAGACTTTGCTTGTGTCTAGGGGATTCCATTCTAGAGCTCTGAAAGTGGGCCAAGAGCCTGAGGGGCTGGTCTATGCTACTTTTTTATAACCAGCAGTGGGGGGGGAGGCTTCTTTCCTTCACTACCCCTCTCTACACTGATATCCAAAAAACACCCTGCCATGATACAACTCTAAAACAAACACTAAATGGATTCAATACTCATAAACAGTCATCAAAAATTAAGATTTCCCCCCAAAAATGTTTTATGTCTTTGGCTTACAAAGCTGCTAATATTGTTAAGTTTGTTCAAACAATTGTTTTTTTCCCTTGAACTGGTATTGTTCTTTAAAACCTTTTCAGGAGAGACTTTTTTAATTGTTTTATTGTGTTTATCTAGTTCTCTTTCACTAGAATCATATTCAGACATATTCATGTTCAGACATCCAGATTCCACCATAAGGTTGGTATAGATATAAAAATATGAGAAAAACAAAATTTCCAAAATAATGAACATTAAAATAATAATACGCCATTAATTATGTGCAGTGGGAGCTACCATATTTGTCTCTGCTAATCTGCTTCAAAGTGCGGGAGGAGATCTTGAATGATAATAACTCTTTTAGCTTCTGCAGTGGAAATGCTGCAATTAAATCTGCCAGTAATTCGCCAGGATCAATGCAATTATCATTAATTCACCAAGACATAAGCAGTACCTAACAGCGCATAGCTTTGTTTTAAGAATAGTTGTCCCTCTTTGTCCAGTTGGGAAACCTGCAATATACAGTTCTTAGAACGTATTAAGTGGTCAATATGCTTCTTTATTACAGGTTCCTCATAGTCAGGTATATAATAAGAGCAAAGATCAAAGCTGATCTTATTATGGTCAGTTTTATTTTGAGTACAAAGCAGATACTTCTTCTAGTATACAATATTTTATTGTGCAACATGTTTGATATAATTCCGTATACTTAATATATCTCTTTTATATTTACTTCTCAGCACTAAGAATAAATATTGGCATCAGGCGATGATAAGAAAATGACCAATATTTATGATTGCTGACCTTGTGATGATTTATGCTGGGTCTGCTAGTTAATATGTAAGAGGGTGACTGTGAGCAGTGTATAACAGTCTTGTAACTTTTGGATTAAATAGGGCAGATACATTAAGACGTTCTCAGGCCTCTGAGATCCAGACTGTTACTAATTGCATCATGAAGGTGACAGTGAGTCTGTTTCTGGCCCTCATTGCTGCATGTGCAGACAGATCCACAGGACGGGCAGGTATGTTTTGTATTTTCCCTTGGTTTCCTGAAGTGTGATTCCTTTGTCATCATTAATTATGCATTGTTTATAAATAAATTCCATGTTTAATCATTTATAATTGGAATATTCACTACTATATTCACTTTCAAAGATTAGAATATAAGGCTTTGTTTGAGGTTTTTGTCTCCACCCTAATGCAGTCATCAAGGTCTGATGGAAACAGAGGTGGAGCTACCATGTGTGCATGTGATGGAATGCACCAGGTACCTCCTTTGGGGAGACCCAGTGTTGTTGTTTTTTTTTGTAGAGCATTTCTACTGATTTGGTGGCAGTTTGGAGCAGTTCAGCATGCTGGGGGGTATATCAGAGAAGAGGTGAGAGGGCAAGGTGTGGATGGCAGCAAAGTACAGGGTGATTTGTTCTGTGAGGTGGGTGCAGAGAGGGGATGGCTGCTGACAAGGACTGAGGGTGGGTGCCTTGTGGAGGTGGGTGAGAGTGACTGGTGCTATATGAAGATGTCTGCTGAGAGTGACTGGCTGCTATGTTGAGATAGTGTTTGTATATACGTATATTTCGGAAGGGGTCTTAGGGAGGGTAGCTGTTATGGCAACTTGGTACTGGGGGTTCAATACCCAAAACAAATTTACAACCTCCCAGGTGAAAAATGGCCCAAAATTATTTTTTTGCACCTGGGCCCTCCATTCTCTAGCTCCACCACTGGACTGAAAAATAGGTTTCAAGAGCATTGTTAACTTTCTGAGGCTAATCAATTGTTCATAGACTACACCCCTAGCAAAAGCTTGTTTTCAAGGGACATCACTTTAACACAGTAAATGTCCAGCCAAAGGAGAACATTAAGATGTAGATGTCTGTTAGATAAAACTACATGAGCTCATTTAATGCTTGTACTAATTGCTCCTATACAAAATACATTTTATATCATCACAAAGGGCCATATTAAATTCCAAGGCCGTAGTGGCACCGGTACACCCGCAAAGCCTTCGCGCTTGAAATTCGGCAGAGTTACAGAGCTATTAAATTAGCTAAGCAAACGTGGCTGACCTCGAAACCCGTAAACCGCTTTTACGCACGTTGCATGTGCGGTCGTGAATATGATCAATTAGTCAAACCCATAGTTACAGGTTTAGATGGAGCAAATAGTAAAAGAGATCGTCATCATTACGTCACTGAAAAATGGAGGCTAGATTTCAATCCCTTACGAGTTCCAATCGTACCCGCATTCCAGAAATAATGCAATATTAATAAATCAGTAAATATTATATTCTAGTCCATGCGAGTTCGATTATATGTATTAACACATTGATTGCTGGGATCGATATAACATGGAAATTAAACATTAAAAAAAGTATTTTATATTGCAGATTTGCGAGCTTGAGAATGTTGTGCTATTAATTTTAATACCTAACATCACACAGTAGTGTGCTGATATTTGCATTTACAGTGCTACAGATAGGACTTTAACCCCCTTGCGGCTCCTAATTTGTTTGTTTTTTTCCATTCTCAAGACTCACAATAATCTGTGTCACTTTTTACTTTTCTTAATCTCAGAGCTCTGATCTGAATATTGGGCAAACTTGTTCAAAGAAAGAGTAGACATTGTGCCCTGTTTGTGAGGCACCTTATGTACTGAAAATATTTAGGAAAACTTGCATAAACAGTGAAAATATAAACCAGTGATGGTTTATATTGGCCACTGAGCCCTTAAAAGGGCCTCACAGCACAAGTATATAACTAGTAACTTGCCTGTCAAAATGACGGGATAATATTTGATGTCTCTTCTCCCCTCCCCTTCCCTGTGTCTCTTCCCCCCTCTCCCCCTGCGTCTCTTTAACAGCAGCGCTATTCATATTAATAATAACATTTGGAAATTGTTCTTTTTTTAATTCCAATATTCCTGTAAATTGTCTATTTGTTATATTGTAAGTCGGTGTAAGGCACCCAGGAAAATATTTTACTAATGAAAATGTTGGAGCAATAAGTGGCCTAGCCATAAAGGCTTGGATGTGCAGCCATAAAGCTTTCAGAGCTGATATTGATATAAAGTAAAACACTAATGATTGATTTCAAAAATATATCCAGATATTAATCTAAATAACAGGCATATTGTATAAAGGACCACTGCAGTTCAAGAAAAAAATCCACTTGTATGCAATGTACATACCAAACTAACAACATTTTTTGAGAATATCTGAAGTTTTGAAGACTCTCTTTATGAGCAGAGGAATCCATTTTGTGCTTGTTACATCACATTCTGAGTGCTGGTTGATGGGGGGCTGTTTCTGTATTTATCTGTGAAGAGGTGGCAGGGAACAGGCAAAAGTCAAGGGCCATTGTTTTATCGCTGAATAAGATTAAAATTGACACCACACAGGGGGCAGCTGGTGCATAGGGGCAAATGGGCAACCAAACTCACAAAATTAAGGCACTGACTTATACCCCCATCACTAACTTAATTGTTTAATTTAAATAATATAAAAATAAAAAATTATTATATCATGTTGAATCTTATATATTTTTTAAATATC
>CM050167.1:37890896-37925896 GCA_027410445.1 Discoglossus pictus
ATTTTCTTACTCTTCCTCACTTAAGGGGAAATTAGGGAGTTTGGGTCACTTAACTCTTTTCCCCTGGCACAGAGGTGCCTCGACTATAGGTTTGAGGAATGATGCTCACTGTTACATTTAATTTTTTAAAGTATGTTTTTTGGTTCCCCCTTCCTCTTCCTTCAGAGCATTTCAAGGTTCAGCATCTCCAGGATCTTGTGGTCCTACTCCTCCACCACTCCCTCACAGACCTCGGGTACAAACTTGCAATACATAAACTCAGGGTCTCATGATGGACACATCCTTTGTTTTTGTCTTGTATAATGTACAAGCCTTCAATTCACAGTTTAAAAGACGAAAAGCATTTTTATCATATAAATCTCTGCACTCAGATGTGATCTTTTTACAAGAGACTCATTTTTCACATAGCAGGATTCCTAGGTTTATGCATAAGACTTACCCGACTTTTTTTTGCTACAACACAACCTACTAAGAAAGCAGGGGTGGCAATTTTATTACATAAAGATTTCCAATTTAAGGTTGAACACAAAAAAAATATTCTAATGGAAATTTTATAATCCTGACCGGAACACTTCTGGGTGTGAGAATATCCTTTGTTTCTTTTTATTCCCAAGCTAATACCCCACATAACTCATTTATTAGCTTACCTAAATACCTGAGATCAGCTGACTTGGGACAGGTTATTTTAGGAGGATACCTTAATCTTGCTTTTAATCCTAGGCTGGACAGGTCAGTGCAGGACCAGGGTGGCAGATTTTCAAATAAACTGAAACAAATTGATACCCTTCTCAAGGAGCGTCATTTGCTTGATTCATGGAGGCAGATGCACCAAGGCGAGAGGGGAGACACCTTTTATTCCTCAGTCCATGGATCCTACTCTAGGATTGATTATATTGTAATTGATTCTGCTTTGTCAGAAAATATACAAGAAGTAAATATCCGCCCGTGCTTGTGGTCTGACCATTCCCGCGTCTATCTCTCTCTGAATTTGGGCCAGAACAGTAAGCCACCATTCTCATGGAGGCTTAATGAGATAATTTTATCCAATCCGATGATCAGGGAGCAAATTGCCCGGGATATAGAATTATATTTTGTGACTAATATTAAGCAAGAATCAGATGTTCGATGGACTTGGGTGGCTCTTAAGGCTTTTATTAGGGGCTCCCTTATAAAATTAGCTTCTAGACATAAAAAGCAAATGCGTCTTTGAGAGGAAAAAGTTTAATAGAACTTGAGAGGTTAAATCACCAGAACCCATCCAAAAGATTGCACAAACAGATTGATAAAATTAGGCTAGAATTAGATCTATTATTATCAGATCGCACAGAAAGGGCGTTGAGATGGACGGGACGCGGGTTCTATGCTAAAGCTAATAAATTTGATACATTACTGGCTAGAAAACTCAAAAATACACTATCTCAGTCAAAGATATTTAGCGTCAGAACTACTACCCGAGATATCAGTTAGCCCGAATAAGACTCAAAAGACATTTTTTTTTTACTTTTTTCAAAAAATATATCAATCTAAATCACAGAATCAGGATTGGCAGAGGCTGGCATTCCTAGACTCTTGTGATCTGCCTAAGCTTACGGCCGAGGAGTGTGGTCTTTTAAATTCCAAAGTCCCAGAAGCCGAAGTTAAAACAACTATTAAGGGCCAAGGTAGGGGGCGGGACCCGGATCCAGATGTTTTTTCCAATCTCTATTATAAAAAATATGCGGACCTGCTCTGCCCTCACTTAACAAACCTCTTTAACAACATTTTAGATGGACATCAGATGCCTTTCCAAAAGGAGGCAAAGACCTACTTGAAGTTCATAATTACCGTCCCATCTCATTGCTGAATGGGGATATAAAAATCTTAACGAAAATAATGGCGAACAGGATATCAGATTTTCTCCCTAGAGTTATCCATAAAGACCAAACAGGGTTTATGCACATCCCTCATAGACACACGAGGGATACTGTCAGACATATATTGGACTCTATCTCTAGGGCAACCAGTGATAAAATCCCAATGTGCTTATTAGCACTTGACATAGAAAAAGCCTTTGATACTTTAGAATGGCCCTATCTTCATGCAGTGCTAGATAAATATGGTTTCAATGGCACATTTTTGAATTTGATCAAGACATATTATAATTCTTCCAAAGCTACCCTGAAACTCCCAGGGGATTTACCCATACAAATAGACATACAAAGAGGAACCAGACAGGGGTTTCCCCTCTCGCCACTCCTAATTGCTTTAGCAATTAAGCCATTGGCTCAATTCATAAGATCTAACACCAGTATACATGGAATTAAATTTGGCCTCCATCATCTTAAATGTTGTCTCTTTGCTGATGACACGTTGTGCTCTCTTACAAGGCCTACCACCTTGGCCCCAGCTTTTTTTCAAACTCTCGAACACTTTGGTGACCTATCAGGGTTGAGAATCAATATGTCCTAAACAGAAGCATTGGGAATCTCTATGTCAGATATTGACAGAATTCAACAAACCTATAATTTTGCTTGGCCCAATTCTTATTTTAACTATCTAGGTGTGAATATCACTAAGAGGTTGTTGGATCTTTATAAAGCTAATTATTCTATTCTATATAGAGATTTACGACTAGATTTAGCAAAATGGATGAAGGGGCAGATTTCCTGGCTGGGGAGAATAAATTCCGTGAAAATGAATATTCTTCCCCGTCTTCTTTATGTGTTCCGGACCCTCCCAATAGCTATTGATTATAAAGAGCTGGAAAGATTTCAAAGCTTGGTGTTTAAATTTATATGGAATCATAGAGCCCCAAGAATATCAAAAATAAATATGTATACACGTAAAATAAAGGGTGGACTCTCGTGCCCAAACTTTAAACAATATTATAAGGTGGCTCAGCTGGCCTTTATTCCCCTTTCCCAATACTCTCTGCTTCAACCCCTTTGAGTAATTACTGAAAATTTAGAAATGTGTCCGTACTCATGGGAAACAGCTATATGGCTCTCTAAACCACGGATAGTGCTTGGTTCAATATCTAACCCTATGATCTAACACTCACCTGGCACCAAAACTATCTTCTCTTACCCCCTGTCATACCTAATCCTCATTTTCCCATTCACCTCACATTTAACTCAATGCACTGGTGGAAATCCAATAATTTATTACGATTTGGAACTTGGTTCACAAATAATACGAGCTTAACTTTCGAATAGTTGAGAGATAATTTTAACTTACCTTTAATCGAACATTACAATTTTTGTAGAATGCACTTTATAACAAATTGGACGCAAACATTTGGAAACCCGATCAACAACTGGTTCACTGATCTTTGTAGAGATCATCCACTGTCGAGCAAAACCATTAGCTTGTCATATAATTATTTTAATGAGGCAACCCCACTTTTAAAACCAAAGTATATGCGTTTGTGGGAGGAAGGCCTGGTGGAAGGTCTGGTGAACTATCACAAATGGATTCTTGAACTATAGCATTCTTGAAATGTCAATAAAAGTCATACATAGAATGTACAATACTCCTGTTAAGCTTTACAAATGGGGCCTTGTCCAAAATAATAGTTGCTTCAGAGACTGTGGAAATATAGGCTCATTCATACATACCTGGTGGACATGCCCAAAGGTTAAAGATTTATGGGAAAAGGTCCTTACACTAGCCTCTACGATGTTTAGCTCCCGAATTGGTGAGTGTGCCTTCTAGGTCTTACAGACCCCCATTTATCTACACATCACAGCCAACTTTTGCAATTTGTAATATTAGACGCAAAAAGCCATATTACTCTGCAGTGGAGATCATCAATACTACAGGCGATTATAAATAAAATTTAATTTTATTCTCATCAATGAAAGATTGACTCACTTACTAGAGGACACTATCCCAAAATTTATGGAGATATGGTCACCCTGGATTGCCCAGACAGATAGTATATCGGTGGGATAACATGGGATGTAATATGATGCATATGTGGTAACCTTGAAATTCGAACCTTTGATGCATATCATTTAACGCCAAGTTGGGAGAGTCCTGATATGTGGGAGATCCCTGGAGATGGTGGATGGAGGCGAAAAAAAGAACCGAGCGTGGAGGAGGTGCCTGAAAATAATTAGTATGTACTTTTCTTGTCTTCATTTTATTTTTTTATATATATTTTTTTATCTTCCCCGATGATAAATCTCTTCTGCTGTAATGTTACACTGCTTTGCTAATATAAAATGTGAAAAACTAGGTCTGGGTGGCAGAAGTCCATGGGTTAACGGTGTCCTTCTACTCTTTGAGTGCAGATCGATACGTAATACATGGAAGTTTGCGGTTAACAAGTGTCATATTGTCTTATGTGCAATCCGGAAAATATTACTTGCTTTGGTGTGATGTATATTTAAGCATGCTGTATTATGATGTACCAATACCGATTAAAATCTGATGGCTAAACAAAAAAAAAGAAGAAAAACAGCAGGTACCTTTACATATATTATTCAGAGATTTCAGTTATTTACCCCTTTTCTCTCCCCCCCCCCCCCCCCCCCCAACTAGTTGATTATGGTTTATGTTCACAGTAGCATGACTAGTTATTCTACTTTTTTCCTTTGTACCAGATAGTGGATTGGATATCCTAAAAATATTAGGGTACGATAATTGATAATTTAATATTCCATCCGGATACCTGGTTCATTAAGGTTGAAAACGGAAAAAGATTGAGGAAAAGTCACAATATGTTTGTAACAAACATTTATCGACCTGCTTGTCAGACATTGCATTTTTGGAACATATGTTTTTTACTTATGGTTAAAACAAGAGGAAGATCATGGCAAACCGCAATCTCACTTCCTGGCAAATAGACAGGGAAGAAGTGGAGGCAGTGACAGATTTTATTTTCCTTGGATCCAAGATCTCTGCAGATGGTGACTGTAGTCATGAAATTAAAAGATGTTTGCTTCTGGGAAGGAAAGCTATGGCAACCTTGGACAAGATATTAAACTATCAACAAAGGTCCTCATAGTTCGAACTATGGTATTTCCAGTAGTAACATACGGATGTGAGAGCTGGACTATAAAGAAGTCTGAGCGCTGTAGACACTTTTGAATTGTGGTGTTATAGAAGACTGCATAGAGTCCCTTGGACTGCAAGAAGATCCAATAAATCAATACCGCAGGAAATCAAGACAAACTATTGACTAGCAGGTGTAATCATTAGGCTGAAGCTCAAATATTTTGGCCATATTATGAGACAGCGGGATTCCCTAGAAAAGTCTCTAATGCTGGGAAAGATTGAAGGCACAAGACGTAGGGAACGACAGAGGCGGAGGTGGATAAATGAGGTCACTGAAGCAATGAACATGAACTTGATGGAGCTCAGGGGGGCATTGACTGAGAGATGCACCTGGTGTGCTGTGGTCCATAGAGTCATGGAGAGTCGGACGTGGCTGAACGACTAAACAACAACAATAAATCTAAGATATACCTGAGCTTGCAGCTCCAGACACTGACTCCGCTCAGCACAGTTAAGTGAGAGCATAGACTCTCATATATGATTATTGCCTACAAAGAATTATTGATGATTTCTTAAGTATTAATACCAAATGCATATGTGATAGAGCGCAAAGCAGCGTGAATCATTTCAGTAGCAGTTCTGTATTTAGCATCAATACAAGCACAGTATGATATTACACCTTTAAAGGTGTATGATGCTAGATGACAGAGAAAATCATTGGGCAATAGAACAAATTCAGTGTAACATTATATAGAGAAACAACAGATTCCTATATGTCATTATTGCTTCCATACAAAACAATGATCCTTCTAAAATTACTGCATGTGTGATAAAGCTGATCAATAGCAGTGTGAATCATTTCAGTAGCAGTATCTGTATTCAGCATCAATGTTTAAGTTACTATTGGGAAAGTTGTGTGAAGCTAAAATCAGAAAAGATCATTGGGCAATATTAGAATGTGATATATTCCAGATACAGAAAATAAAAACTCAGATTTATATTTATTAGATATCTGTATACATTAGTTACCAAATACCGTTAAAACAGCAACAGCTCATTTTTGATATCAGACTCCACAATTGGCATAGTAATATGTGGGTAGTAGGAAACTCTAAAATCTCTAACATTTAAACTAACTGTGAAAAGAAAGAGTAAACAGCAATACAAGTTCTTAGAGCATTTTTTACAAAATGGAATTAACATAACTATGCACAACAATAAAAAATATATAAATTATTTAGTAAGTCTGACCTCATACCGACACAGTATTGCCAGTTGTCAAGTATCTATTATTATATTTCACTTATATTATTATTTTAGTTAATTTATAACGCGCCAACATATTCCGTAGCGTTGTACATAAATTAAGTTCAGACAAAGATAAATACAAATTAACATTTAGCAAAGCAATGAGGGCCCTGTCTTTGAGCTAGGAATCCAATGTCCATGGTGAATTCCCAAAGTACTTGGGATAGAAACTCGCAGACTTACAATCTAAGGTATAGTGAGTGGTAAAAGTGGGAGAGGGAGGTGATAAGCGTGTTACGGTGGAAGGCGATACGCTTCTGTAAACGATGCGTTTTAAGTGAGGTTTTAAATGTTCTGAGGCAAGAGGATAATCTGGTGGAGCGAGGCAAGGAGTTCCAGAGACTAGGGGCAGCACAAGAAAAGTCCTGGAGGCGGGAGTGAGAGGAGGTGACAAGAGTTGTAGAAAGAAGAAGGTCATTAGCAGAACGAAGAGGGTGGGGGAGTATTTGAAGATGAGAGTAGAGATTATTGTTGAGGGCTTTGTAAGTTAGGGTCATGATTTAAAATGTTATTCTTGAGGCTAAGGGAAGCCAGTGGAGTGATTGACAGAGAGGTGATGCCGACACTGAACGTTGTGTATGGAAGATGAGTCTAGCAGAGGCATTCATAATGGATTGAAGTGGAGATAGTCGGGTGGTGGGTAGGCCAACAAGAAGCGAGTTGCAGTAGTCTAGTTGAGAGATGATGAGAGAGTGTATAAGGATTTTAGTTGTGTCTTGTGTAATATAGTGACAACTTCTGGAGATGTTTTTTAGATGGAGAAGACAAGATTTAGTTAGTGGTTATATGTGAGGCATGAAAGACAGAGCGGGGTCCAGTAGAACTCCAACACAACAGGCTTGGGAGGAGGGGGTGATGATGTTGTTGTTGACAGTGAGAGAGATGTGAGGCACTGACGCTGTGGGAGAGGGAGGGAAGATTAGGAGTTCAGTTTTAGACATGTTGAGTTTCAGATGGTGGGTGGACATCCAAGAGGATATACTAGAGAGGCAGTTTGAGACGTGTGTTAGAAGAGAGGGGGATAGATCTGGTGCAGAGAGGTAGATTTGAGTGTCATCTGCATAGAGATGATAAAGAAGCCCAAAAGAGTTTATGAGGGTACCAAGTGAGGAAGTGTAGATGGAGAAGAGGAGGGGGCCTAGGACTGATCCTTGGGGGTACACCAACAGACAGGGGGTGGGGAGAAGAAGAGGTGTCGGAGAAGGCGATACTGAATGATCAATTTTGTAGGTATCGAGAGAGCAGTGTCTCGAATACGAGGGAGAAGAGGATATGGAGTAGAAGTGGATGGTCGACAGTGTCAAAGGCAGCAGAGAGGTCTAGAAAAATAATAATTGAAAAGTGACCTTTTGATTTGGCGGTAAGCAGGTCATTAGTGACTTTAGTGAGAGCTGTATCAGTGGAGTGTTGGGGTCGAAAGCCGGATTGGAAGGTGTCAAGAAGGGAGTAGGAGGAAATAAAGCTGGTAAGACGGTTAAAGATGAGCCGCTCCAGCAGTTTGGAAGCCAGGGGAAGCAGAAAGATAACACGGTAGTTAGATGCTACGTCAAAGTCAGATGAGGGTTTTTTGAGGGTGGGTATAAATATGGCATGTTTTAGAGAAGATGGAAACATGCCAGTAGTAATGGAGAGGTTGAAAGTATGTGTGAGAGCTGTGATTAGTGTGGCAGAGAGGGGAGAGATGAGGTGAGATGGAATAGTATGCTGAGGACAGATAGTTAGGCGAGTGCATGATAGCAGTTTGGAGACTTCATCCTCTGTAGCCGGATCAAAGCAGTTCAAAGTGGCTGCGGTATTGGAGAAGGGAGAAGACTGGGTGTGTTGTTGGTTAGTTTAGAGGGTGGAGTGTGAGAGCCACTATGAGATAAGAGTTCATTGCAGATGTTTTGAATTTTATGAATAAAATGGTCTTCAGCTGTGAGAGAGGAAGGGATGGGAGGAGGTGGTGGGTGGAGAGTACTGAAAGTGAAAAACAGACACTTGGGGTTAGAGAACAGAGTTGATATTAATGTTGTAAAGTACTGCTGTTTGGCAAGGTTAAGGGCAGAGTAATAGTAGCGTAACATAAATTTGTAGTTGAGGAAATCTGCTGAAGTGCGTGATTTCCTCCATAGTCGTTCAGAAGTGCGGGAGCTCCTCTGGATGTATTGTGTTTGTGTAGTGTGCCATGGTTGTGGATGAGAGCGAGGGCATATGCGTGTGGATATGGGGGCCAGAGTGTCTATAAGAATTTTGAAACAAAATATATAAAAGTATCATTGAATGGCAATTCTGAAATGCAACAACTTTACTCAGGACATGAACTTTACTGAAATAAATATTATACTTTTTACCCAATTTTAGTAAAAACATTAAAAGTTATATTTTAATATACCTAAGTAGAGTCTAGCGTGATTGAGGTGGTTCTCCATTAGAGGAACCACCAAAATCATTTATGATATTTCGCTGCAGAAGCTTAACTTAAAACAATGGATTACAACCTACTTTAACTAACTTTCTGCATGATTTGAAATTAAGTTTTTTTTAATATTATACAAAGCACCCACAATTTTGCATAGCTATGCCTATATTCTTTCCTATTATAATTAATATTTTTATTAATACTCTTTCATCTTAAAGCACCAACCATTTTCATAATGCTGTTTTAGAAAGTCCTGTAAACAACATAAACAAAGAAGAACAAAATTATGAGGCAGAGATAATACAATGTAATAAAACAGTCAATTTTGTGTAACAGGAATTTGCAAATTGCCTACTTATTCCTTCCAAGCAAAACACAAACAACTATAATCACTGATGGAGACATTGATACAGTTCCCCACAAGAACATATACACAAGAAGAAACCTTTATACACTTTCATATATATAATCTGGTGCATCTGAAGAAGCCGAAGTTGTTGTGGAGGTCAAAACATGTTGTGCCATTCTATGCTTTTATACAGCGAGGTATTGTTTAAAAGGAAAAGGCACCTGTATTTGTGAAGAGGAAAATTATTAGTGGTACTTTGGAAATATCACAAGAATAAAAATGAGAGTGGTGACATCATACACTACATGGAGCACGACAAATGTACAAATGCATCTAAAGGAAAAATTGGAGTAAGGACAGTGAGAGTACCTACAAGTGTTATGGATACCATGGAGGGGTCTTTTCTTGTTTGACCTGGAGGGCCTCATTTGGAGTCATGGCTTTTAATGTTTTATTTTATATATTGTTAACAGTGAAGCCAGTCTGTATTGTTGTATGGTTAATTATATTCTGATTTGCACTATGTACTAAATGGGCTTGATACTATTTTGTGTTTCTATATATTTTTGTATTTCACCTGTGGTCTAAGGCGAAATATCAGAGCTCCCTCTATATTAATGTAATTTAATTTATATGACCAGAGAAGTATCATAAAAAGATTAAGAAAAAGTACTCATGATTCTATTATGGTATTACCATAGAAAGAGACTACATTTGTTACTCCCTTAAAAAAATATTTCTTTAGACAAGTGATTTAATTCTCATGTACAAATAACGAAAAAGTTTAGGCCTTGATTAGATGGCTCCCACAAAAATGCCTCCTAGTATTGCTTTTGTTTTGCTGGCTTTTTTTGCAAGCATATTTTGACCTGCAAAAACCACATGTAAATTTTACTGACTCGTACACAGGTTATTTATCGTTAATAGTTTGTTCTAATGTACGATCACAAAATGCCTAACATACATGTAAGAGAATAGGAGTATGAAATACACTTGTCTCTACAGCAACGCAACTCACTCACTAAAGTGAACACACTATAAACTAGCCCTTACTTCCTGCTTTCCCAATACCTTAGTATATACATATGCAGAAATCCCTCCTTATACAAGTATAACTCTTTTGAGCATAACTTATATACTGAAAACTATCATATACATTTGGTTCCTATGATAAAGTCATTTCTGCTCATAATAGCAACAATTTGCTCATATAAAAGTTAAGTAAATAATAAATTCCCCTTCTCATATAAGTAAAACTCATATACTCAGTCAGTTCTATAACTAGGGATACCTGTAAAAAAATATAAAAAAAACTCTCACTGCATGCTAATAATATATGAATGCAGAGGTAAAGAGGAGGAGTATTTTTCCTTCCCTGACTAGATGATCTACTGTATAAGCCAATCAGAGAAATATAATGTCATGAGCATAGTGTTATCTGAATGGTTGTTAATAAATCAGATTCAGGGGAGATTGTCTTCTCTGATTGATTAATATTAACGAATCAGTTTGTGAAAATTTAAATTCCTTTACGTTGTTTGGCTGAAATTTGATTGACAGCTATTTCAGCCTAGAAAGTCTATATAAAAAATGACTCAATGACTCAACGGAGGAGCACCTGTTCGTTTACCAAGTTAATTGTATCTTTTTGAGCCGCGCAGACTTTTATATGGACTTTTGCTATAGCTAAAAGGCTGAGGACTTTGGCTTCAGTCGAGAAAGAAGTGACTGTTTCACGGAGTCTTGAAGATGAGGACATCGGTTTGAAGCAAGATGAATTTAATATGCAAAGCCCACTTATCCAGGGTTGAAGAGTGCAGACCAGGGCATAATTTGACAACCCTGGATCCATGGATGGTAATGTATTAATTAACAGGTTTATTTTCTGTTTATTTTTAATTATAGTACTTTTAGTGCAATGCTTTATTTTACTTATTTTTTCATTTTTGTAAATATTATTTGTTATTTTTTGTATCTGTTTCTTTATTATTTGTTACAATTTAATGTTCTTTATTGTACATTAGGGTTGGGAGAGTTAGTGTTATGGACTATGGAGGTCCTAAAGGAGACAAGCTTCTTTACTGAACCTAACAGATCACATAGAGAACAAATGCTGGATTGTTAACAGAAACAATTCACGGAGTTACAGCTTTTGGGTATGATAATTCTAGGGCTAACATCTGTGAAGAAGGTGACCTGAGAGAAAAACACCTTTCTCAGAGTAGCTGAAAGGTGTTTTTAGCTATAAAAAAGCATTATTGCAACGCCAGGACCTAGGTTCCTTAAAGAGTGAAAATCCTTTTTAACTGGATGTTACAGCTCAGGGAAATGTGATATCTTGTGGCCTACACCAAGCTAGAGATTGCAAAGTAGACAGAGCTGCCACATTAGGCTTCTGGTCCAAATGATTTACCAACCTGATGCTTATCTTGAAGTAGGCAGATTGCTTTGTACATGGCAAACCATCCTGGTGAGGATCTCAGATATGGCATGGCATATGGGAAGCAGCTCAGACTAGATACATTTGCGTGAATCATGTGAATGTCCACGTAGCTACCGATAACATGACCATGGGTTTGTTTAATTTTTTTTTTTTTTTCCCAATCATACAGATACTCTGGTTCAGTTTGTGAGAAACTTAAACAGTGTTATATTGAAAAGAAAGCCCCTTCAGAAAGGGGAGCGGAAGAAGGACAAGTATAGGCCTAAAACAAATATGTGGCAATAACATGGGACTTGCATATTCTGTATCCAATGCAAGCAGTTGATTTGGTGAAAGAGTGCAATGGGTTGTGGAAAAAAACAAATAACCCCAGCAGATACACCGGAAGTAGGACACAGTGGGACAAAAACTTAAAACCCTAGAGAGGATGGTAGGCAAGCAGGCATAGGGGGGTGGAGGCAAAACTAAATTACAGCCAAATGGCAATGACCACTGAGTTTGGATTTACTGTGAGTCTAATTCTGTTTATGTTTAATCTATAGTTTGGTTGTGATGATATGAGAGGAGGGTGTAGCATACTACACTACAGATTCGGAACAAAGCCAGGATGTGCATGAAACACTAAGGCCTGAAAAAAAGGCCTGGCAATGTTTTGTATTTTTGTGCTACCTAGTGAGGGATGACTATGTGCTATTGTGGGACAGGAATGTGGTGTACCAATATATTAGAACTAGTGACTTGCCCATGCATGATGGCGTTTTATAAATTGTTTTCCCATCCCCCCCCTCTCCCTCCCTTGTGTCTCATTCCCCCTCTCCCTCCCTCTGTGTCTCTTCCCCCCTCTCTACCTCCCCAGTCTCTCTTTGCCCCCTCTCTCCATCCGCTGTGTGTCTGTGCCCTCTCTCTCTCCCTCCCTTGTCTCACTTTGCCCCCTCTCTCCCTATACAGACTCTCTTTTCCCCCTCTCTCTCTCTCCCCATCTCTATTTGTCCCCTCTCTCCCTCCCCTGTCTCTTTTTGCCCCTTCTCTCTCAATTTGCCCTCTCTCTCCCACCCCTGTCTCTCTTTGCCTCTCTCTCTCTCTATTTGCCCCCTCTCTTCCTCCCCTGTCTCTCTTTGCCCCTCTCTCCCTCCCCTGTCTCTCTTTGCCCCTCTCTCCCTCCCCTGTCTCCCTTTGCCCCTCTCTCCCTCCCTATCTCTCTTTGCCCCCTCCCCCTGCTTGTCTCTCTTTGCCCTCTCCCCCCCTTGTCTCTCTTTGCCCTCTCTCCTTCCCCATCTCCCTCCCCTGTCTCTATTTGCCCCCTCTTTCCCTATGCAGACTCTCTTTTCCCCCTCTCTCTCTCTCTGCCTGTCTCTCTTTGCCCCTCTCTCCCTCCCCTGTCTCTTTTTGCCCCTTCTCTCTCTATTTGCCCCTCTCTCTCTCCCCTATCTCTCTTTGCCCCTCTCTCTCTTTGCCCCCTCTCTCCCTCCCCTGTCTCTATTTGCCCCCTCTCTCCCTCCTGGTCTGTCTTTGCCCCTCTATCCCTCCCTGTCTCTCTTTGCCCCCTCTCTCCCCTCCTTGTCTCTCTTTGCCCCCTCTCTCCCTCCCCTGTCTCTTTTTGCCCCCTCTCTCTCTATTTGCCCCCTCTCTCCCTCCCCTGTATCTCTTTGTCCCCTCTCTCTGTGTTTTTAGTGAGGTTTTGAACATTTTTGGGAAGGAGCATAGTCTTGTGGACTGAGGTAAGCAGGGACAGCATGAGAAAAGTCCTGAAGGAGAGAGTGAGAGAAGGTGATCAGAGAGGTGGATAGAAGAAAATCATTTGCAGAAAAAAGAGGGCGGCAGATAGACCGATTTTGTCTTACAGGTGGAGGGGGGAGAAATTGAAATAAAAAAGCAGAATAATGTTTGCACAAAGATAAGGATTGCGTTGTAGTTTTATCCTGCAGTAGTGTTTTTAGTATTTGAACTGCAGTCTCTTTGGAATACATTTGGTGTAGTCAGTAGAATAGTTCCTTTGCAATACAATAGAAGAAGCTTAAATTGTGTTAGTGGAGATGGTAGACTTGCTGTCAGTAATTAATGTACTTTGTGTCAAAGTTGTATGTAAAAGTATTAGTCCATTTTGTGGAGGGACTGGTGAATGTTGTCAAGTGGTATTGGGGGAAAATCTCTTCCAGGAAGCAAATACCAGCCTGAGACCACACCTGGGTGCTCCAAGTCTCTCATCCTGGGAGAAAATATGTGTTTTGTAAAATTGGTGTGTAGTTAAGGTTGAGAATTTGTGATGGTGAAGTCTCCAGAGGCTTTGGAAGTGATGACGACATAGTAGCGTGAAAATTTAGGCAGCCTTAATATCTTCCGAGTATGTTTATTAATGGCAAAACAATAGATGGAAGGCTTATTAGAAGGGCTTTCACAGGGTGTTGTAACATGGGCAGCTGTGAAAGAGGAGCATATTTGGAGTAAAGTCGAGTTAAGGAGAAAGAACAGAGAGAGAGAGAGGAAGAAAGTAAGAGATAAAAACTTCTATCTTGTGGAAAGGCAAGACAACTTTGGAATTAACCAGTGGAATCTTGTCATAATTGGTAATGTATAAATTGAAATATTTTATTTTATGATATAATTGAAAACCATTACCATAATTTCTCTGTTTGGTTTATTTCTTATCAAAAAGTTATTTAGATTTCCTTTTGTCATTGAAATTTATAAATCCGGATATAAATTTTAATACAAAATTAGATATCTCATTTTTCTTTTTGACCAATACAGATAAATTAATTTTACTTAGTTAACTTATCAATTATATTATAAAATACTTTACCATAATTGTGTTATATTCAATACATTCCTGTATAGCTATATATTATAATATCATTAGACATTGTTAGTACATGCTAAAACGTTATTAAGGGTGAATTTTATTAATTGATTTATCTGATTTTGTTCTATGGGTTGCTATTCCAGGTTTTATTGTTCATGTGAATGAGATACACTTTTATATTGAGATTTTAGGACTGTATAGAAAATATCATAAATAATAAGTATTACAATATGATGTATTAATTTTCTTTTATTATCTGGCTGGTTATACTGTGTTTTATTTGCATTTGATTTGATATATTACTGTGTTTTATTTGCATTTGATTTGATATATTACATTTTATCATTAGACTAGTTGATTTTGGTATTTTCAATAAATGTTATTTTATAAAAAGGAATATGTGTCTATAAATTGATTCTAAACTCAAAATTCATTATTCTATATTATTTAGAAAATAATATGTCGTATCAATCCCGACATATTTGGAGGCCCCAGTGAGATATATATCTTTATAGACACGTGGTCAATTATTTAATTGATTTAAAACTTTTTATTTAATAATACTTGTTAAAAAAAAAAAATGGCTGAAGGTGTTTTTGGTTCTGAAACAGTAGGAGCATTATCTTTAGATGACATAATTTGTCATGGTAAACAGGGAATGGAGTTGTTTTTAATTAAAACTTTAATTTCAAATGTATATCCTGTTTGTGAATACAGGGAACAGTTGTCAGAATATTTGGATAAAATACATCCCGAAATTGATGGTGATACAATTGATGATTGGTTAAAGGATAAGAATTTGTTGACAACTGTGATGAGTACTATAAATGCAATTCAAATTAAATCAGAAAGAAAGAAGCATTTAGCTAGGTTATCTACTGTTTGGATGGAATTAGCCAGAAGCTGGAAATATCAAAATTCCCAAAAAGAAATTACCATAAAAGATTTAAATAATCAAATCCACAAAGTCTCTATAACTTGTCAAACTTTGAGAGATTTACATGGAGAAAAAACACAGCTAGCAGAGCAGCAGTTTATCAAAATTAAAGAATTAAGGAAAAAAGTTGTAGAAACGACAGAGACATTTAACGCAGCTCAAGATTTAAATGGTAAATATTCAGAGAAATGCGATGAATTACAGGCAATAATAGATAAATTGGTAGCTGAGCGTGCAAAAGATACCGGTGAGGAAAGTAAAAAATCAGTTAAATTTGAGGAATTGTCTGAGAAATGTGAATACTTCAATGAGAAAGCTGAACATGCTGATAAATTAGCGCAAAAGTATGTTCAGGCTTGTCAGGACTTAAAAATAGAACAGAAGAAATTACAACAAAAGATTGAATTGTTAACTCAAGAATTAACTGATAAGAAAATTCATGAGGCTGAGATACTTGTAGAGAATAAAAAGATCCAAAAATTACTGACTGTAGCTAAGAATGAGATAAAACAATACCAACAGGATGTTGAAAATCTAAAATTGGATTTAAATAGGGCTCAAGATTATACCCCAAGTAAAATTGTGATAAAGGACTTTAGTGATTCTGAGGAAGAATTAGAAGTAGTACCTTCAAGGAATAAACATAAACGATCACCTATAAAAAAATTTACATAGCTCTAAAAATGAAACTGATAGTGATGAAGATATACGATCAAATAAAAGACTCTCTTTCCATGAGAAAGCCCAGGCTATAAGAAAATTAATTAAACCATACACCAAAATTTCAAAATTGTCCATAGAAGACCACCTTGATTCACTAGAAAGGGTGATGGTTGAACTAGGGATAAGGGGGGCTAATGATAAAATATCATACCTCCCTTGGTCATTTGATAGCTCTTATACCTCATTTTTTACCTCTCTCCATGATAGCGATATAAATGATTGGGAGATATATAAATCTGAGGTGAGAAAATACTTTTCTGAGTATAGAAACCCACAGGCTGCTATGAAAGCAGTTCATAATCTCAGATGTAAGCCTGACGAAAGTCCAAAAGAATTTTTAATCACATTAAAATACGCTTATAGACAGACTGCAAAAAAGACAGACCCAGAATCTCCTGAATTTAAGAGAATTTACTTCCATGCACTACCTTTGTACATTCAGAGAAATATGGCGCGTGATTTTGATGACGCCAAGCCTTTAAGTTGGTTGGTAAATGAATGTACTAAAATATATGAGATTCAGCTTGATGATGGGAATAATTATAAGCGAAGGGAGAAAGGTAATAGCCAAATTGTGGCAGAAATTTCTGTTAAACCTAATTTACAGTATGAGGCAGGTACAAAATCTTACGCAGATGTGGTTAAAGGTTCAAACAAATCAAGTCAGGCACAGTAATCATTTAGGCCAGTAAAAATTGCAAGTGAAAAAATCTCAAAATGCAAATAATGATTCTTTTTATGTTAGTCCAAATTACATGGGAAACAATCCTATTAAAAATTATGTCTGGAGAACAAAATCTCCTAGTGCAGAAGGAAGATTAACCCCTCCAATGCCTAATACTTCAAATTATTCAGAGAGTCAAAGGGTTAAAAGATATAGCTAAAATCAAAATTCTAAACCATCATCTAATTTAGAAGAGCAGGTTAAAATGTTGACACAACAGATGGCTGCATTTATGGCAGGATTTACTACTCAGTCAGTGAGAAATGATCCAACCCAAGACGGTCAAAATTCTCAAAGCCAAAGCCAGTGACTGAATACTAATTATGAAAATAGATTAGTGATCAATAACACAAACAGAAGTGATACCTGTGAATCTCTTGATTCAAATAAAAATATAAAAGTATGTTCTAAAAAGAATGTTAATGATTTATTACTTCTTCCTGAGTATCCTTTCTCTTCAGAAATTCCTATTCAGCAAGGGAGGGGTATTTTCAAAACCAAGGAAGATGACCCAGAAGATATAACTGTTGACCCTTTAAGCTCACAGGAGGTAACACAGATTGAACCAGAGTTTACCGGTAAAGGATTAATAGCTGAAGTAGAAGAACACTGCAATGTCATGACAGATGATTTATTACCTGTTCAGTTTATTGAAAATGAAACAAATGTTAATCAGGAAATTGCTGATAATCCTACAGAAATAGTTATAAATTGGATAGATCATACTTCACAATCTAACTTCTTAAATAAAAATAAACAATGGAAGAAGATAGAGATGTTAAGACATACACATTTCTTATGTGAAATGGAGGAAATACAGAACCGATATTATGTTTCTATTGGTATACAGAATGTTGAAACCTTAAATCATAAAGCATTAATTGATACAGGTTCTCAAGTCACAGTAATTTCCAAAGAGACATATGAGGAAATTGAGAGTAGAGCCAAAAAGAAAACTATTCTGAAACCATTCGTGAGAATTGTTAGAAACTTTGATTAAAGTTTTATACTGTAGGCCATATATCAGAATAGGAAATAAACAAATGAAACATCCATTTATTATAGTGGATATTCCTAGTTACAAAATTATAATTGGGACTGATTTACTTAGAAGATTTAGTCCAGTAATTGATTTTATTGATGGTGTGATATGGTCACAAGTTAAATTTCCCATCAATTATGATCAGGTTAGACAACCTCATATGCAAAGGAATTGTCATGTTATTGAGAAAAAAGAGGAATCAGTAGAGATTCACTTCCAAAATAATCGAATGCCTGAGATGACAGTACTTAAATGTAAAGACATTAATGGAGAACAAGTAAATAATGAAAATGTGATCCAAATTGATCAGGCGCATATTAAAAATATTCAAATAGAGGGAAATGTATTAACTATTTCTTTAAATAAGAACGATTCTAAGCCTTTAAACATAAGTAAACACTCTAGATTTCTTGTGGAAACAGAAACCAATGATGAAGGTTTATTTATTCCTGTTGATATTCCAGGTATGAGAAATTCTCAACAAGCAAAACTAGCTCTAAAACATGAGCATAGCTATGTTAATGAGAGCTTATTAAAACAAATAAAGAATAATAATTTAATCCAAAATACACAACTCGATGATCAATGGGTATATAAGATAGATCATGAAACTTCAACTCATGCTATTATGGCAAAATGTTTATTACCTCTTTTCATTGGGGGTAAAAGGGTTTTGCACCTATTCTTAGTTATTCAGGGTTCCCAATATCCAATCTATATTGGAAATGATTTATTACATCGCTTTGCATCCCAAATTGATTTGATCAATAATGTTATTTGGTCTAGATTACAGGATAAGCCCTTAGAATTCCTAAATTACTCAGAAGCATTGAAATCTGCACAACAAATGCCTTATGCAGTAACCGTGCAAATGGAACAAAGTGTTACAATACCAGAGGGGGTTGCACAATTTCCTCTCCCTTTACAGGTAAAAAGGGGTCAAAAGATTAAAGGTATTGATGCCTTTGTAAATCTTAGTCATCAGATGCAACGAAAAGGCCTCACTCTCACTCATACACCTCTAATTACTATAACACAGATATCTTTCATTATTCTGGTAAATAACACAGCATCCCATCCAATACATTTGGAGAAGGGATCCCTAATAGGTATGGCTATAGATTCTGAGTATTTTACTTCTGAGTTTATGAATATTGTTATTGGTTTGATACCAGAGAATTATGTAAATGATGACCAGATTATGGATCAGTGTTTTGACACACAACCTGAGGGATTATTTACTGTTCAGTCTATTTATCCTTTTAGTTTCACTGAAAGTAACTGTGATATTATGGATAACAAACTTGTTTTTAATCAAACAATTGATGAACAAGAATATGAGAAATATCAGAACACTGAGACGCAGGTAAGTATGATCACTACTGATTTGTCTACACAATTGGGGGAGATTTATGAGATTAGTTAGCCTGAGGTATTCCCTGGGTTTAGAGAAAGAGTTGAGGAACAGATAGCCTTAGCTAGCGGATGTTCTAATGACATTAAACGCCAAAAACTAAGACAAGTATTAATTGATTACCAAGATATGTTCTCTAAGGATTCATATGATTGTGGTTTGACAAATTTACATGTCACTAAAATTAAAACTGACCCAAATATGCCACCTGTATTTGTGAAACAATATCGACTCCCTCTTGCCTCTTATGAATCATTGGCAGATATTATCAAGAACCTAGAGTCTAGGGGGATTATTAGACCGGTGCACAGTTCTTTTAATAACCCTATTCTAGGTGTCTGGAAAACAAATGGAACCTGGCGTTTATGCGCTGATTTGAGACAATTAAATAAACGGGTGTACATGTCTGCATGGCCCATTCCATATATTGATCAATGTTTAGCACAAATACAGGGATCTAAATTATTTACTACGCTTGATTGTGCCCAAGGTTATTGGACCATTAAAGTAAGTGAAGAGGACCAATATAAACTGGCTTTCACCTTTGGGAAACAGCAATATACATAGACTAGAACCCCATTTGGCTTTATAAATTCTGGGCATGAGTTTGCTATATTTTTACATAAGGCAATGCCTGACGCTCAAGAGCGAGGGACATTAACATATGTAGATGATATCTTGATTAAAAATAACGATTTTGATAAACATATTTTTTAAATCAGATATGTTCTAGATCAATTGAAACATGCAGGAGTTAAACTGTCTCTTCAAAAGGCACAATGGTGCCGCACTAAAGTAAATTTTTTAGGCCATGAAATAACTCTTGAAGGTATAAATCCACAGAAAAGGAAAGTGGAAGCTCTTTTTAAAACCAGGACCCCTACAAATTTAAAAGAATTAAGATCATTTTTAGGTGTCACCAATTATTCTCGTAAGTTTATTGATAACTATGCAGAGGTAACTAGGCCTCTCATTCGATTATTAAAGAAAGGAGAGCCATGGCAATGGGGGGAAATTCAAAATCAAGCCGTAAACGAATTAAAACAATAACTCAGCCAGGCTCCTTGCCTAGTTTATCCTAAAATGGGTAAACCATTCTTTTTAGAAACTGGATATACTGATTTTTGTTTGAGTGCCGTTCTATATCAGAAATATGACCAGCATAGTAAAATTATTGCGTATGCAAGTAAGACATTATCACCTGTAGAGGTAAAGTTTAATGACTGTGAGAAAGCTCTGTTTGCCACAGTATGGGCCTTACAGAATTTCCGAAATTTTATCCAAGGTGAGAAAATTATAGTAGAAACCGCTCATCAACCATTACAATACATTCAGAGTGATAAAATTAGAGCCGGTAATTTGTCAAATAGCCGTATAACCGCATGGACTTTATCTTTACAAGGATGGCCTTTGGAAATTAGATATGCACAGAATAAGAGGAATCCAGTGGCCCAAGGGTTAGCTGATTCACATGATTGTACCGCCGAGGATCCTCTTAGAGAAAATTGGTCCGAAGTAGACCTTATGAAGGAATATAAATTATCTCCCCATAAGGTATATGAAGAGGTATTATGTAATACTTTACCCACAGTTTACGTGGATGGATGTGCATATCATATTAAGGAGGGGGCAGATAACAAATTGGTTGCAGGAATCGGAAATGTATGGAAAGACAATATCCCGATTCCATCTGAGAGATATAAAATAGGATCTAAGACTAGTCAAATATCAGAATTGGTAGCCGTATATCGCGCTGTCCAAACCGCAATAGAGCATGATCTTAAGGAATTAGTGATCATCACTGATTCGGAATATGTCCGTAATAGTTTCGTAGAATACTTACAGGTATGGAAACATAATGAAATGACAAGTGCCCGGAAGAAACCAGTGAAACATGGTAAGTTAATACATGCTATTGATGAGATGGTAATCTCTAATGGAATGACTATATATTGGAAGAAGACAAAGGGCCACTCAAAGGTAATGGGACAGGATAAAGAAGGAAATGATTTGGCTGATAAGTTGGCAAAACAAGGTGCCCTAGAGGGGGAGCTTGTTGATGTGGATCATCTTTTGGGTCCATTTCAAATTCAGGCTATAACAAGGCAACAAATCCAAAAGAATACAGAATTGTCCACAGCTCAATGGTCCCAGGATACTCCCAATTCTGATTTAATTAGTAGTCAGAAAGAGGATCCAATCATAGGTATATTTTATAACCATATACAAGATCCAGCTAAATATCCTTTGAGTGATATAGATGTTGTAGGTAAAGAAGACCTGAGAGTTTTAATGAAGTCAAAAGCCCAATTTAGCATCTTAGATGGATTGCTTATTCGTACATCTAAGAATGGAATACAGCAATGGGTGGTTCCTACTTCATATAGAGGTCTAATGTTACAACATGCCCATGATGCCCCGACATCAGGTCACAGAGGGGATAAAATCACCTATGAAATACTGCGAGATTTTGCGTATTGGCCGCACATGTTGAAAGATGTCCAGACATATTGTCAGGGATGTTTGGTATGAACCCAATATCAACCTAATACAACATCATCTAGGGGTAATAAATATATGCTAACGGTTACATGTCTATTTACCAAATGGGTAGAGTGCCTTCCAGCCACAAATTGTAAAACTGAAACTGCTGCAATATTATTAATTAACCATGTCTTTTCCCGTTTTGGTTTACCACAACGAATTGAGTCCAATCGGGGATCTCATTTTACCAGTGAAGTAATGAACCGTATGTGGAAAATCCTAGGGGTTAAGAGAAAATTACATATTTCTTATCGTGCTGCTTCTAGTGGTAATGTGGAACGGTACAACCAATCCATTATTAGTATTTTAAAGACATTTGTGAAAGAATCAGGTAAAGACTGGGATATAAAATTACCTTTAGTATTAATGGCTATAAGATCTACACCTAGTACTGCAACAAAAATGTTGCCATTTGAATTAATGACGGGGAGACGTATGGTACTCCCACAACACCTTATTTATAGAACCCAAGACCATAATTTAGTGAATGCTGCTACAACCCATCATTATATATAGAGGATCTGAGGAAACATTTACAGCAGGCATTTGCTTTTGCACAAAGAAATTTAGAGAAATCTGCTGTAAGTACTAAAACGTATTATGATCTTAAGACATCCAAAAAGGAGTACGAGATCACAGATTAGATATATTTGTACAACTTTCAACGAAACCAAGTGAAAGAGAAAAAGTTTTTGCCTTCATGGAAAGGACCTTATACTATTATTGACAAAATTTCACCTGTTGTATACAAAATACAAATTCAAAAAAATGGTGAAATGGTTGAAAGATGGGTTCATATTAATCAAATAAAAAGTTGTCACCCAAGATCTCAATTAAGAATCATTAACGATACTCCTGATGAATAATGTGACTTTGAATACCCTGTCTAATAAGATTATTCTATTTTTACATTGTATAGAATACATTATTAAAACTTTTTGTTTTTATTTCCTAGTTGAAGAAAATGAAAGAAAGAAAAACAGCTCTGATATGGGTGATGCTGATCCTATGCCAAGAGGTCCGAATGGAACCTATTGTGGAACCAGGCCCTTCTTCAGGAATCCTTCTCCAAGAGGCTCCAGGGTTTATGCTCACCGGAAGGAGATTGACATCGCAAAAGATTTTCGGGAACGTGGATCCACAAACAGTGATTGAAAGGCAATTTAACATATTTAACGTACAGATGGAGGAAACCAAAGTACTGTATCATGAACATATTGATCGATCACAAGCTACTGTAAAGAAGATGTTGGAACAATTAAGGAAAACTTTTATTCCTGAGTCTTACAGTTCCAACAGCAGACGCCCTAAACGATTTATCTGTTTCCTTATTGGGGCTGCGATAATGATTATACTTGGAGCTGTTATAGGTACCACTATGTCAATAACAAACTCTATATCTATTGAAACATTAATTAAGGAATCTAGGGAATTTCGGGATTCCTTGAAGATGGTGCAAAGAGAATTGGAACTCCAAAAACAGAAGCTAAATGACTTAATAACTGTAGTGAATGAGACTATTATTACTACAATTTGCATTGCAAGGTTACTTCCCATTCAATTGACTTACATTGGAAGTACAGCATATCAAGGGTTGAGTCTCTGTTTTTCCGGGAACCAGTTACTTTTCATATTTACAACTGTAATAATATCACCTACTTTATTAAAGAGTGATATTATTTCAGGGAGGGGGTTATGTCAGAACTTTTGTATGAATAAAGTTCTATCTTATATGGATATTATATTATAATATGATATTCCAATTATTAACCACTATTTTTATATCCATTGTATTAATATTTTATATGCTGTATATTTATATATGTACCTATGCGTGCAATTCTATTACTTGAATATATCTATGTGAAAAATATGTTTTCACAGCTGCCCACAAAAGAGCTATCCATGGTTGAATAGTTCTTTGTTCTGTAAGAGATAAATATCTGAGTGAATTCCTAGGTCTATAAGGTAATGGTACCCTCCTTATTATTTCACATGTGAAGAATTCGTTTCATAGACACCAAGTCTAATAAACAGAATAATAAATCTGTCTAGGGATATCTAATTGATAAACATTCTTATGACTTCATTTTGTTTATAGGTTGTGGGTCAAAGGGGTCATTAGTTAATTAAAGGGATGAAAATTCAAAGGTCCGAGAGCGCCATCTTATGGTTTAAGGAATAAATGTCTCTATAGAAAAATATATTCATTATAAAATTTAAATATGTGATGACATCATGAAAAGATTCTATTGGTTACTAGATACTTTTAACTGATTTGGGATTCTGATAGGCAAATAAGCAAGAGGTATAATTATGGATAGAAACGGGATCTAGGGGAAGAAAAACAAGGAGAAAGAAGAGAGAGAGAGAGAGAGAGAGAGAGAGGAAGAAAGTAAGAGATAAAAACTTCTATCTTGTGGAAAGGCGAGACAACTTTGGAATTAACCAGTGGAATCTTGTCATAATTGGTAATGTGTAAATTGAAATATTTTATTTTATGATATAATTGAAAACCATTACCATAATTTCTCTGTTTGGTTTATTTCTTATCAAAAAGTTATTTAGATTTCCTTTTGTCATTGAAATTTATAAATCCGGATATAAATTTGAATACAAAATTAGATATCTCATTTTTCTTTTTGACCAATACAGATAAATTAATTTTACTTAGTTAACTTATCAATTATATTATAAAATACTTTACCATAATTGTGTTATATTCAATACATTCCTGTATAGATATATATTATAATATCATTAGACATTGTTAGTACATGCTAAAACGTTATTAAGGGTGAATTTTATTAATTGATTTATCTGATTTTGTTCTATGGGTTGCTATTCCAGGTTTTATTGTTCATGTGAATGAGATACACTTTTGTATTGAGATTTTAGGACTGTATAGAAAATATCATAAATAATAAGTATTACAATATGATGTATTAATTTTATTTTATTATCTGACTGGTTATACTGTGTTTTATTTGCATTTGATTTTATATATTACTGTGTTTTATTTGCATTTGATTTGATATATTACATTTTATCATTAGACTAGTTGATTTTGGTATTTTCAATAAATGTTATTTTATAAAAAGGTATATTTGTCTATAAATTGATTCTGAACTCATAATCCATTATTCTATATTTAGAAAATAATATGTTGTATTAATCCCGACAAACCACTTTTAAACATCACAAAAGCAGAGAAGTTCATTAGATTGTCATGCTCAACATTGCCATTGCCACATTAGTGTTAAAATAAAACATGTGTCCCTCTCCTCAAGTGACATTCATTGTATAAACAGCATATACCAGTGGTTCACAAGCCTTTCCTCCAGACTCCTCAGACAGGCCAGATAAAATCCTTAACCATGGCTACCCAGGTGCCCAAATCAGAGGCTTCTGTTGAATAGTAATTGCCTCACCTGTGTTTACACCCTGTTAAACAGAAAGCCTGACCTGTCCTACTAGCCCTGAGAATTAGCTTGTGAAACACTGCTATACACATTGCTAAAAATAACTGATGCAGCATGTAAAGAGATAACACACTTATACAAAACCATGTACAATCATTGAACTATGGGAGATATCATTACTTAGTAAACACTGAGGCAAACAAGAGCAATGTAATATATCAATCCAAATGAAAATCACAGGTCAAGAAATGCATGTGAACAGTAAAGACCATGTTGAGGCCTGCCACTACAGTAAAACAAACAATCAAAACATTAACTATAGCAATGCAGTTAGAGACATCCTGAATCAATAAATAATATGATAGCGTTGTCAGTAATATCATTTGTTTACCCTGCATCAAACAGTGGGTGTGATCTATATATGGAGCAGAGCAATCATCAGATGGAATGACAGATAAGTCTCAGATCCACAGGTGACCAATTACAAACCTGAAATCCACCTGCCTATTAACAGGTGCTGTAACCAACAAGCTATATAACCCCATCCCCAACAAGTCATCAGCACGTCTGAAACAGCATGCATTCTCAACATGACAGAGAAATGCATGAGAATATGGATGCATGGTCACATCTGAGGTATTATTGTTAGCACAGTATGTGGCATGATGGAGATCCAGATGCAAGGTGTGTGATTGAGGAGTGGATGAGGAGTGGCAGAGAGAAGTGTCTAGGAGTGAATGAGGGTGCAAGTGGTGCCTCTGATTAACCCCGCAAAGCGAGGGGCCGCATTTGCGGAAGGTGGAGGCTCACACGACGGCTGCAATGGGCCGAAATTTGTGAAGGTCTCTTTGGGGCCTCAAAAGCGGTTACAAGCACCCACAGAAGAACAATGACTAAATACGGACTTAATGTCTGAACTGCACACAGTGGAAAACATTAAAAAAACACTAAATACACACAGAAATCAAATAAAAAACCTTACCCACATTAATGGGGACACCCAGGATGTCTGGAAGTGAGGTTACACCTCAATTTGAGTCCAATTTACAGAGTTTAGACACTCGAAAATCCCCTAAGCAAGAGAAAAAATGGCTGCCCAAAAAAACGAAAACGAGGCTACACGTCCCCTAAAGCCGCAAAACACGCCAAGCACAGACGACTTTTACAAAAAAACCGTACGAGGTACAACATACAATATTAGCAAGGACACTAAATCATCTAGACCACATACACACTAGTCACCATTTTACAACACTGCCTTACAGAATGCGGAAGTACACAGCTACACAAACGGTTTCCCCTTGCGCATGCAGCCTATTTACACTACACCAATTGCTAACACTTACACCTCAGCTCAACAACACTGCAAATCTACATTGTATGCTGCAGGAACTTCAAAACAGATTGTTAGCTCTTCAGCACATTGCTTGCTGCATATATTAATTACAAATAGGTAAGGTATATTCATTTATCATTTCATTAATTAATTAATTATCAAGAAAAAAAACATATACACAAAAAAAAAACAGTATCGCAATAAACCACAAAGCTTTTCACCTCGCGCCTCACAAGGAGTGCCAACTACACCAGGGGAAAAAGGAAATCAGCGCGGACCTTACAATGCGAGCAAAAGCGCCCCTTATAACAAAAAATACACCAACCGAGAGGCTCGCACTGAGCGCCAAAGGATCTCAGACAACCAAAACACTAACAGCCTTATTAAATTGCGATTTGACCAATTGAATAGGGCTCTATATAAGCACATTGCATATTTTTTTTACAGAAGTTTTTACAATAAGATGGTAAGGCAGGTAATGTTGTTTGTGTGCAAAATTAATTTTGTTTGTGTTCCAAGATCCTTTGGCGCTCATTGCAAAACTCTTGGTTCTTTGTGTGCTCTGGGCAGCGTTGTTTTTTTTTTTGGTATGGCAATGAATAATTAATAAAATAAGAAATTAATATACTTTACCTATTGTTAAGTATTATATGCAGCATTGTATTGAAGAGCTGGCAATCTGTTTTCATGTTGCTGCATCATCAGTGCTGCGGAGCTGCTGTGTAAGTGTCATGAATGTGTGTAGTGTAAATAGTGAATAAAGTTAGTGTTCTAAAATGGCGCCTAATGTGTGGTATGCTGCTGTTGCTGATTTTGCATCCTTGTTTTCGGATGTCGTCCGACTTTTTCGGAAAATCCGTAGGTGTTTGCTGGTGTTTTGCGTCTTTAGAGTCCTGTAGCCTCGTTTTCGTTTTTTTCGCCGCCCATTGTTTCTCTCGCTTAGGGGATTTTCCGGTGTCTAAATTCTTTAATTTGGAGTGAAATTGAGGTGTAAATTCAGTTTTAGGGTTCCGGGCTGTATTTGTTGTGTGTATTTATTGTGTTTTTAATGTTTACTTGTGCGCAGGTTTCGGGCGGTAAGGTCGTATTGTTGCGAGGTTGTAATGGGTCGGAACGAGTCTCGTATTTTTGTGTTGTAAGTTCGTAAATTTTGCGAGGTCCGCAGTTGTTGGCAAGGAGCGCCTTCGGCTTCGCGAGGGCCGCAGGCTCGCTATGCAAGCCCGCAGTGTTAGCAACAAACCGCATGCTCACAACTATAAACATATACTGTATATCTCAATAAAACTTAATTAATTCTTGATTCTGTAGATTATAATGCAAGATACGGTACTAACAAACGGAAACAGTGATAGCAGTATAACATCATCATACTTTACTTGATACACATTGCACATGCTAATATGTATACGGCCGTGCATGCGTATCATCTTTTTTTTGTGGGCAGATACCGGAAGGGCAAGAGGGTTAAATGTTAGACAGCATCTTAAGGATAATGAATAGCATCTACTAGGGTCACATGTGATCAGGACAGCACTGTAACCAGAATCAGATGTGAAATTGGAACATCATATAACACTTAGCCAGCCAATAGTATGTCAACATCTATACCAATCATTATTCTGCGAGGAGTGATCAAGAGGAGGACTTTGTGGATGATCCTAAGACCTCCTCTTGCGCAGCACTGGGCCCCCACCTTCCGTGCCAGCACTCCGTCTCACTCTTCCACGTATCGGCAGTGTTGGAACATGGAGTGCCACTGTGTTGGGTGGCTGGGGATCAGGTTGAGATGGTGGTGAGGACTGAGATGAGGAGGCTGCTGTCTCGGGTTGCAGTTGTGTAACCGAAGGCTGGAGAGTTGTGAGCTGCCATTCGGCTAATTGGATGAGTAGCTGTCTGTCCCGAAATTGCCTGTTCCTCATGTCTCTCCATCCTTCGATTGTGCCCCCCCCCCCCCCAGAATGGAGCGATCTGTTGATCACCAGGAGGGTGTATGTTAGCCAACACTGCCTTCTGAGCAATCGGAGCCTCTCAGTTTGTTGTTTCCTCTGTGTCATGTCCTCCCTTGTGAAATGGGCCATGATTTCCCTCAAAGTCAAGGGCCATTATTTCCCTCAAAGTGGTATTGACGGCATTGGGGCTGACGTTGACGGCATTGGGGCCGGCGGTGTCTGCAGCAGGGCCGGAGGTGTCGACAGAAAGGCCGGAGGTGACGGCAGCAGGGTTGGAGGTGATGGCAGCAGGGCCATAAGTGTCGGCAGCAGGGCCGGAGGTGACGGCAGCAGGGCCCAAGGTGACGGCAAGAGGGCAGTAGTGTTGGGCCATGTTGGGAAAGCCCATTTTGTGGGAGGCCATGTTGGGGGAACCCATGGTGTGGGAATGGTTGTGGCTGCAACGTTGTTGTAGTAGTAGGCAGCTGTGATGATGGCTGGGGCCAGGACGGACTGCTGGAAGGGGCAAGAACAGCTGTGCATGGCTAGATGTTCCTATACCAATGTGTGTGGTGTGATATGATACTTACTTTGCATGGTTCTTTTCACACCCATGTCTGCCAGTCCTGACAGGCCCGCTACTGCCGCTGGCTTAAACCACTCCTTAAGGGTTTGCTCCCATTTAGAGTATGTGATATTGGCTGGTGGCCCACCACCGGTTGCATGTGCAGCTCTTGCCTCCTCTGCCATCTTCCTCTTCAACTTAAGCCCGCTGTTGTCATATCTGTGTTTGACAGACTTTACATCCCTGTTTGCAACCCCTAATGCCGCAACAGCTGAAGCTATCTGACTCAAGGCCTTCTGGCTAGGACTCACATCTCTCCCGCCATGTATGATTCTATAGCAGGCACAGATTTCCCTGAGGAGGACGTCCATCTCCTCTGGACTATAATTGGGGGCCCTGTACTTTGCCACAGCCTCTTGCCCTTCCAATTGTGCCTGGGGTTCCTGGCCTCCCTGTTCTCTCCCTGGGGCCGGTCCCTTATCCCCACTACCTCCCCCCCTAGGATTGGGCCCCTGACCCTCTGCCCCTACTCCTTGTGTGCCTACATCTGGGGGCACATCCCTCTCACCCTCCTGCTCTCCTCCACCTGTACCTCCCCTCCCTGACCTGGTTCTTCCTCTCCCCATACTTCTATCTCTCATCCACCCCCTCTCCTCACTCTCTTCTCCTCACTCTCTCCCTCCGGTGTTCCCCTCTCTCTCTTCACTGTCCTCCTCCCCTCCTCTACCCTCCTATAATTTATGAAATACAAATAAGGATAAATAAATATAATAATATGTGGATGTGATCAAACAAGAATGTGAGTATTATGTGTAGTATAGTAATTGTATGAGGGTAGTTGGTGGTATGTGGGGTTATAGATGTGCTGTTGCCTACTGCTATGTATAGCTATGTGTATGTATTAATCTATGTGTGTGAATCATGCAATATCAATAATTATTAGTGTTGTAAATTAAGGGTTTATATATGTTAAAGGTCAAAATATCAAAAAACTTGTGAAGCTCCTTCTCTCTCTCTCTCTCTCTCTAATGCTCACAAAGCCCACCAACGCCTAGACCTGTGTATTCACTTGTTCGACTACAGCACAGTCAATGATTCACGGTTTTCGCACCCTTTAAAAACCCTTCCTGCGGTGTTAATTGCGGTTCCCCGCTTTCTATTGACTGTTAGGCCTGCATAGCACTTCGTGATTACGGGTTCGGATCGTAACGGCCAATTGCATCTCGGCCAGCCCCTTGACAGCTTGCGTGCATGGAAAGGGTTTATGGGCTTATGTCTATAGCTCGTTGGTCGCAGCATAGTTGAATGTAATAGCTCTGTAACTCCTCAGAATTTCAAGCCTTCAGACTTTGCAGGTGGACCGTTGCCCCTATGGGCTTGGAATTCAATATGGCCCTCAGTCACCTGGTTTACTTTTCCACATAATAAAAAGTGTCACACAAACAGAGAGGTAACTGAAACACCTGCTTGGTCATTCACAAGTAATCAATTCAGTTTTACACATCCAAATATTCTGTGAAAATGACATTTAGATGTTGAATCCTTATTTATATTACATATTCACACAAAAATATTTTAATATTATGGGACTCAAAAGTAACATGCTCGGAGAATACATAGTAAATGAAATCTATAGAAAATGCATTATTTAACTGACAATTTATTTGGAATTATTAGTAAGGATAAATAGTACAGGAAGCAATGGATGTAAGAATACATGACCTGCAGGTCCTTATTTGGAGTCAGGTCTGTCTTTTGACTGCCCTAGCTCTAAATGTGTCCTGTTCTATTTATTAGAAAAGCTTAAGTTGGAGTCAAAAAGCTATTTACAGGATATCAGCCTTTTACTGGAAAATAGATTTACTTGTACCTAGACTTTTTGCCATCCAAGGTGTAATTGAGTATGAGTTGCCAATTGTTCAATAGTTTAACAAAATGCAAAATATATTAAGAAAAATAAATTTGGGAAAAAAATAGCCTATGCCAACATAAGCAAGGTTTATGCTTGAACCAAGTCTAATATAAATGATGGATGATAGACTTTAAAATAGACCTTCAAATGCTTCGATGTGTGTGATATTTAATCTCCATCTTGAATTAACATTTGGAGGGTTTTCAAAGATAAACTACTGAGATTTTTTCTTGCCAAAGAAATTATGACTAAAACCCTCATAAATACTACAAAAGATATTTTGGGCATTCAGCTTGGAACATTTACCAATGGGAATGCACTTTAGCTAAGATAAAGTTTTTAATGGGATCGAGAAAATAAAATCTAACTGGTGGTCCCAGTATGTGCCATCTAAACATATAATAATGTATCTTATGCTAAGAATGTAACTTTTACAGCATATATTGTGGATATTTAATTGTACAAAAAAATATTAAAATCCAAAATAAATTATTTAAAACAAGTTTATTTTGGCTGTTTAGAATACACATATACATACATGGCAGATGTTCATTTTTGAATATAGTTCTAAGAAATTTATTTGTTTTTTGCATTTTCACATTTTAGAAACTGCTTATTGTCAAAAAAGTAAATCAATGCCTCTACTAAGAGCTGAGATTTGCAGTCCATACACATACTTTTATTTAATGTTTTCTATCTAACATTCAGCTGCTGCACACTATGGGAATAATTCCCATGGGGAAGTAATGGACAGGCATCAGCTAGAGGAGGTAATACGTGTCATCTTTTAAGCCAAGGCAATGCTAATATTTTTGTGAGTGTATTTAATCTACTTGTAGCATGGTAGCATGATATACTGTATGTATTCTATATGGAAACCCCTACTCTTGAGTTTTTCCTTCATTAACAGTAAAATAAAAGTCTTTGTTTTTGCAAGACATAAATATGTCCAAAATACTAATAAAGTGATATTGTATCATAAAGGTCTACTGTAATGGTCCAGCTTGCATAGGTGTTAAGTAAAGATATATTTTTTTATTTATTATTATTTATTTCAATACATTTAAATAGTGCCTATACTGCTCTTTCCTACTTAAAAGTCACGAAAGTTGGACCAATACAATGGAAATGTAATCAAAATCAACAAACTTATTATTTAGCAAATTTATGATGTATTGTACAGTGTTGTTAATTATTCAGCTCCTTCTCGGATGGAGAAAAGTCTTAACACTGATGATTTGCTTTAGTAACTTAAATGCAAAAATGAAAAAAGAAAAATGGGTGAGAGGTTTGATAAACAAAAAAATAAACCAAAAAAAAAGAAAAAAAAAAAATATATATATATATATATATATAAATATATATATATATATATAGGTGGCACCTCTTTCGCGAGAACTGCGCTCTGATGATGCTCTGCGCTCCAGCCTGCATCCCATCTGCCCCATTTCATATTTACTGGACCTGCTTGCTGGAGGCTGCTAAGGTAAGGGGCTATATATATGTGGGGCAGTGAGACTGGCATGTGTCACTAGGAGCATATTGTATGTAATTTCACTGTCATTGTGTGCATGTGTCCCTAGGAGCATGTCGCATTGCATGTTTATCACTACATACATGATAACATGCAATGCAACATGGTCCTAGTGACACATGCACACAATGCTTGGTCCATATGGCACACTGTCAGTAAATATGAGATGGGGGCCTCTGTGGCAGATGGGATGCAGGCTAGAGCACAGAGCGTCATCAGCCCGCTGTTCTGCAGCACGAGAAGGTCTGCGTGCCATATATATATATATATATAGATAGATAGATAGATAGATAGATAGATAGATAGATACTATGAGCCTCATTCAATTGAGCTTTCGGGAGATGCGGGTTGCGAACGCTAAAATCGCAAATCCCTATATAATTGCTCCGATTCCCCCTCGCTAACCACTTTGTCAAGCCCGCAAATGTTAAAAGTCAAACCACAAATTACTGTGGTACCAAAGACCAAAGAGGACTCGCAAAGGGCTTAATGACATGTCCGTAGCACTTTAAAAGCAAATAAAAAAGCAATACTGTACTTTTATTAAAAGTGAAAGTGATGTTAGGTCTTAGAATTAATAGCTCAACACTCTCAAGCCCGCAATCGGCCGAAAAAAATACTTTATATCATGTTCAATTTCTGTGTTATATCGATCCCGGCAATCAATGTGTTAATATAATAGAACTCGCATGAAATAGAATATCATATTTACAGCTTTATCAAAATTGCATTATATCTGGAATGTGGGTCCGATCGTAACCAGTAATTTAAGCCCGTAGGACTTTGAAATCCAACATTAATTTTCCATTTACGTAATGATGACAATCTCTGTTTCCATTGGCTGTTTCGAATCGGGAGTTACGGCCTTGCGGGATTGATCATGTTCAAGCGCGCAAATGCTATGTTCAATAGCATGGTTTACGATGTGCGCTTTCGGGATGGGACTTGCGTGCCTGGCCAATTGAATAGCACCATAAGTTGCGGATGCTGCAGGCCCGCAGACATACACAACCTATACCCCATAATTTGCGCCTCCGAATTGAATGAGGCTCTATATGTCTAGAATTGTCCACATAAGTAAAAGAAAAATAATGTATTCCCAGTTATTTCCTTATTCATGATGTTTAATATTTAAACAGGAATGTAAATAGATAGTAACACTGAATCTTTCATTGCTTAGGTCTCTATAAGGATGACATAGATTTTTGTTTATCTGGAAACTAAATGGAATTTTAAGAGGTTTCATGTGCTGACTGTTGACAGGGAAATTTTTCCCTTGGTGTTCACAAGTGAACCTGTTTTACCTTGCAGCTGTCTCTTAGGAACAAAACCTCTTGCATCAGAAAGACAAAAATACAATGGAAAACAATTACAGAAAAAAAGGCGCCATGGGGAGGAAAGCAAAATACAGAATGGACATGCATTCTGTTGTTATGACGAAAAGGTTGGGATTTCCTTTCCTTGGCTACAGATGTTTGGTACATTTTCTGACATCAAACACATCAGATTTCATGGTTATTAATCTACAGGCGGATGTGTTTGTGTTAATAACAAGTAACATATTAAAGAACATAATAGTGAATCTTAACAACTGATGAGTATAAATCATGTAAACTGCAATACTAACTTGGAAGCCAGAAAGTACTATTAAAGTGGACATGCTCCTCAGGAAGAAAGTAACATGGAAAAGGTAATGAAAATATTTTTAATATAAACTAAGTAGAATTAATCATTTTTAGCGGCCATTTTTCAGCAGAAGCTAATTTTATCCATCTTTTCATAACAAGTTGTAGAGATCAAATCTATATGTGTATAAATAATATTATCCATTGTTACTTTTGTCTTTCGACATTAAATGTGTGAATGAAGTATGCAACTGTGTAATGTGCTAGTATTTAATTAAGTACAGTATTTTAAGTAACAGAATATATATTACAAAAATAGTTAAAAGGCATTCATTTAATTGATGTTTTCAGGAAATTTAGCTAAAATCAATGTGTGGCACAAAAAAAATAGCTTTTTCTAGTTTCATCATATGAATGATCTAATATGAAAGAGAACTGTAGTGGCTTATACTTTTTTTGAGGACAAACTAAATGCATTCTCCATAGGTGAGGTATGTAATTTTCTATTTGGTCCTTGAAAATGAATTATCTGCTGCAAGCATCTCAGGCTAGTATGAAAATAAGTATTTTCTTTACGCCATTTAGGACATAACATATTATTTACAAAAATCTATGCTCCTGTAGATTTGGCATATTTTCCTGATGCAACAAAATATGCTAGTTCTGCGGCAGGTAACCAGCTATAAAGAGAGTTTCTCTAGTAATGTTTCTCTTTACATTTGTTTATCTGGAAGTTGAGACATCTTACATTGGCCCTTGTCTTGTCATTGCCTCCATTATATATTTCCCCTTTTGGTTACACTTTTCTGCTCCATGGCAATTGTCTACTACTTTACTGTGTCTATGTTTGCGTGCTTCCCCTGTGTTGACTTAATTCTCCTGTGCCATTCCCTTGTGTTAGCTTCATTACCCTATGTCTACTTCTTTCATCTTCTTTTCTGCCTGCCATGTGTGTGGCTATCATTCATTTAGCTCCTATAGAGAAACCAAGGATTATTTGCTATTTTAGTGTG